>BLYF01000166.1:965952-1133874 GCA_014905255.1 Herpotrichia juniperi | reverse complement strand
AGATGGAAGGAGGCTGAAGAGCTAGACGTGCAGGTGATGGAGACATTCAAGAGCGTGTTAGGCCAGGAGCACCCATCCACGCTGACCAGCATGAACAATCTTGCACTTACATTGAAGGGTCAAGGTCAGCACAACAAGGCTATATCATTAATAGAGGAGTGTTTCCAGCTGCGGGAACAGGTTCTTGGCCCTGAGCATCCATATACAACCTCGTCACTTTCAATTCTGAACAAGTGGCGGCTGGAGAAGCTAAATGTCAGCGTTTAAATAGCCTCTATTTGTATGTTATGTGCTGAGGAGTGTGCTAGATGTCCTTAGAAAAGAATACTTTATTAAAGGCTGGAGAAGACTTTAGGATACGAGTTTCTCTGTATTCATAGCGACACGGCTAGGGCAGCACAAATACAGAATGTTTAAGGTATAAGAGGCATGCTTAGCAAGAGTATTTAATGGTAAAATTAGTGATTTAGCACTGAATGTCACCACTAGCATGGAGAGCAGCCGACCCGCACCGGCCACACCCTTTTCGAGATGTTCTATCCAGGATGAGATTATGCCAATGCTCGAGAAATAGGAGCGACCCAGCAGTACAAAGTTCGAGGCTGAGAAGAAATTCTTCATTCATCTCACCAGGTCTTTTGGTATAAGAGGAACAGACCCGAGCAAACTCATAATCAGTAAGTACCTGGTCTTGATCAGCCGGTTGCGCGTGGAAGACAATTGAGAGACGCCCTCCTTTTTCGGATTTAGATTGTAGAGTGACACTCGCACAAAGAAAACATTAGCTGGGTGGATTTTCTTTTTAGTATCTTCCATTTCGAAGATAACGTGTAGACAAGACAGAGAATGTTGTACATAGCACGGTTTTTTGTATGCTTGTTGAATTAAGGAGGTCATGGCTTTACAATTTAGGTGTTTCTAGCGTATATACATACTTAGGACTATGTACTGCCCTTGATAACAGCTTAAGAATGGTTTGTTCTTCTTCCAATGCCGAAAGTGATCACAACGTAATGTGTAGTTTCATGTCATTTGATGTGTGAAAAGTCGCGCCTAGCAATCACTCTCATAGCGGTTGAAGAATCTTATTTGGAGTCGGAAAATGTTAGCCGCTCGTCTCGTTATTTCGTAAACAGTGCCATTCAAGCAGCCTGGCATTTTGTAAAATAATCATCCATACCCTCGTGTCAGTCTTATTCTAGACACTAGAGATAGTTCCAGGCACAGACACCTGTGGGGCCAATTCGGCTTGTTTGTGAGATCGGAGAAGGGAGAGCAAGAATTTGTTCTAACTCTTCTACGAGAAATGGCTTTCCGATTATAGGAAGGCCGCGTTTGCTATAAGTAGGATAGTGTTTGATACAAACAGTATGATTGACCACGTGTGTATATGAGTGATCAATCATCGAACAAGAAAAACGCGTGATGAGGGTTCTACAAACCAACACCGTTCTGGATTGTCGTCCCTGTAAACTCCTTTAAGAAATTTTCGACAGACGCAGCTCCATCGTCGCGTAGAAGTTAGATTATAGTCACAGGCTCGAACTCCATGTCTCAACTTACCGTCTTTGTCCAAGAAAGAGTGGTGGAACTAGTGTAAGGAAGAGAAGCAAGTGCCTGAGGTTAGAAAATTCATACAGCCTTCGCCCAGCAGAGGACAGACAAACCCCCAAAAACTTTTGCACTTGTCAGGCCTTCGATGAATAATTCCGATTCGGGTCTCGTGCGCTCAAGCAGCACGTCACTTTTGTGATGAATCGTCCATGTAGCGTCTATTAGGGAGCTCGTGAAATTAACATACGTCCAGAAACAGATGTATATCGACTGACATGTTCCTTCTTAGAACCGAAGCTGTCCATGGACGTGTTTGTCATTGGTTTCCGAAAGAAAGGGAGCATAGAAAGGAATCTCCATGTCAGCGATTCGTATGCGGACTAAAAGATAAATACCTGATTTTAGACCAGAGAACGCAATATGCTGTTTGATTGTTTGGGATTAACAGAAGAGAAAGACTCGATGTGGTGTGAAGAAGTAAGTGGAGGGTGGACGTTATGGGCTTCATATGGAGTTTGAACAGGAGATGTGAGATGAGACGGCCGGCCGAACAGGTATCCACTGTTGCGGACATGACCATCACTTTCTAAATGTCATCACTAGAAGTCATCTTCAGCAGCTCATTCTTCGACCGGCCTCTCTAGCAAACATACATACACAGCCTACCTAACAGCTAAAAGCGCTATGCCCAAAGGACTCCTCGCAGGTTATACTATAGTACAAGGAGTTGTCTTCTCAACCCATCACTCTTCGCTCTGTTCTACCCTCGCACCCAACGTATTATTGGAACCCCATTTCCTCTCAGCGAGTCTTTTACTTCGCCGCCGTCACAACACCCTCATACTCTCTACTCGCTATGTAATCAAGCGTGCGCTGGAAGTGTCGTCGGGGATTCTCAAGCGATGAAGCGTTTTCGTTGGATTGAAGGTTTGAGTGGATAAGCTCAATAAGGCCGTTCAGGTATTTTGTTGTAACCTATCATGTATTAGCATCGAATCTTCGGCGTAGGATAGGAGTATGACTTACAGCATCGTTTTCTTGGTCAAAGTAGTACACGTAGCGGTTCAGGATTTCGACGAACAGCTCTACAGACACTGAAGCATCCATGCAGGCATCGGCGACGCGGAGCGCGCGCTGCAGACACTCGAGTACTCGTTTCCCATCGCGATAGAGCTATCAAGGTCAGTCAAAGTCCCTGTTCCAACATGGCATGTCTACTCACATTCTTTGGGTCCTCATCGCCCAAAGCTCGGATCTCAGTCGCCCACCACAGATGGCTCGCCAAGTATACGGCACGGCACTGATCCGGCTTCTTGAGCAGCTTACTTCCATGTAATGCACACTTGGTAATCAAAGTATCGTAGTTCTCCTTTCCAAAATTTCGCGTAGTGTGTAGCCCGCTAGCGATCACGCACACAGCCTGGAACTGGGCTCTTGAGTCGCTAATAGCCTCCTCGTATATCGTGAAGGCTTGCGCGAAGAATTCGTATGCGACTTCCTCGAAGCCATTCTGGTCGGCAACTTGACCACAGCCGACAAACAGCCGAAGAGAGAGATCTGCAGATCCCGTGACTCGTGCGTATAAGGTGGAGAGGGTGCTGTGCATAAATTTGTAGAGGGCGGATGATTGTGATGACCAATTATCATCGAAGTGCTCGCGGGCTTTGAACTTGCGGGCGAGTTTGAGTGACTGGGTGAGAAGGGCAGGTGATGTAAATTTTACGCGTTCGTTGCCATCCGCAAAGGCTTTGCGGGCTGTTTGCAGAAGCTGGGGATATCTGTTAGTTGCAAGCCTTCATTCCCGATGAATATGACTTGCCTTGAATTGTGTATCGTTATCTGATCCTTGTATGAGATGCACTATCCGCGCCAACCACCCCTGTTCTTCTATTGTCTCGTCGGTTTCCGTAGCTTTCCTTTGAATTGGGCCTCCAGGGTATCCTGAAGCTTGCTGTATTCCCTCGCGGACAAGGACCTTGAGGATTTCGAGAACACTTTCGAGGTTCTCCACAGAGGTAATGGGAGTCTTGTTCCGCAGCAGACTTCGAGCGACTTCGCCCGCTACTGCTCTTCGGGTGGGGTAAGGCTGAGAATGCAGAAGAGGGATAAAACTGGGTAACGCTAAAGCAGTGAAAAGAGAGACGTAGGTTTTGATGGGAGCGAGAAGAAGACTGAGGATCTGACTTTGTGTCGCCTGAGAGTGAAG
Organism: Herpotrichia juniperi; assembly: GCA_014905255.1. Taxonomy (NCBI): domain Eukaryota; kingdom Fungi; phylum Ascomycota; class Dothideomycetes; order Pleosporales; family Melanommataceae; genus Herpotrichia; species Herpotrichia juniperi. The sequence continues at coordinate 1,130,114 of BLYF01000166.1, read as the reverse complement.
ATCGGCGCTATTTGCGTATTCAGATACCTTCTGGTTTGCGAAGGCCAAGACCTGATCCACATAGTCTAGGCGTTCGGGGTAGATGTTCCTGAGAGTATTAGCAGGGCTCTCATGTGCTAGCACGTGGTACATACAGAGCAAGGTTAGCCAGCGATACTAGGAGTCCGATGGTGTCCTGAATGGTCAGTCGTTGCATCTTCACGAGCGTTGCCACCTGTTCGTGGAATATCTCGAAAAGCTTGATATTCTTAGGGATACCACGTGATTTCTCGATTTCTCCACTTGTTTCGGTCGTCTCGGTCTCAGTGCCTGTCTCGGTCTCTGCTTTGGACACAGCTGTGATTGATGACGCTGATGATTCTGTTTCTGCACCGGGCTGTGCTTCCTCGGATGCGTCGCCATTTTGCTGCCCCGTAGGAGATGCTGGTTCTATATTTTTGGTCTCTTTGGCTATCTTCAATTGTTCTAGGAGGCTTGCGATGGATTCCTCCTCGGTCTTCTTTCGCTGTTCGGGGCTCTCTGTTTCTGATTCCCTTTGTGCATACGCCGACAATCGATCCATCAGGCCAACGACGATTGCCTTGACATTCACGTGGGGGTTCAGGCGTGCGACTGCGGAGAGGAATTGGTCGAGCGTGTGAAGATGGAATTCGTCGGGGAACACCTGGGTTACAACTATTTGTTCTATTAGTAAAGTGCTTTAGTACGTGCGGCATTGAGAACGTACCTTCTAAAAGATACTCTTGCGCCAGAACATCTCGGCATTGCACAATCTGTTCGAGCAAGGGGTTCAGAATCTTCTTGTAGTTCTCAAGATCCGCCAGCTGGCTTAGGCGGACCAAGTTGTTGCCAACAAGCTGCTGAAGCTCTTGTCGCTCTTTGGTTCGCTGCTCCCGCTCCCTCGAGTGTCCCTGGTGTTGTAGCCGCACCCACAACTTGTTCATTTCCACGAAGTTAGTAAGAATGAAACTGATTGAGTCCTGCAGATTCCCCTCGGGACCCTCGCTGTCGCCTGAGGGCAAGCAATCGCGCGCTTGCTGGGCCAGGTAGTATCGGAGAAACAGTCCTCGAATTGGGTGTTGCACGCCGCGACTCATCTCCATCATGTCCTTCATGATCTCCTTGACCGGCGCATCTTCAATTGCCATATAGACGGTACCGACCGTGGTCATAAGATAGAGGCGCGGGATGATATTTCCCGCATACTGAACGAGCTCGTACAGATCGGCGAGGTGGTTCACGGGGTGGTTGTCACGGAGGTAGACGGCGAGATGGCGTAGGGCATCGAAGACGGCCATATAGAGCTCGTAGTACTGTTTGGGCCCCAGACTGCTCGTCCGCAGCTCAGATACTAGAGTGGAGCTATGCGCATACAGTATCAGTATTGCAGCGTTATAGAAAGCTTTTTGTGGATCCGCGGCGTACCTGCACTTGAGCGCATCCATCAGCTTGCCGGGAGTCTCGAGACATCTCCGCATCAGCAACGTCTGCTGGCGCACCACGGCGAGAGCATCCTCGAGCAGGCGGGCTTGATCTTCTACCGGAGGCGGCGACGCCATTGTGTATATTGAAGGCGTGAATTCCGGGGTTGGTGGAGCTGGATGGGGTAGCTTGTCGGCAGCCTTCAGGTCAGAAGGAGCGTTGGTGACAGCACTTGGCAAGTGGCTGGGTTGTGGCTGCAGCTCCGTTCGTCATCCACGACATGCCACTGTAATTGCGCCTCGACACAAGAAAATGATTATAGATTTGACAATGAATAATAGCATAGTAGTGTGAGGTTGGGTATCATTGTGTCTCATAACTGTCTAATATCCTACTCTATATATACATATAATGGCAAATCCCTTGCTAAGAAGTTCTGCATAGCTTTGCGCCAAACTCTATCCCGATTCCATGCCCATACCGTGAAGGTGCCGTGTTTATACATTATTCATACTCCCTGGACTTCGTCCTAATCCGATCCCCCCAAGTTTACATTAATTCGGTGAGGATTTACAAGGATGAAAACATTTAAGAATGTATGCTCCATCTAGAGGAGCTCTTCCTCTCATATCCGTCTCGTCTTCACATCTAACGTCGATCTGGCTTTCAGCCCGAATGGCAGATGATATCGAACACGACTCCAGACTCGCTAGAGGACACAAACTAGCTGGAAGGGCTCGGGGCAGCTACTGCAACAGCTGTAAAGCTTTTGATCACATAACTTGTATGCCAAAGTCCGGTGTCATAGTATTCGGTAGGCCCAGCAGGTGCTGTGACTATCACAGTTACAATGCTAGGTTTCTCGGTCTCTGTGTGTCGCTCAGAAGAGCTTGGTGTAGGCTTAGGAGTGCTTGACGGTGTCGAGACTAGTGTTTTTGATGTGCTTGTGATTGTCGATTTTGGAGCCGAACTACTTGCAGGCGCGGAGGGTAGAGTAGGAGCTGGCGCAGGTGTCGGATCCACAATGGTAGCAGTGACTGTATTTATTACTGTCGGGGCGGTTGCTGTAACTTCCACGGTCTTAGTCTTGGTCTTCTCTTCTACGATTGTCGTTGCTTCGGGAGGCGGCGCGGATGTCGAGCCGCCATCAACATTGACGATCGAGTATGACTTAGCGCGTGGGGCAATTGCTCGAGGGTTCGATGCACCGTCGAGAGGCAAAGCGCTTAAGGAGGTCGAGAGACAAAGTATCAAGGCGAGGTAGTTTGTGTTGAAAAGCATGTTGGAAATTGATCAAGGAGGGTCGTGAAGTGAAGATTCAGTATGCTGTGGAACAGTAATCGCTGACCAAGGGAGATACACAAAGCAAGTGGGAGGATACAGGGCGATTTCATTCTTAACGGCCATGATGGCGATGTTGAGTACAACAATTGCGATGGCGGGAAAGTTGATGGCTGGTGTTGCGCGAGGCTGGTTCGTCTGGCCCGTGCGTATAGAGCACCGCTAATACTAAAATGGCGTTAGCGCAAAATTCAACCCAGGACCTAGCAGTTTGAAGACCACACCCATCTCATGACTTCAGATGTTCTCGTGCGTAAAGGATTTCAATACGCCGCGTAGGCTGTCTCCCACTTATCTAATTTACAAGAACCTTCGCCAGTCATATGAATCCAAAGTTGCACATATGCCATGTTACAATCATACCTGCAACTGCAGCTATTCACTCACATTCATACAACTATGGGCATTCTTGCAAGTCTCTCAGTCCTCTCATCCCACGAATCGATCGAAAACGAAGACACCGGCTGTCCTGTTTTCCATCTGCCTTGTGTGCCTTGCATCACTTAATGTTTAAGTTCTATCGGAAAGGGCTTCCTCGTTTGCTGAGGGCAATGCTCATTCTGCCAGCCCTTCCTGTTGCCTGTGCTTCTTTCTCTCGTTCCTGTCATTTTCGTCCAGACCAGTCATCACGGTGAGTTCGCCGGCTGCTCTGAGGAAGATCTTCAGATCAACCCAGATGTTGGCGGGATTAGCGTCCTTCTCGGGATGCTATTGCCATGTGCCATTCTTCTCCTCGTATTGATTTCAGGACGCTGGAGTTCGGCAACCTTAGGTGCGAAAGAGGTGTGCATAGCCCAACTAGCGAGTATGACTCTACAACTTACCATAACCAACGATGTGAAGATCTAGTGTATCTCATGGACAATGCCCGCGAGATACTTATCGCATGTTCCAGTATCGATGCTGTTAATGCATCCACGTTTGTGGCGACTCTAAAAAAAATGTACCTGTCAGTCGAAAGCTCGTGTATCCCGGGTTCGTTACCAAATTGTAGCGTTCATTACTGACGGTGAGGCCTCAGTCGACTTCCGCGGATCAAAGACTCCACATGCATGTTCAGTCAGCGACATTCGGTATGCGGCGACTTTCCCAGACTTATCTAGCCTTTCGCATCTTTGCGTCCTTCCCCTTAGTTCCAATTATGCTACCACTTAGAGAGCGACTGGGCCTCATTGAGCCGACGAAGGGCGGAAATCTCCAAGTACAAAAGGTTAGACAATGGAAGATAATGCCAGTAACATTGTTCACAAATTACACTGTATTCTTCTCGTTTATCATCGTACATGCGGCTGCCGTAGTCTCTATACGTCAGAAGTTGCAGTCGCAAAATCTTGAGAGACTTTATGGACGAAATAAAGACACGGTGCCTCGTTCGTGATCACAATTGTCGTGATTAGCCATGTCTGCTCCTCGTTCGGTCAACTCTTTGGCTCCTCGGCATTAGACCGACGAGTAAGAGACGCAATAGCTATCGGTAGCCCAATAGTCTGGGTAACTCCGGGGGGGATCTGGCGAGCTTCTTACTTCTGGAAAATGTTGCGACAAAGACAACTGTTTAGTAAAGTCTCTTCGAGTCCACCAGATGACTTTTGGTCGACTATACACAACTTATTCATATAAACAACAGCAAATCATCAAGAAAGAAGAGGGAAAACAAATCTATGGGATGAGCTGTTGCTAGGCTTTTGAATCAACGACAAAAAGGGCATCATAGACAGTCTAACTAGAGGTGCACCTATTAATCGTTACGGCAAACTCGGTGAACACTCTAATCGCAGAATCGCTCGCTTTGGCGATATTTACATGTTGCAAAGCACAAATCTTCTGATGACCCCAGAACACTTGATGAAAACGAATAGTCCTTTAGAAACGTCACTGAAGAAATCAACACTGTTCGCTGGATCTTGGAACACATGAAGCAGACGGCGGTGACAGAAATCCATAAAAGCGCCGTGATGGTGGCATTTAATGTAGCTATATTGGAAAAACGAAGTGATACGTTGGTCTGTCTGATATGTTCCTGGCCAGGCTGGACGAAGATGATAAGGCAAAATTCGAAAAACAGCCATGTACACTATCATATTCCATGACAAAGTCAAGGTTGCGGAAGTGCTTATAGCTCATGGAGGCATGAGCACTGCTAAGAACAAGAAGAGCTTCACCCTACTTGAATAAGCACTAGTTACTAGCACAAAAAATGTGGGCCGGCTTTGACTTTGTTCAAACCTGGGTTCAAACAAAGGCACCAGAATCAAGGCAATCGGCGTAGCAATAGATCATGTATTCGTCGAAACTTTATTATAATCGAAACAGGTTCATCCACAGATCTTAACCAAGTGGACAGAACTGGAAACACAACTCCACAGTCCTTGCAAGCCAGGGGTTTGTTATGACCCAGGCCTTGTTCGAGTTGTGCGAAAGCTAAACGCCCTACTAAAACATGGCTCCAATCCTACTATTTTTAAAGCCGGTGGGAATACCCCACTAGAGTTGGCGCTTGATTGTTTTTATTCCTATAGAACTGGAGGATATATTGAGTTTCGCACGCATTTTGAGTAGGAACAAATGCATATCACTGTCCTGCTTCAGCACTGCAAAGCCTTCATTAAGATCCGACCATTGTAACTCCATGAAACGATCCGCACCTGGAATAGGATAGCGAGTCTGGCGGTGGCAAATCCGACGAAAAATGATTCGGAGCAAAGTGAATCTAGAAGCGACTTTACGAGCGAAGGAAAGGATGCAGTCTCTAACGAAGAAAGTAAATGAACTACAGGATTAGGCACCTAAGATCATCATGAGATTCTAGGGATACCCCAACTTCGGGTCCTTTAATACAAGTAGCAGTAGCAGTAGATCGAAGGAGCTGCTTGAGCGATCTGCAACCTCTGTAATCTTTGGCAGTCTAACGGTTGTGTCGTCGTTTGAAGCTTCGAAAGTGCGTGATTCTTGACGTTGCGGATTGTCTTCAAGGAAAGCGCACAACTGGTCAACCTGGTCTCTGTTGCCTAAGTTGCGAGGAGACGCAAGGAGAGGCCAGGAAGCTGAACGCACCTGCTAGTTTCCAAGCCACAAAGCTAAGTGTTCTAGCTCTAGCCAAAGAAACTATTCCTTGAGGGACCCAGGTATGCGACATGCTGTTGAAGTATGACCGGATTAAAGCGCGGAAAGGTCCTATATAAGCCTCACAGGCTCCAGTGGAATATCCTCCATCTCCATCACCTCGCCCTGCATGATTCCATGGACATAGCTCTCGCCCAAGAGCTCAAAGCCATCCCCAGCTTCTCCTAGCCTTATGACGAAAGGCATATGACCACGCTCAAATACGCAAATACTATCTCCGACTCTGACTCCCCGCGGAACAAGAGCAAAGTGACCTCTGCTGGTTACAGCGAATCGTCGATTGCGCGCCGCGGTAAGGAATGAAATCCGCAATTCCTCCAGTGTTTTCTGCGGCTGTCGATATCGAAGGTTGTTCAATGTGAAGAAGCCCTTCTTTCGTCGCGGGCTGTATGTTTGGCCGGGTAAAGAAGGCATGTTTCCGGTGCTGGAGTCGAGAACAAGACTGAACACTTCGCTAAACTCCGGAGGAGCTTTAGCATTGCCTGTGTTGTCACTACCCGCTACCAAAGTCTGCCAAAATGCGTCGAAAACGGTGCATCCACTGGGGTGCGAGAAAAATGATTTCGCGATTTTTACACATCCCATTAAATCTTTGTTTCCGTGAGCTGGGTCGTCGATGTCAAGGATCGGATTTGACAATAAAGGCCCGAGTATAGCAATGGTGTCAAAATTCTTGCCGGGGAGAGTGAGAATGCCCTCTTGTTCGTCTAGTTGGAAATTAATAGGAAAAACCGTCCCAGTCGCAGGATTGATCAATGGCCCACCGGTTCTATAGAGCGCCCTTGGACCGTCCGAGTATCCCAATGACGCAGTAAGACGTGGACAGCTCCAATCTGGGATCCATGAGGGGCGTAACGGTGTTTCGTGGTCGACACAACTCATGAGAGAGTGAATTTCCGTAGGAAAAGATGGAAGACAGGCCTCAAGATATACTTGTCTCACAGTAAATTCACTGGAGTAGTTTGGAATAATGTCCAGTTTGGAAGCTGCGAGCACGCCGTACACTTTATCCTTCGGTTCGAAGGATTGCGCATACCGGGTTGAGACAAGAAGACTAAGTATCCTTATTCCCCCTGATAAAGCTGTTTGGCGGTAGACCCCACGTTCCGACTGGAGATTATATATAACAGAACCACCTGTCGCTGGCACCAAACTCTTCCCGGAATCCTTTCCATGTATAGTATCGACTTCGGTGTCTGTCGCCATCCAACGCAAAAGTCCAGAATAATCCATGGAGACACACCATGCTGAAAGGTCTTCCCAGTCTACTGTTGCTTTGCCACATTTCACATAAAGATTGATGGATAGCAATGCCTCCTGGATGACCCACAACCTTGTGAACCAGGGCCTCCGAAACAGTTGTCGCACTTCCCACCATGCCGCATCTTCCGCCTCTGGAAGTAACAATCTTTTGAAATCCTTCGGTGTGACTTGTTGAAAACTGAGGTCTAGTCTTGAGTTCACTTGGTCCAGCGTATTGAACGCGATGGATGGATTATCGTCCCCGTCATCTCCGAGCCATATCACAGTGTTTGTGGCATGTTTGTATATCAAGCCCATAAGAGGGATTTGATGTTCTTTTTCACGTACATCCTCTTGGTTGATACAAAGCTGGTCGACCCACAGCCACACGCTTTTTTCCTCAGCCCTAAGATATTGCAATGCACAATTTAGACTCGTTGTAATCTTTATCCTAGACCCACTCTTGAGATGGAACTCGGCGTCGAATTGTGGGGGTCCCCAGACATAGCTCAGAGCGGTGTACCATACAATTTTGTTGTCGGCGAGAGATATGGCATGATTTGTAGTTCTGCGCCAGCCTGATCGATCTCTCGCATATTCGAAGTCGACGCAAACGACGTGCAAGGTTCCGCGGAGGTTACTTTCAAATTTGCCAGGGTAGAGTTCCAGAACACGGATCTCGCCCGGAGCAAGAGGCGAATATACCTGGTTGTTTTCCCTTTGGGTGTTTGTGTTCGCTCTCCTATGATAGATGAAGTCTCGAACAGCTGCATGTGCTTCTTCGTCAAATTTAGGCAAGTTTCCTTCCCACCCCTCCGTGGTGGCTGGTTGAAAAAGTGGAGTTTGGGAGTGTAGCCTTGAATTCCAGGATAGGTAGCAATTACACTCGCCTATTCATTTAGCTCCAGGACCAGTATTTACGCTTCGAAGATTGACTTGGTGATGTACCTTCTCTCAAATGAGGACAGTTCGTTGAGTGTTCCATGTCACTCCCAACAAAACGATTCTTGCCATTGCTAGCAGACATTTAACAAAGCCTTGCCTTCACACAAAGGCTAACAATTGTAGTGTAAGCCTGAAAATGCTTTCTTGAGGGATTTAGCGCAAGCTGAATTGCAGCGCTTTAGCGCCCTTGATAAGACGCTAACCCACCGCCCTGGCAGAAGTCTTAAAGAGGTTAACATGTTTACTCGCCCAATAAGGATATGCGTTGCTACATGGTTGAGAAACTCCACCCACAGTACATTGCTGAGGTTGTAAATTCTATTTTTTTAAGGCCGATGGAAACAACAACTTCAAGGCATAAATCTAGCACTAAAAATGTGCCAATTACTGCAAAATTGGCTTTATTTTGGCTATTATACGATGTACTAGTCTGCCTAAAGCCTCTCCGAGTTGATTTTAGACGTAAAATGAGAAGTTGATATTTTGGGTCTGTGAGAGGCCTGCATTGATCAACGCAGACGTGGCAGAGACCATACAAAAGGGTATCTAACCACTCAGGAGCTCAGCATAAGGCACTAGAACTCCCAGCCGCGCGGGGGCTCAATTGACATTCGGCTTTTGAAAGAACACTTCTCGATAGAACTTGGCCTCCTCAATACTTTCCAATATATCCTGCCGAGCCTCGTGCAACATCTTTTTTCTTGGTACGTTCTGCAAAGTTTTTACAGGTGCCCATCTTCGAGCAGCCTCTTTGATGCTGCTGACGTCTAGGATTCGGTAATGGAGATGTTCAATGACTACGTCGTACGGCGTCTTCACCAAGAACGACTTGTCCGCATGGACTGAATTTCCTGCTAGCAAAGCAGTTCGAGACTTGGGCACATACTTCTGGATGTATTGGAGTAGGCCTTTAGCTGCTTGGTCGGGTGTGATAGTTGAATTGAGGCAAGCCTGAGTTAGCCCAGACTCTCCGTGATGCTGCGTGCACCATTCCCCCATTCGGCCTAGCTCTTCATTGCTATGGTGAATGACAGCTTCGTATCCGTTGTCGTCGAAAAGATTGAGATCGTGGTCCGTGACGAAGCATGCGAGGGACATGATGGTGTCGTTCTCAGTGTCCAGACCAGTCATCTGAATGTCTTAGTGATGCTTCAGAAGGAAGAAATCATCATCTATTACCTCGCAGTCTATCCATACGAGCGGATCTTTGGACGCCATCCTGGTGGTTGATGTCTAAGATGCCGAATTCTGATGGTTGCCGAATCGCAGATGGTGGAGCACGAAAAGGGAAGGCGGCATAATGGTCTGTGCATAAACTGACACGCTAGTGATTTCCACTTTACGCGCAACGCGTCTTTCCCTGAATCCGTCCCACGCTCCCACACCCTCGAGACAACACCGCTCGCGTTCCCTTCCTTCTCTTCGTTGCTTCACGCCCTATTGTTTACTTCACATTATGTCTCGAGCATCCAAGTTGGCCGAGCTTCGAGCTCTACGCGCAGCCGGCAAGACGCGCCTCTCCACGTACGAGGTCGTCGAAGAAGAGCAATTGTATGATGAGGTCGACGAAGAGGGCTACAAGAAGGTGGTGCGGGGTCGCCTGGATCAAGATGACTTTATAGTAGATGACAATGGTGAAGGGTATGCCGACGATGGCAGAGAAGAATGGGATGGCGAACACTCGGGATACCGTCACGCCGCTACAGACAGCGAAGAGGAGGACGATCGCCCCGCTAAAGGCAAAGCCGGTACGGTTACACTGGATACTCTACACATAGAACCATGAACCTGACGCGTGATAGGCAAGCGGAAGCGCGAAGAAGACCAAGAGAAACAAGAGAAGATAAACAATGGCATCAGCAAATACTTCAGCGCGAAAGCTACGACAAAGGCGCCCAAGGCCAAGGTAAAAAGCCATTTCCATGATGCAGAACCCATTGCATACTGACACTTTGCAGCCTGTTGTCACCGCTGCAGATACCGATTTTATGGCGGATTTACTCGGCGAAGTTGATACAAACCTTCCCCGCCGTCCCGCACCTCGATCAGTGAAAACCGAAGCACGGAGGAAAACACGTGTGTTATCTCCATCTATATCTGAAAACCGCCTCAGTAAAGTCAAAAAGCAGACTAATGCATCCGACTCATACATGCCCGACACACCCCCTGCCCTAAACGCATACGACGATGACGATGGATATCTTCCCACTGCAGACGATGATGCCCCCATGAGTGATCTTCCCCTACAATCATCTCCAGTTCAGAAAGCCGTTGAACGCAAATCACAACCTATTCTCAAAATCGAAGAAGAGGAAGACGATCTTATGGAGGTTGCTCAGCCGATCGGGCATGCAGGTGTGGTGTCTGCTAGCGTTAATATGGCGGGCAAGCGTCCTGTGCCGAAAATTAAGAAGATGGAATATCCTACACCTGTCAGTTCCTCGCCGGCTGGGCCTGCCACAATTGCGGGCATCGACGCTTCATCCTGGAATGATGTTACGAACAAGCTCAATGTCACGAACAGTCCCGCCCCAGCCACCACGAACATGGGCAAAGTGAAGCCTGACTCTGCCCTTGAAGAAGATGGTAGTTTGAGAATGTTTTGGACTGATTATACGGAAGTCAATGGAAGCTTATGTCTGTTTGGTAAGGTGAAAGACAAGACCACCGACAGCTACGTCAGTTGCTTTGTAAAAGTCGACAACATCCTTCGAAAGCTATACTTCCTTCCCCGAGAGCACCGCCACAAGAGAGGGCAAGCCACCGACGAGGAAGTCGAGATGAGCGATGTCTACGAAGAGGTGGACGACATCATGACGAAACACCGAGTGGGAATGCACATGATCAAGCCTTGCACTAGGAAATATGCTTTCGAGTTGCCGGACATACCGAAAGAGGCTGACTACCTCAAGCTTCTTTATCCATATGACAAGATGCCCCTGGCTACCGACCTCACAGGAGAGACCTTCTCGCATGTATTCGGCACAAATACTTCGTTGTTCGAACAGTTCGTGCTATGGAAGAACGTAATGGGTCCTTGTTGGCTGAACATCGAAGGCCCAGAGTTCAATGTCAGTAATGCATCGTGGTGCAAGCTCGAACTTCAAGTCAGTAAGCCAAAGCAAATCACAGTGCTTTCAAACTCCGATAATTTTGATGCTCCACCTCTCACCCTCATGAGCATTTCACTCCGCACTACATTCAACGCCAAGGACAACAAACAGGAGGTCCTGATGGTGAGCGCCATGGTCTACGAGAACTTTTCTTTGACCAACACAACTCCACCTGATGAGCTTCCTTGTAAGAGTTTTACCATCATGCGCCCACATGGCGATGCCTTCCCTGCCGGTTTCAAAGTCGAAGCAGAGAAGCAGAAGGGCAGCGTGATACTCAAGAAAACAGAGCAAGATCTTCTCAGCTATTTCATGGCCATGTTTCAGCGGCATGATCCCGATGTTTTGATAGGTCATCGCCTCGACGATGTTGATTATACTGTCTTACTAAACCGCATGCGGGAGAAAAAGACTCCGGGCTGGCACCGAATCGGACGACTGAGGAGGAGTGACTGGCCGAAGAATATGGGCAAAGGTGGTGGTAGCTTTTATGTTGAGAGGCAATTGGCTGCTGGACGCTTGCTCTGCGATCTGGCTAACGATCTAGGAAAGTCACTCATGACCAAATGCCAGTCTTGGAGTCTTGAAGAAATGTGCCAGCTTGTGCTAGGAAAAGCGCGACAGGAGCTTGACAACGAGGCAGCTCTGAAGACATGGGCCACTACCAAGGACGGGTTGATGAATTACGTCAAGCATTGCCAAGCTGATGCCTACTTCATCGCCGCTATCTCGATCAAGGTTCAGGCCCTTCCTCTCACAAAGGTACTCACCAATCTTGCTGGTAACTCTTGGGCTCGTACACTGAGTGGTACTCGTGCCGAGCGGAATGAATACATTCTGCTACACGAATTTCATAAAAACAAGTACATTTGTCCAGACAAAGCTTGGGGCAAAGGCAAACCTAAGGCAGACGAAGAGGCTGTTGAGGGTGAGGAGGGTGTCGACGCGAAGAAGAAGGACAAGTACAAGGGTGGTCTTGTTTTTGAGCCGGAAAAGGGTCTATACGACAAATTCATTATTGTTATGGATTTCAACAGTTTGTACCCCAGCATTATCCAGGAGTACAACATCTGCTTCACCACCATCGATAGGTCGGATCTCGCCGAGGATGATGAAAAGGTGCCCGACGTCCCCAGCAACACACAAGATTTGGGGATCCTACCACGTCTCATCGCAACTCTTGTGAACCGTCGACGAGAGGTGAAGAAACTCATGAAGAGCAAGACCGCTAGTCTTGACGAGCTTGCAACTTGGGATATCAAGCAACTTGCTCTAAAACTTACAGCCAATTCTATGTACGGATGTTTGGGATACACAAAATCACGCTTCTACGCTCGACCCCTCGCCATGCTCACAACCCACAAGGGTCGAGAAATTCTCCGTCGCACAAAAGACATGGCCGAGGCGAAGATGCTGCGCGTTATCTACGGTGACACTGACTCCGTCATGATCAACACCAATGTAGACAATATCCAGGATGCGCTGAAGCTTGGGAATGAGTTCAAAAAAGAAGTCAACGATAGTTACAAGCTTTTGGAGATCGACATCGACAACGTTTTCCGTCGCATCTTGCTTCATGCGAAGAAGAAGTATGCTGCAATTAACATGGTATCTATCGATGGCAAATATATCGAGAAACTGGAAGTCAAAGGTCTTGATATGAGGCGAAGAGAATACTGTGCACTCTCCAAGGAGACCTCAACGTACGTCGCTTCTCTTTTCCATTACTTGACCTAAATTAACCTTATTATAGTGCTCTTCTGAACTTCCTCCTCTCAGGTGAAGACCCCGAAACCGTTGTCGAGAAGATTCACGACTACCTCCGCGACCTGTCCCAAAAAATGCGCGAATATACGATCCCATCTCGCAAGTACACAATCTTCACCCAACTTGGCAAAAATCCCCAAGACTATCCCAACGGAAACTCAATGCCCTCCGTCCAAGTTGCGCTAAAGCTAATGGCCAAGGGCAAGCACGTTAAAGCAAAAGACGTCATGTCCTTCATCATCACAGGCGAGTCCTCAGGTTCTGCCGAAAATGCAGCAAAGAATGCGCAGCCAGTCGACGAGGTCCTAAAAGCGGGTTCAGAACTGAAACCAGACATCGATTATTACTTGCACAAGCAAATTCTGCCGCCTGTTGAACGTCTCTGCGCCCCAATCTCAGGTACTAACATTACGATGCTAGCCGCGTGTCTCGGTCTAGATACCTCGAAATACCGCGTGTCGTCCATCTCCAACGGCGCCAGCGCACAGGACACTGAAATCCACCCTCTCGAATCGCAGATCCCAGACTCCGTGCGCTTCAAGTCTTGCACGCCGCTGCACCTCCGGTGTCGCGGCTGCCACTCCGTATTTCTGTTCTCGGGTATGTCGTCTGATTCTGCTTTCTCGACTGAGGTCATCACGAACGATGGGATCAAGTGTCCGAATACGAGTTGTGGCATGGTGCTGCATACATTGAGTGTCGTTGCTCAGCTTGAATCAACGATCCGGCAATCTCTCGCTCAATACTACGCCGGCTATCTCGTCTGCGACGATCCTTCGTGCAACGCGCGGACACGGCAGATTAGCGTGTACGGGCATAGGTGTCTAGGTCCCAAGGGGCTTGCGACGGGCTGTCTAGGCAAGATGGGGTGGGAGGTCAAGGAGAAGGATGTTTGGAATCAACTTCTGTATTTTCAGTCATTGTTCGATGTTGACAGAGTGAGCAAGGACGAGGTTGGTCAAGGCGGCGAGAAGAGGGATAGGTTGAAGGTGCTTGCGGAGACTAACAGGGAAAGTTTTGGGGCATGTAAGAGTGTGGTGGAGAGGTGGTTGGAGAGAAATGGGAGGCAGTGGGTGCAGATGGATGCCTTGTTTTCGTTCGCGCTGAAACAATGAGTCGACAGGATTGGATTAAATGGTGGTGTACATTTCGGAGTAAAACTAAGAGATGATGGGTTAAGGGCTAACATGGCGTGTCATTCTTGGAGTAAGGTGTTATTCTTTTCATCTACCCTCATGATTGCAAGGCGCTCAATGTTTGTGTGGACTCTTACGTAATGTGTTTAAGTTCACATTCAATTCACTCACTTATTATATTCCTACATCTCCATTCAAGACTGTTGAAGCTTGATCATGTACCTGCTTTGTTGCCTCATTTCCTCGGTATATATTATTTGTGCCCACGGCCTAGAGGAGATACCGTCGGTCAAGTGTATGGTTTCTCACCCTTAAACGTCCGCCAAGGAGTTCTTGACAGGCGCTCCATTCTCACTCTTCATTCCACCCTTCACATTCAGGGCACCCTTACACGCGCGTATAAACACCTCCATAAACCGATGCACGTCAGAGAACGAGTTGTACAACGGCGTAGGCGCGATTCTTATCACATCTGGCTTCCGCTCATCCACTACCACACCTTCCACTTCCAAAACCTCAAGTACATGCTCCAGCATCCCGGGGTTCAGCAGTACACTAAGCTGTGCACCGCGCTCTGCAGGGTTTGAAGGCGTAATGATCTTATACGGAGGTTGAGTTTTGCTGTCGTACTGGAGCAGCCGTGCTTCGAGATACGCGGTAAGGTTTATGCTGCGAGCGCGGAGGGCATCAATAGAGGTCAAGGAAAAGACATCGAGGGATGCGATGACAGCCGTCATATCCAGTGCACTGGGGTTCGAGAGCTGGAAACCGCTGGCTCCTGGAATAGGAACGAAAGCATTATTCATAAGGAAGCGTGAGCCTTTGTCTGAGCCCCACCATCCACTGAGACGCGGGCGGTAGGCAAGCTGTGTATCGTTATCGTGGGGGTTGTCGCCGTTGGAAGATGTGTTCTGTATACTCGTGGTGGTCGAGTCAGGTGCTGGGGTCGCGGTTGCTGCTGGAGTAGCAGAAACACTTTCCACCTTCCCATGCCTATCATGCACAAATAGTCCACCTATTACCCCCGGTCCACCATTCATATACTTATAATTACACCACGCGGCGAAGTCGACATTCCAGTCGTGGAGCTTCACAGGCACGTTCCCGACTGCGTGCGCGAGGTCCCATCCTATGGTCACACCGAGGGAATGGCAGTGCCGTGTTATTAATTCGATGTCGAAGTACTGGCCTGAGTAGAATTGGATGCCAGGGAGGAGGACGAGGGCGGTGGTTGCGGCATGTTGGGAGATTACAGAGAGGATTTGTTCGGTGGAGAGGTATGGTGACGATGCGGAAGGGGGTGCTATGGTGACGAGAGCGGATGGAGGAAGATTGTGGTGGGCGAGTTGGGAGAGGGCTGCGTACTGCTGTGCATCAGTCCGCTTGCTCCAACATCAAACACATCCAATGGATGACTCACGTGATCGCTAGGAAATGCTTTCCCTTCAATAATGATCTTGTATCGATCCTTCGTCGGCCGGTAGAAACTCGACATCAAAAGATGCAGATTCGCCGTCAACGTCTCCATAATCACAACCTCACTGGCCAATGCCCCTACAAGCTTTGAAGTCTGCTCTTTCAATGCATCGTCTAGGTGCATCCATGGCGGAAGTCCTCCCTCCAACTCTCTGAAATGGCCAAACACCCCTTTCGAGGCCCAAGTATCAAGGTACCTGTTCACATACTCACGTGTTCGTCGTGGTTGAAGGCCTAGAGAGTTCCCGCACATATATATGGACTCTTCCTCATCATCTGAGCGTGCCGTTCCATTTGACCCTTCTGATGTATTTTTGGGAGCTGGTCCGTATTTTTTGTACCTCAGATCTGCCTTTGTTGGGATAATAAACTCTTTCCTGAGGTGACTCAGATCGTCTTTCTCGTCAGCTTCCCTTGCATACTTCTCCGAGCATAGTAGTGAAGAGGCGATGTCTGTGAACGGATTCTTTGAAAGTAAGTCCGGCATCGGATCCAGGAAAGTGTGCCCCTTGGTATCTTGGTGTTGTGTTTAGTTGATTTTGTTGTGGAGCTCCGCGGATGTCAACCTCTTAAAACACGAACATGCGGGGCAACGTGGGGTGAAGATAACGCGTCACGTGGTGATAGCAGTCGTGCCGCAATATCCCGTTTTGGCTTGGTCATCGATCAAAACTTTAGCATTCACATCTGGGCACCTCTATTGCCTTCACACCTTTCAACCCTAAACCAAGATACGCTTAATTTTTAAGTGCAATGGCATCAACATTAACAATGTGCGCCTCATGCTTCCGAGCAGCGCATCGTATAACCTCAAGGACAGCTATCAAACCCCCGAGCCTACTCCGCAACTACCGCATACCGCCCGCCACATCTCAAAAGTCACTATACCTCGACTTCCTTGTACCCTCTATACAAAGAGCACCTAGAATATCGACACCTACTTTCAGAATGTCAATGGCCCCTCTCTCAAAAAACCGGCACACCCACCGAAGCTTCGCCACTGCCTCCGAACCCCAGCCCGCCCGCGTAATACAAAACCCTCGCACAGCCGACGACGGCACGCCCATGCTCATAAATCTCTCCCCGCGCGCCTCCTCGCGCCTCTCTAAAATCAGTGTAGGCGACTCGAACCCCAAACTTGCGCTCCGCGTAAGCATTGAATCAGGCGGGTGCCACGGCTTCCAGTACCTCATGAACTTAGTCGACCTAGCTAAAGAGGCGCCGGGAGAAGAAGACACGGTGTTTGAAGGGGATAAGGGCGCGAAAGTGGTAGTTGATGAGGCGAGTTTGGAGCTGCTGAATGGGAGTACCATTGATTATACAATGGAGTTGATAGGGAGCCAGTTTGTGGTTACGGGGATTCCGGGGGCGACGAGTAGTTGTGGGTGTGGGTCTAGTTTTGATATCAAGCTGTGAAGAACAGAAATTAGCTTCTCAAGGTCATGATATCGCATGTCACGAGGTGTATGATTTTATGGAATGCTTGTTTTCATTGTTCTATCTAATCTATCCTGTTTTCACTTCCCGGTGAAATTGTACGCTGAGGGTAGGAGCCTTGGATTATGAGAAGGTCGCATTGTTATCTACCAATAACCGAGGTGTGGAAAGCTAGGGCGATCTTGTTGATGATTGTACAGTGAAAGTTCGAGAATTGAAGTGGGATGTGGGGAGATATCATGGGCGATGAAGGAAAGACCAACTCGATGAGGGCAGGTCTGTGAGATATCCAAATGGAGTGACATATTTGCTGAAACTCCTTTCGGACAGTGGTCAAGGATTGACGCAAGTGCATCAAATGCCAGCCCACAATCCTGGCTTGGCCATGCAAACCATATTTCTTTACCCGGTACAATTTGGAAGACACCAAGGTCGGCCAGCTATGCCTCTCAATTGAATCCCTTCCCCTTCTGTAACGTTTATTGCATTTCAAACCCAAGGCGCCTTAGGCAAGGCGAGTACTGAACTGCTCTAATCCAGCAGGTGTATATTTCTCCATTGCACCTCGGACAGAGTGGGGAAGATGATCCTCAAGACAGTTTTCGAAATTCTCCGGATCGTCCTCCAACGCAACTGCAGTGCCACTCACCATACCCACGCGCGCTTGCGCCTTAAGGTACTCTGCGTTCCCGTCTTTTGCCACGACGCTGTGAATCAAGAGGCATGCCTCTCTAAATCGGCTTGGCTGGGCGAATTGAACTCCTGCTAAACTGCTCAACATGTGGCCCACCACTCCATTGATCTTATCCTGAGGGCCGAATTCTTTTACAGGATAATCTTGCGGGGATAACTCGATACATAGCCTCTGTATGTGCCGAAAGAGTTGTACGCATCTCTTGTGTAGGCTCATCATGTCGAAACGTAGTGGAAATTCGTCTTCTTTCATCGCCTGTTTGAAGACAGTCAGAGATTGAAGTGGTGTTAGATGCCGTGAGCCTTTTGCCTTCGGAACTCGTGGATTTGCACGACAGCGCTGGCCTTCCGTATCAAGGAACTTGTTGACCAGCGCCTCTAACATGACACCGAGATCGGAGGCGGCTCGGGAAAGCTTCATCGATTTGCCATCCTTGTGTTCAGTAAGCAGCGCGTATCGGGACGCTGGATAGATTCGCCGGCACAACACTCGGGTCCCATACCCATCTCGATTCCTCGCTAGAGCACGGCTCATTCCTCGTTGATTCTTGTCCCGGGAAAGCAATGTTGCGGACACACCAAACGACATATGTAGCCTGGAAAAAGTATGATATAGAGTCTCTGGTCGTTCCCCGACGAATATCCAGGAGTCACCATGCATCTCCACGACAAAGTCAACATCTGCCCACTTGACGTCAGGAGGAAGAAGCTTCGCGAGGCGAGAGGCGTGGGCTAGATGCATTGCACACTTCAAAGGGCCTTGTTCTCCCGCAAGACTGGTTCCAAGTTTGTGGAACTTGACGAGATAGTCTTGCAGTAGGATTCCACAAAGTATTGGGTGATTCTTGTAGAGGAAGTATTCTCCCCAGTTGTACTGTCCCTCGTAGCCTGTGACTGCGCCGAAATAGTCATCTATGATGCCCTGGATAGTATCTTGCTTGACTTGTTTTTCCACTGAATTAATCAGGTCATGTATCATATTGTCGTTAAGATGATGCCAAGGATTGATTTTGTTGGTTTTCCCAAATTCGAGACATTTGTTAGCAGCAGCTCTCAACCACTCCGTATCTTTCTGGAAATCACGGTAACCTCGAGCGACCTGCTCTCCCAGTTCACGTCGGGTATCAACAAATACCTGGACTGCAAATATGGCCCAGGTGAAGAACTTTCTCTCGCCTCTCATCACGCTGACAGCTCGCAGCAGCTGATCCGATAAGAGCGTAGTCCTAAGTTTGAATTCATCCGTCCAGTCTTTGGTCACCCAGTCCATAAGACCCAGGAGTGACAAGCACTGTAGTAATATTTTCTCGTCTTCGGTGGTGGTCACTATTCCCCGTTGAAAGAACGGCAGCTGACGACCTTGAGCATAAAAGTTTTTAAGTATCATGAGTGTATGGTCGCAGAAAAATGTCTTCGACGATAGGCGCAGCCCATCTGCCTCATAGCTGGCGAAGTTTACCGCGTTGTCGCTGATTTTTACGTGGGAGGTGGGATCGCAGTATCCATCATAGAGAAACGCGATGATGTCTTCGTGATCCTCAAACTGGGGAAATTCTTCAATGAAGGACTCGTTGAGGCGGCGGAATACATCAATGGCAGTGTTGGCAACCGTTGCTGCTGTCGTCAAGGTGGTGTGGTTGTGTTTGTACTCACGCCAGGTCCTGCGCACAAAAATACGAATATCCGTAAGATCTTTTATGAAGCAGTACAACGCGAAGGAAACGTCTTCGGCAGATGGCTCTAGCGTGTAATTATCCTCAGGTTTCTTCTTCCTGGGACAATCGGGCATGATTCCTTCGAGAAGCTCGATATCTTCGCACTCCTCCATCTTGAGATATTCGAAAACGTTCGCAAGCTTTGAAACCCCATCAGCTTCATCTTTTCGGCCATTTACCTCAATCTCTCTCTCCGACTCCAAAGTACGATATACGTCCTTCAGGACTGAAATGAAGTATTCATGACCTTCATTGTGAGTTTTCGTGGCCTTCGTTTTGTCAGTCTGATGCGCGCGGTACCATGTAGCACACCCCTGTCGTGCCTGTATGACATCTTCGAGAATGGCGAGCATCGAGATAGGCACTCGTGTGCTAGGCGCTGTCACAATCACATCCGCTAGACGGACAAATTCTTTCACCGAAATGAGGTACGATTTCGACTTTTTTGGCTTGGTTCGGGCTTTTCCCTTCCTCCTGCGAGTGCCGCTCTTCGTTGAGTCTCCATCGAAAAGATCGTCAACAGCTCCGGTAAGTCGCGCTGTCTCTGCAAGCCACTGGACAAACTTCGCTGTGCCCCGCTTGTATTGTCGATAGGTGTCGACGAGTAAGGGTGAGAGTGTCATAACACTGAGTCCTGTGAAACCAAATCAGCGGTTGTGGTAAGCCGGTGATGTGGGTGGGACAAGAATTTGAAAGGTAAGATCAAAGTTGAAAGTGGAAAGTTAAATTGTAAAGGTGAGAGGATTGAGACCGCGCGTGAAGGCGCCGGGGTGGTCAATCTGCGGGCTTGGCATATGGAAAAAGTTGGTATGAATGCTCTTTCACTTGGAGGCGGTGTACCACAGTACACCTATCTTTTTCACTAATCTCGGACTCGAAGATCGGGCAGTAATGGGAGCGTTGTTTGGCAGAGCGGCACGTCAGAGAAAGTATCCGCGTCAAATGGTTAATTCTTTGGAATAAAGTTAGATAGACATCTCAAGTGTAGGTGAAAGTGATAATACGAATCATCCGCACTATGTTATCCGCTTTTTCGTTCGTCATCCCAGTTGAGGCGGCCAACTGGTGTATTTCTGGGCCTATTTTAGAGGACAAAGCGTAAGTCGTTGCCATATTGTCTTTACTGCTTATAATTTTGACACGTAGGGGGGTTATGACTTCAGGTTTAGGCGATGAATCATAGCGATGAGAGCTATTACCAGTCTACATGGGTATGTGTTTGTTGTTTCTCTAGATTTTTGTGAATTTTACACTTTCGATATAGAATCCAGGTTCAAGTAAGGGCTATACGTATATTATCTGTAGCAGATACAGTGTAATACCGCAAGGCTGCTTTGATCCTTCTGTTCACTTTGTGGAATCCCGTGTAAAGAAGAAGGATATTCAAGATGGACGACAATTTGATGCCCTAGCGGTCATACATGATTTTACAAAGAGATGAGAATGGAGAAATCTATGCGAAACGCTGTTTATGAGCATCGAAAAGATTGTACCTTAGACAAAGGTTGAACCTACAGCTCAGCTAGCGCAAAGGTAAGTGATGGGGAATCATCAACGTTGTTTTGTGCACTTCTTGGTACACTGTGGATATACCTCGAGCGCCTGTCGTCTGTTCTCAGATTCAAGATAGCATTCGCAATTTTATGATTGATAATACGTAGTTACCACATGCTCTTCAAATCCTCGGTCGAGAGACTGGCGAAATTCTCGATGCATATTAACGAAACCCGCAAGCATGAATACTGTCTAACTAAAGGCTTCACGCCTTAGAAGGGTTGAGAGTGACCACAATCCATATCCTTAGGAGTCTGATGGGAAGATCATCCAGGCATTGGAGTTTGCAAATTTCGGTCCTTGCCACCCAGCATGACCTGAGCAGAGCAGTAATTTCTGAATTGTACGATTTCGCCATCAGGTGTACTCTTGTCTGAAAAGTCGAAATATATTGCATAGTAGTTTGCTGCATATGTAATCCCGGTGCCTGAAAACAGGATGTACTTGAAGTATAAATTGTGAGTGTTGCCACATATGAAGGTCTACGGGGACGCCACTTCTGGGCTGCCTGTTTTGAGAAGGCGATGTCTTTCATATAAAAAGCCGAGCCTTCTTCGAGAAACTATGAGCACAAATTTGGAAGGCTAGCTGTACCAGCACTGTACAATAGCAGGGATAAAAAACCACTACAATGGGAGCTAAGACCTGTAGGGCAGAAGTTGAAGTGACGTTGAACTAGCGTCTTGGCGATCGCGAAATATTGAACTTCCATAATACCAATGATCATCAATCTACATCGACACCAATTGCGCCCCTCTCTCACTACGCCTACCATAATGAACCTCTCCGCCTTCCGGCCTGTCTTCCGGCCCTCAACTCTCTGCAAATATCGCACACCGAATACTCTCCAAACAAGACCACAACCTCCAGCTCCCCTCAGAACCACCACACCCACAACCACAGCACTATGTAGATCAGCCTTCTCCACAACCGCACGCCTACAAAAACGCGCACCAAAGAATGTCGTTGATCCGCGAATAAGTACGTTCCATAACCCTCAATCCCAATCTGAATCCCACCCCCAACTTCCCATTCAACCCACCAAGTTCTAACCTTATATAGCACAAATCCGCTACCACCTAAACCACCCGTTAACCCCCCGCCCCCTCCACTTCTCCCGCACCCGCTCCCTCCGCCACTGGACCATCCACCGCGCGTGGCTTCTATTTCTCCGCAAACGGCGGTGGGCCGAAGAGCGCGATCTCGAACGACAATACGAGTCCATGCGCGCCGCCTGCGAGCACTTGCGCCTCCTCGACGACGCGGGAAACAGGGTGTCGGAAGAGGAGGGAGGTGGGCAAGGACCGGATGCGGGCAGACTTGGAGTGAAAGGCAGGGAAGTTGGGAGGTTGTACAGAGGGGCTATGTTGAAGAGGGGAGTTTGGGGGAGTGTGCCGATCGAGTATAGTAGGGTGCAGACGGATTTTCCAGGACGGGAGGGGTGGAATCATGGGTGGACGAGGTAGATATTTGGTTCTTGATGCGTGTGGGATATGAAGGCGGATCTGTATCATATGGTGGATGTTCTATAAGAGAAACATATCCAAGTCACACATTGCTGTGCTCACTGTAATATATGAAAAGGATAGCAAGAAGGATTGCGCCAAACGTTTCTAGTCTTGCAACACCGTAGTTCGGCTACGCAATGAGGTAATATTAACGGTCCAACATACTGTCCTTCCCTCCTTTGTAAGCCACATATAATCCTACAACGCTGCTGCAAATCCATCCAATCGAATCCCTTGAGAAAATACAAAGTAATAATAATGAGCGTAAGATGATAACCATTATCATCATTAGTCAGTCCAGTATCGTATCGACCGGCCAAATTTCCTTCAATATGTCCATTAGAATCTGCGTGCACTCTCCCCTCCCGCCCATCTCCAAAGACTACTTTTCTCGCACAGCAAAAAGATAAAAATTGAATCGACGACCATCTATGCAGGGGGGGAAAGCATACAGACGCTTAGCAACGCCCAGCACAGCAAAGCAGTCCGAGTATGAATGTGACGCCAAGTAACACCGCCCAATGCATTGGAATGACAGGAATATGTCGCTCACAAAATGACGCAGCCGCAGCCGCCTCCCTCCTTTTTATCGACCGACAAGAGGGCGGCGCGGGTGGCAGCTTCGAACACATCGTCGACGCCGTCGCCCGTCAGCGAGGAGCATTCGAGGTACTTTCTTGCGCCGATCATCTCCTTCATATCGCTACCAGCCTTGGTGGACGTGAACCGTAAGCTCTTCTTCCGCATTTCTTCCTGAGCAACCGGGTCATCGCGCAGATCCTTCTTAAGACCGATCAATATAATCGGAACGCCTGGACAACGCTCGCGGGCCTCTTCAGCCCATTTGTGCTTGACGTTTTCTAGCGAGTCGGGGGAATCCACGGAGAAGCCGATGAGGATCACGTGTGCCTTACTATAGGCAAGGGGCCGTAGTCGTTCGTAGTCCTCTTGGCCTGCGGTATCCCATAGTGCTAGCTGCACTGACTTGCCGTCTACTCTGCAATCTGTGACGTAGTTCTCGAAGACTGTCGGCACGTAACGCTGGGCGCAGGTGTTAGCATGTTACATCGAAGAAACTCGTGATGCAGGGCAAAGGTAACATACTGTCGGAAAGTACCCCAGGGTGAAGACGCTTAGGAGACTGGTCTTTCCGCAAGCTCCATCACCAATAATAACCAACTTCCTATTGTCGCTCAAATTAGCATTTGTACCTCTCCTTTTTTGTCTCACAAGTCGGAAGGGATATTCAAAAAAGGCTAGCAGCAATTGAAACCTCAGGTGCACTCGGACCGGAGCCCGCGGCAGGAAGATGCTTGACAGAAGGGGAGAGCGGCGAACGCGAGACGATAAAAAGTGGACAAGGGCCCATGTGCAGTGGGCTAAAAATAACCGGGGTAATGCTCGAATCGGGAGCGCCAATGCAGGCTATCGCGCAGGGCCGGGGTTGTGCAGTTACCAAATAATCGAAGATGACGATCTTTGGGGCTTTGCTATACGATAGGGAGAAGATGGGAAAGAGATAGAAGTGAAGAAGTGCCTAGTGCGATGATGACCAAACAGGAAACCGGGCAGTCGGAGTCGGGGGGCCTATCGAAATGATCGACGCCTGTGGAGCTCCCGACCAGGAATTGGGGAAGCAGAGGTAAATGTTGAAATGACTACACACCTTCGCATCACGGGCTCGCCATTATTCTGTGCCATTGTGTCGGATAGGTTGTTGAAAGGTAAGGGCACGAGATTGGTGGGCTAGGCAATTGAGGGTTGTCGGGAGAGGCTGGTAAATGTGGTGTCCGCTGGGGACAGAGGCGCCCGGATGTCGTATGTGTTGTATGTGTCGCGTGCAAGGCCCGCAAATAGATAGCAGCTGTGTCTGTCGATGGACCGCGACTCAGGAGTGCCTCAGCGTCCGACGGTTGGTCTTGCGATCGGTATCTGGGGCGGCGGGAGGAGCGGTCGTCTTCGTCGTTATGAGGTAGGGTGTCGCTCACGAGGGTCTCCCTTCAAGCAGAAGTGAAGTAGAGCGAGGGGCGAAGCGAGTGACGGAGAGAAGGAGGCGGAGGACGAGGACGAGGAGACGAGGAGGAGAGGAGGGCGAGGCGGCGGCGGCGGCGGCGGCGGACGGGCTGGCTGCACGAGCGGGTGGGTGGAGCGGCGCTGATGAATGAGCTGACTGTCTGGGTGTCGAAGGTGCGAGGGGCGGCGGCCTTTAATAATGACACAGGTGGAGGGCGCACGCACAGGCTGGGCGCGGAAGGGGGGGTGGAGCTACGGGCAGAGCGGACGGCGATGGTGGTTAGTTTTGGGGTTGGGCGTGTTGAAGAGCGAGGATGCATCGCAGGCTTGCTCCAGAAGTGGCTGTGTCGCCCTGGGCGCGCTAGCATGCATCCATCGCAAAGGGCATCCCCAGCACTTCAACAACACCCAGCTCGAGATCCCCAATTGCTGCACGCCCACGGCCCGATCGAGCCTCCGACGCTGTGCTCACCTTCGCCCGCCCTCTCTCACCGGTCCCGTGCGGAGATTGCTGGCCACACCACCGCCCTTCACCCGTACGTTGCAGACACCTCAAGCCCCTCCATCACACATGCAGTACTTGCTCGCCGGCAACAATAGCGTCTCACTCTAGCCCAGCACAACATACCCTCTACTGCCTGGCCCCATGGCTCAAGGCACCAAAGGCCCCGCCGCACCCACGGCCGCGCTCAACGGGCTCAACGGGCTCACCGGCGCCCACCCCCCAGCCCCCTCCGCCGTCAACCGCAAGAAGCAGAAGCGACGAGAGAAGCAGGCTGCGAAACAGGCTGCCGAGACCGAGAAGCAGCACACTACCCCCTCGAGGAACGGTCTCCCGCCCCAACACCCCTCCCGACACCCTGCACCGCAATACGCAGACCCCGAGCACGACGATGCCCAATATGACGACGAGGGCGACTACTACTCGGACGAAGAGGGGGACACCTACGAGCAGGCATACGGCACAAACGGTCACTATCCTTCTGGATATGCGGGCGCACCAGTAGGCCCTAGCGACGGCAAGAAGCCCAAGAAGAAAAAGAAGGGTGTTCTCACCACGCAGTCTCCATACCACGCGCCCATGCCATCGCACCATCACTCCGCGCCCCCGCCCTCGACAGCTCTCGATGCGCCGCATAGGCCGAACCCGAAGAAGGATCGCATATGGAACACATCAACCCAGGAGGAGCGCGAGCGCATTCGAGAGTTCTGGCTGTCTCTGGGCGAGGATGAACGCAAATCGCTGGTCAAGATAGAAAAAGAGGCGGTGCTGCGCAAGATGAAGGAGCAGCAGAAGCACTCGTGCAGCTGCACAGTTTGCGGACGCAAGCGAACTGCCATAGAGGAGGAGCTCGAAGTGCTGTACGATGCATACTACGAGGAACTCGAGCAGTACGCAAACCACCAGCAAGATGTTGGTCCTATTCTTCCCCCCATGGGTTATGCGCATACCCCTTCGAATCTGCCACATACACGTCCTATGATGACCACGCACCCTCCGCCTGGCCATTACGACGACACCGATGAGCTCTCCCAGGGCGAGGAAGACGACGGAGATCAAGATTACTCAGGAAGTGAGATATCATCTGAAGAGGATTATAGTTCTGAAGATCGTAGCTTACCACCACCCCCGGAAGCAGACTTCCTTCAATTTGGCAGTAGTTTACAAGTCAAAGGTAAGCCTCGTACCTTCACCTCCAAGCCCCTGCTGGCATACTGACTCATGAGTAGGTGGAATACTCACCGTGGCTGACGATCTACTGAAGAACGATGGCAAGAAGTTTATCGAAATGATGGAACAGCTTGCCGAACGGAGGATGCAGAGGGAGGAGGAAGCTCAATATCAGGCGCATCCAAGCATGTATCGCTCACACAACTCTCACAACCACGGACCACCCCAACAAGAAGAGGAAGAATTCGACGACGAGGAGGACGAAGAGGAGGGGTATGAGGATGGAGATTACGAGGAGGATGAGGAGGATGAGGATGTGCGTACCGTATATCGCCGTACATGGAGATAGCTAATCTTGATGCAGGATACCATGACAGAAGAACAGCGAATGGAGGAAGGCAGGCGAATGTTCCAGATATTTGCGGCCCGAATGTTCGAACAACGGGTGCTCCAAGCGTATCGAGAAAAGGTCGCCGCGGAGCGTCAGCAGAGACTTCTCGAGGAACTCGCAGAGGAGGACGACAAGAAGGAACAGAAGGAGGCCAAGAAAGCCAAAGAAGCTCAGAAGCGGAAGGAGAAGAAAGATAAGCTAAAGCAGGCCAAAGCGGAAGAGAAAGCGCGGAAGGACGCCGAAATAGCTGCTAAAGAGGCGGAATTCAAGGCGGCTGAGGAGAAGCGATTGGAGGAACTTCGGAAAAAGAAGGAGGAGCAACGGAAGAAGAAAGAGGCAGAACGCAAGGCCCAAGATGAGGAAAAGCAGCGGAAGGAGTCCGAACGCCTCAAGCGACAGCAAGAAGAGCGCGACCGACAACAGGAGGCAGAACGAAAAGCCCGTGAGCACAAGGCTCAGGAGAAGAAGGCCCGGGAGGATACCAAGCGGAAAGAGCGCGAAGAGCGTGAGGCTAAGGAGAAAGAGGTTCGCGAAAAGAAGGCACAGGAGGAAAAGGATCGTCGAGAACGGGATGTCAAGGCCAAGGCAGAGAAGGACCGCATACGCAAGGAAGAGCAGGTGGCCCAGAATGCCGCCTCGACAGCAAGAAAGGCGTCCCAACCTTTGGCACCGGCCCTGCCTCCAGGACTACTAAAGCAGAATTCCACTGGATATCCTTCTCCCCATGTGACACCAGCTATTCCAAAGGCACCAACTCCCAATCGTCCGCGCCAAACTTCTCACCAGGGATCTCACGGCTCTTCTCCAAAGACACCCCAAGTTGCTCCTGGTGCTAGCAAGTCGATATCTCCTTCATCACAGACATACAATCCTATAATGCCAAAATCGATCCTTACGAAGCCGCAAACCTCACACCAGCAAACGCCCGTGCACCATGCTCAACCCGCGTCTCCAATGCCTTTGATGGGTCCGCCTCCTGGGATGCAAGGCCCTCCTGGAATGGGTATCGGCAATCTGCCACCAGGACTGAACGGTCTCAATGGGTTGAATGGGTTTCACGGCAACGGCTCGATGATGCCTGGAATGATGGGCGGCCCACGAGGCCACAATATGCCTATATTCCCACCCCCAGGCTCTCAGAACTTCCGCTTCCCGCCACCGGGAATGCACACGCCAAATGCTATGCCGATGGGACGCGGGTTTCCAATGGATGGACCGCCAGGATTTGGGGCAATGCCATTTGGAGGGCCGAATCAAATACCTGGGTTTGGCCTGGGTATGCCACCTCACTCTCGTCAGACCTCGGGCTCCTTCGACAAGCCAAATGCAGATAGCTCAATTACCGGTCCTCTTGCTCAGCCTATCCAACGACCGGCGCCTATTCAGCGACCCTCGAGTGTCAAGCCTCATGAAATGAAGGGACGACGTGGTTCCGACGTGGACGAGCTTGCAGACCACTTAGGTAGCAAGGCACTTCTCGATGATGTGGATGATCTTCTTGAATTCCAAGAGGGAACCCGCCGCACGAGCTTGCAGACACATGGGCCAATGAGGGGGATGCCAATGGGCTTCGGGTTTCCTGATGGACCAGGCCAGCCTCGAACCGACTCGTATGCGCCTTTTGGGGGGTCAAGCAACACACCAAGCGTGTGGGGGACACCGCCCATACCGTTTTCTATGTCCGGCGCTCCTGGTTGGGGCAACTCGCCAACATCGGGCATGTTCAACAACCCATTTCCTTCCATGATCGGTGGCCCACGACCAGGCGAGCAGCGTATCGTGTGGGTCCGACGACAAGTGTCCTCCGCTTGCAAGACTCTAAATAGACTACCTACTCAGGACGGCTATGTGGATGTTTCCGATGTGCAACAGAATGTCGACTCGACGATCTCACTACAAGAGATTAAAGAAGCCTGCGACATCTTCGGCGACCCCTCGAATGGTGGCGGTTCCCTAGAGTACAAGGAGGTTGCGCCAGGCCGCCTTTCTCACATTAAATTCGTGGAGACGGGTGCACCGCCTCCTATATTAGGCGAGATTGGCAGCCCTGTTCCTGGGCACAGCATTCCGGTCGGTGGATTTGGCAGACCATTTCCAGGCCTGGGTCCTCAAGGGTTTTGAGTGCATGATTCTCACTGTTCTAATATTCCCTTCCCTTTTGCATGGCTTAATAAGCGGGTATCCCAATAGCAACCCTCTCTGTCATCTCTTCTATCGGTAACCTTTTCTTCAGGTAGCCCACGTGTAAGCTCCCCTATTGGTAGCCCGTAGTCTCAAAAGATTAGCATCTCTGAGGAGTGCACAACTTCATGTCTAGTTCTGTGGATTGTGAACGCTTTTCCTACCCAGTGACAGAATGCTTCCTAAAATATCATCAACCTAAAGATATATGTTTTACACTGCCAAATGCCCAAGCAATATCAAGCAGAAAGCTCAAGCTCAAGCTCAAGCCAGACTTTGAACTCTGGTCCAGCTGAACCAAGGTACGTCAGATGTGGCGTCCTCCAATGGGTTAAAGCGCTGATCTCAGCCCTATACTAGCTTGGAGGGGTGAGGCTCTGCCCGTGCAGGTACAACAACAACCCTTCCCCGCTGAGCTGACTTTCCCTCATCAACTTACACTTGCCTTCAAAATACCAGCGATCATCATACATATCTACTAGTTGTCTTTCCGTCTTGAACAATTGCTTGGCCAATTGCCAACAACACAAATTAACTATCAGCATGGCCGACCTAGTTGCTGATGCGGCTCAGAAGCACCCCGCGCCTGAGGGTCTCGTCTACCAGTATGGTACTGCCGGTGTGAGTAGCAATGTCACGGTCTGTTTAGATGATCGATGATCGAGCTAATGTAATTTTCATAGTTCCGTACGAAGGCGTAAGGTCCCATCCCATCAGCGCCCTCCTAGCTTAAGATAAACCACCAATGCGGCACAGCTGACCTTAACAGAGCTGTCCTCGACTCAGTAATGACCCGGTGCGGCCTCATTGCTGCTCTCAGGTCTCGTGCACTCAAAGGAAAATGGATTGGGGTTATGATCACCGCATCACACAATCCCCCTGAGGACAACGGCGTAAAGCTCGTCGAACCTCTAGTGCGTTCATTTCTTCCTATGTCAAAGCCAGGGCTAACGCGATTGTAGGGCAACATGCTACAAGTATGACTCGACCGCACTTTCCAGCCCAATTCCGCATCAAATTAGGCATCTCCCTAACACATGAATAACAGGAGGAGTGGGAGGTCCTCAGCACCGAAATGGCGAACAAGGCTACGCCCGAGGATGTCTCCAAATTCTACCACGAGATTGCGACTAAGTACAAGATCGATCTCGATGCCCCCGCTCGTGTCGTCGTTGGAAGAGACACGAGGGCTTCAGGAGCTCGGCTCTTGAGCTGTGTCCTCGATGGACTGAAGGGGGCAGGTGCCGATGTCAAAGACTACGGCTTCTTGACGACCCCACAGCTACACTACATGGTTCGCTGCCTCAACACAGAGGGAACTAAGGACTCATATGGTACACCTACGGAAGATGGCTACTATGAGAAGTTCGCTACAGCGTTCAAGACTGCTCTCAAGGGGAAGAAGCCGAAGGGTAGCCTGACCGTAGACTGTGCCAATGGTGTAGGCGGCCCAAAGCTGATAGAGCTCATCAAACATCTCCCACCGAAAGAGGAAGCACTCGAGATATTCATTGTCAACGACAACGTTATCAAGCCTGAGGCTTTGAACGTCGATGTAAGTTCTCCGATCTATAAATCTTAAGTTTTGCACTAAACGTTGATCACCAAGTGCGGCGCCGACTATGTCAAGACGAATCAACGGGCACCTCCATCTTCCAAAGTGGGACCCGGTGATCGATGCTGCTCTCTAGATGGCGACGCGGACCGGGTCGTCTTTTACTTCAAGGATGACAAAAACATGTTCCATCTGCTTGATGGGGACCGGATCGCAACTCTCGTTGCCTCATTTCTTGGCGACCTTGTTCGCTCATCTGGGTTAGCTGATTCCATCAAGATTGGTGTGGTTCAGACTGCGTACGCGAACGGCGCCGCAACCAATTACGTTGAGCAACACCTTAAGCTCAAGGTCGACTGCACTGCCACTGGTGTCAAGTACCTGCACCATGCCGCGGAGAAGCTTGACATCGGTGTCTACTTCGAGGCCAATGGACACGGAACTGCGATTTTCTCGCACGACACGCTGGACACCATTGCTAAGCATGAACCCAAGTCAACTGCTCAGAAGGAGGCTCTGGAAGTCTTGCGCGCTACGATCGAATTGATCAACCAAGCCGTCGGCGACGCACTCTCTGACTTCATGCTCGTAGAGGTCGTCCTGGCGCACAAAAACTGGGGCCCACAGGAGTGGCTCTCGACTTACAATGATTTGCCTAACCGCCTCCTCAAGGTTGTCGTCAATGATAGGAACATCTTCAAGACCACTGACGCCGAGCGGAAACTAGTTAAGCCAGATGGCATTCAAGCCAAAATTGATCAAGAGGTTCAGAAGGTCAGACAGGGACGCTCCTTTGCCCGCGCAAGTGGCACCGAGGACGCTGTTAGAGTGTATGCTGAAGCTGCGACCAAGGCTGAAGCCGACGACCTTGCTCGCAAGGTAGCCGAGATCGTCAAGACGTTCGGATCTGCATAGGCTCCGGAAGGCGAGGTGATCTGCAGGCAAGCTGTTGATCCTATGACTGGATGACATAATGATAGAGAAAAGTTTTGGTTACATGTTGCCTCGCCTGCTGTGACTGCTCACTCACACACAGCACAATTTCTCGTCCACTAATAATGGGATAGAACCACTCCATAGTTCTGAATTCTCATAAAGGTACGTGATCAAGCTTTTCTTAATTCATATTGCCGGCCGGGATGACCGAGGCGGCTCGTGGTCTAATCAGCCACGAGTTTGCCTCAACTGATACTTCGCAGCAGAGAACCTGGATTTGTTCTGCGGGGCTTGATGTGCGACAATACAAGAGTCTGAGCCACTGTCTTCGCTTTGGTCCATTTGATTCGTCTTGCGGAAGGATTTATGCTAACAGAATTGCACACAGCCAGACAATCACCATCAGTGATATACAGTC
Organism: Herpotrichia juniperi; assembly: GCA_014905255.1. Lineage (NCBI taxonomy): Eukaryota > Fungi > Ascomycota > Dothideomycetes > Pleosporales > Melanommataceae > Herpotrichia > Herpotrichia juniperi. The sequence goes on along the minus strand of BLYF01000166.1, from coordinate 1,098,476 downwards.
TATAACATCAACGAAGCAGCAGACATCGGAGTCCTACCATCGGGTGTTGGACCTTGTCGGATTATCGGGCGTAGGATACACCACGGCATTGGAAGGAAGCTGACTGTGCCGGAGCGGAAGCCTTCATGCCTTGCGGGGTACTCTTTCCGCTTTTCCAAGCGATTCGGAAAGGCATTAGTACGTATGTCTTCATTTCGGTGATACGATCACCAGAGATTAGGAATGTGTCACGGGACTATTGACACCCACAGCACCTCAACTCACACGACACGGTCACCAAGCTTTCGTAGTGCCAACTCGTTAGACTAGACATAATACTTTACCGCAGAGCATGTTCAAGTCTGGTGTTGGAGCAGTCCACCGGTCTGAAATCTCGGTCTTTGTACCCCGAGTTAATAGCCACCGAGCGTCTCGCCGCCAACAAATCAACTCCCAGAGATCGTGATGCTGACACTGTTTCAAGGCTGGTGAAAACAAGCGCCACCCAATCACAATGCGTGCATGAATATACTCCAGTACGGTAATCTGACAGGATGATGTTCGAGCGGAACTTTTTATGAAACATGACGTGGGGACAGGAAGTGAGAGGGAATTTGGAGAGAGATAACGGTATGCCGGTGGACCGGCGTGCATGACGGTAGAAATATGGCTTTTCTGGAAGGTTGCACCACAACTAGAGGGGCTGGGGCTGAGGCTAAGGCTGAATTTACAGAGTTTCGCGAAGCTGTGGAGATGCTTTGCCAAGGTGGTTTGCCACGACGAAGAGCACGGAATGGCCTGGATGCAGGCCTAGCGCTGGGCCAAAAATACCGAAGGGTCCTATAACGGCGTCAGCGGAAGGGAGCCGCACAGCGAATCAAAAAAAATGTAACCCCTTGCGGCGGGACCCACATCCCTGCATTGCAAGTGGGCGTCTCCACGACCACGCGTTTTTGAACAACCCAAAGTCTTTGAGCACTTCGCCCACACAAAGAACCCTCTCACATCTCTTTGTTGCAGTCTTGTTTCCTTGTGTCTCTACCATATCTTTTTAATAATCAATACTACCGACACGCCTTCTGTTTATTGATTAAACAGCTGGCACGCGCGCAGGCCATGAACTGATCACCCGTCCCTCGCTGCACCTTCACTACGCACACGCGTCGCACACCTCGAACACACACAGTCGCTCAACCAACACCAAACGCTCGCTGCCTTCATACACACACACATTCGCAACCATGACGTCAAATATAGTGAGAGCTTTGCTCTCCCGAGACGAAAGTATCGAGGAGAAGTTCTTGACCTTGATGAAGGATCCCTTTGGGCAAGAGGTAGGGACTCATACTATGCATATGCTTATACATACTGACAGAGAATAGATTGCTGAAGACGCCATCCTTTTCGCCATCGGGACCTCGCTAGCCACTACCACAGCCATATTCCTCGGCTTCTGCCTCCTACGACCATTCAATGCAATTGTCTATGCACCTCGCTTGCGCCATACCGATGAGAAACACCGACCGCCACCGATGGGGAAGAGTATTTTCGCTTGGTGGAACCCAATTTTCAAGACACACGAGGACGATTATGTTGAGAAGATTGGGCTGGACGCGACCATCTTTCTCCGTATAGCAAGGATGTGTCGTAATCTGTTCATTGTGCTTGCTCTCGCGGGTTGCGCAATCCTTATACCCATCAATGTCATCGGCTCGCAGAAACAGCAAAAGATAATGGAGGATGTTGGGCAGGCTTCAAAAGTAAGCACCATCTTGATGATGACGCCTAGGGATTTGTACGGACAGATCTTCTGGGCATTCGTAGGAGTGGCATATGTGTTCGACATCATTGTCTGCGCATTCCTGTGGGTCACTTATCGCGCTGTGCACAGGCTGAGGAGGAAGTATCTGGACAGTCCGGACTATCAGAACAGCCTTCACTCCAGGACTCTGATGATTACAGACGTCAAAAGGAGCCTCCGAAGCGATCAGGGTCTCCTTGATGTGGTAGACAGTCTACGAACAACCCCCGAAGTTCCACGTGCCTCTATCGGCCGGAACGTCAAAGATCTCCCTGAGCTCATTGAAGAGCACGAGCACGCTGTCATGGATCTGGAGAAGGTCCTTGCCAAGTATCTAAGGAACCCCAACAAGCTTCCCGCTATACGACCCCTATGCAAGCCTTCCAAGAAGGATCCCGAATACAACAATAAAGAGAAGGTCGACGCCATCACCTATCTCACCGCCAGAATCGAGCGTCTGGAGACCAAGATCAAGGAAGTTCGTGAGACTGTCGATAAACGAGACGCTTTGCCGTATGGATTTGCATCCTACGAAACGCTAGATTCGGCACACTCTGTAGCTTATACTGCGAAGAATAAGCACCCCAAAGGGACTACTGTGAACCTAGCCCCACGCCCAAGGGACATAATCTGGAAAAACCTACCACTAGACGCTAAAACCAGACGTTGGAGACGTTTTATCAACAACATGTGGATTACTTTACTCACCGTTCTCTACTTCATTCCTAACGCCTTGATTGCTGTATTTCTGGCGAAGCTCAGCAATTTGGCATTCATAGAACCCGAGTTCGGAACCATCATGGCCAAAGACCCCAAATTCTGGGCTATCGTGCAGGGTATTGCTGCACCCGCAATCACCTCGGCTTTCTACTACTTTCTGCCTATTATCTTCCGGAAATTGTCTATGCAGGCAGGGGATCTGACAAAGACATCTCGGGAGCGACACGTTATTCATCAGCTCTACTCTTTCTTCGTATTCAACAATCTGTTCATCTTTTCTCTCTTTGCCGCGGCTTTCGGACTTATCACGGCCGCCATTAGTGCAAAGAGAGAGGGCGGACATACCCTTTTGCAGATTATGCAACAAATCCATCCCTTGACGAGCGTAATGACTGCGCTTTGCAACATCTCGCCGTTCTGGGTGACATGGCTTGTCCAGCGAAATCTGGGTGCTGCAATCGATCTCGCTCAGATTGTAAATCTAGCTTGGGGCTCATTTTCGAGGAAATTCTTGAATCCCACACCTAGGGAGTTGATCAAACGAACTGCTCCCCCACCTTTCGACTACGCGAGCTACTACAATTACTTCCTTTTTTATTCCACTGTCGCTCTTTGCTTTGCTTCGTTGCAGCCGATTACGCTAGTCGTAACGGCTGTCTACTTCAGTATTGATGCGCCGATGAAGAAGTATCTCCTATTGTAAGTATCCCCTCTGTCCCCTTCCCCGCCCTCTGCTAATATTAGTAGGTACGTCTTCTGCACCAAAAACGAATCAGGAGGTCTCTACTGGCGCGTTCTCTTCAACCGCTTCCTCGTCGCCGCATTCCTCTCCAACTGCATCATCGCTCTCTTATGCGCAGCCCGTGGATTCGAACACCGAAATGGCATGCTTGCTGCTATGGTTCCGCTCCCAATTCTCCTTATCGCATTCAAATTTTACTGCAAGCATGCATTCGACAACTCGATCAAGTACTACACCAAGGGTGACGTTGGCAAATGCGCTGAAGCCCCTGCGCCTATTGACAAAGAGTCTCGCCGTCGCGACCGTGTGGCTGTCAGATTTGGCCATCCAAGTTTATGGCAGAAGTTGACGGTGCCGATGGTGCATGAGAAGAGCAAACATTTGCTTAGTGAGTTGTATCGCGGAAGACTAGATGGCGATCTGGGCAGCACCGCCGGATACAGCGATGTCTACATGAAGCGCATGAGCAAAGATACGCCTGGCAAAGCTGCAGAGACTACGGGACCCTTCGAATTCGTTTCAGAAGGAAACATGGACTTCGAGAACTTTAAGAATAGACCCGAATTTAGCGATGATCATGGTGGTGAGGGCTCGCTCTATGGGGCGGGGTCGAGTGTTGGTAGGCCGGACACGCCTTCAGGTAGCGTACGGGAACGCTCGCAATCGAGAGATTCCGAACGAACGTTCGGTAGCAACGACACTACAGGTGTAGTCTATCCAGCGGGGTACCACACTACGCCGAGTACTCTTCAGAGAGAGTTTAGCCCGGGTCCGGATCAGTTTGGACGAACGGACTCAAACCAGAGTAACCCGTATCAAGTGAGGGATCAGGCAGGGCTGTTGAGTCAGGCAGCGCCGATGGGACATCAACCACCTGAGCAGAGATACGCACCTTACACACCGGACGAGCAGGGTGGTCGTCAGGACTACTTTAGGAGATGAATAGGGAGAGCTGGAACGAATTTCTTTGAGTCTATAGGAGGGAGATGTGCATTTCTAGCCGGGCCAGATTTTGGGCATTCAGGTGGCGTTACATGGAACAACAGCACAGAAAGTGTTCATTGGAGAGGCTTCAAGCCAGGACGGAGGTGATATTTTGTTAGATACCATATCTATGCCGCATAAGACCCGTTCGGATGGTGGGCTGCGCTGCTTTGCAATATATTTGACTACTACAACATCACATGTCTTCTTTGCTTCCATTTGTGGGTGCATATCGTTTTTCACAATTTCGAATATCTGGTCACCTACGCCGGACAAATATCTACAATGTATAGTGGCCTCGAATAAATACATCAGGGCATGATACAACTCAATCGCTCCCTTAGATCCTTGACTGGACATGCATGTCTTTTCTAAAGGAGATGAAGACGCGCGATAGTATGTTTAAAATAGTTGTCATCTCATCCTATCGCGCTCCGCCTGTATAAACCTTCCTGCTCCCTCTTCACTCTTCCTCTTCACACAACACATCCATTCTCTACTTTTCCAAAAAGAGTAGTTCGTGAATGCATGGAGATCCTTTATCGGTGCTTCAACTCACACAGAAATAGTGTATCAGTTCGCAAATGGCTTGTTCTGCTCCTGGAGTCTCGAATACAACATTCGCACTTTGCATGGAGAGTTCTGTTGGCGACAGGGTGTTTAGACAATGTTTTAATACTTGTACTTGCCATTCATATGTACGTCGAGCTGTTGACTTGCTACAAGATTAAAATGCGTCTTTCCTGGAGTGTTCACGGGTCACATCTCTGCTCATCTAATCTTGCTCTCTGGATTTATAAACCCTCCTTCTCGTCCTCTACACTACATATCTGCTCTCCACTTCTCTAAGACGAGGTAGAGGTTTCTTCTTCTTCTTCTTCTTCTTCTTCTTCTTCTTCTTCTTCTTCTTCTCTCCACTCTGCTGCACTCGTCTGAAAAGTCTGAAAACTTTGCTTTTCTTTGGCATGGAATCTAGAACTAGATCAAATTAAAACCTATACCAAACCGTAGTTCTCTCCTGTGGTGCTCTGAAATAATAGCAATAAGACATATGGTGTATTCTACTATGGTGCGAGGGTTATGCGGGAGTAAAATGGGTTTAATGGTGTTCCATATGTGGGTAAAACGGACACGGACATTGCGAGATCAAAAGCTAGAGCAAAGGACGAATGAAGCTGAACTAGTTGAAAAGCTGAAACGGATATATGTTTTTGCTATACAGTACTTAAGAATATAATTATGCTTCTTTTCACATCTTTCCTTTATTCCTCTACACCTCACATTCACTCACCGCGTCCCAAAACGTTGAAGTTCTGCTGTCGGGGCTTTGGTTTGCACCAAAACACATAAACAATCTACTCATTTCTTTTCTGTTTTTAGACCCACCAAATCCAAGAATGACGTCCAAATGAAAAGTTTTGCTAGCAACGGACTTTGTTGATAGGGTATACAAGCGCCAAAGTATCAATATGTTCAGCTAGACTCGAAAACCTGAAGATATCGAACCCTGCCGGAATACCACCCATGCCGCCTCTTCCAGAAATATATTCGGAATCTCACCATGCCGTCTTACAGACCTGGATTTACCTATTCGTACTCATCCTTTTAGTCTTTATATTCTACTTTACACTGAACTTTGAGTACTAAAATCGACATGAAGTGGTAGAATGAGCTTGGTGATTGGGGTACTGACCTAGCTTTAAAATTAAGCAGATAAATTCATAGATCCTGTTTTCTTCTTGAACTCTCAACACGATTCCGTGCAGGTTACATGGAGAAGACGTGCGGGCGATAACGGAAATACCAGTTAGCCTTTAGGTTACTGCTAAAATCGATGTGCCGGTGGATACACCATAGACAGGAACGTGCAGCTTGGGAACCGCTACTGGGCAAGAGTCAGTTTCGAGGCGTCGGTTACAGGAGAATTTACTCTGGTAAGCGTCAATAGCTCCACGTGCTTCCGTCTGTTATAGCAACGAGTTGGTGGAAGACCCAGTTAATGCGCTCCACCCCTGAAAGTCGGAAGAGACTGCAGTCATGCGTGCATCCCTCGCTTCCAGCAGTGCGAAGAATCTTCAATTTACATACGGACGGGGCGAAGCAGCGGTCTGTGTTGGATGCTCAGTTAGTGAGGCGTAAATCACTGTTCACACACTTATTGAAAGTTTAGGGTGCTGGTGCTTCCTTGCATAGAGCACCTGCAAAATGCCGTAGCTCGCAGGCACATAATAGGACAAAAAAAAAGACAGTAGTATACAATTTGTTGATTGTTTTAGGAGTCGTGAGGCAGCCTCTCGTACGGCAATAACAATCATATGTAAGCAATTGGCGCATGGTGCACCTATATCATAAACACCTCTGCACTAGCGCCAAAATTGATCAGTATACCTACAAAACGTATAGGAAACCAAGGCTCGCAACCTCAATTAAGCCAAAAACCGTTTTCGTACGAGAGATTTGGTGAAGGTACTCGCGAAGATTCGACTTTTATTGCCCTATAAGGGGTAGCTACGAAGGAGCTCGTATTTTTGTTGCACCGATAAAAGAAATACGAGCCTTTTCGCACGAGAAAGCGCTGGTAGGTTCCAAGCACGCTAGTCCAAAAGGGACCTATACGACCGAAAAACTCTCATCTATAGCATCAACAATCATAGCCCACATGGGGAGAAAGCTGCCATGGGAAAACATAACCAATAATTTATTCAGTTTTCTTTTCAATTCTATCTTCGCAAGCTAGCCTTCTGGCAAAAGAAAAAACACGGTATAGCCCCAATCGCCGACTACCACAATAAGATGTAAGTTTATGGTGGAGTTAGCCTGTCTGACCGTATTCCGCCTTGGGCATTTTGATTTTATCAGGAAGGTTGATACCATAGAAACCCCAGCGGTGAGGCTGAAAGGGTGCAGTTCATTGGAAGGGCGTAACTTATTGAATGGATAAGTTCCTGCGGGGCGTGTTGGGGGTGATGCCTTCAAGGAGAGCGTGCAGCACAGCAATTAACTCGACGATGCTGAAGCAGAAAAGGTATAAAAGGGCTTGAGGTCTCGCATCTAAGTTGTTATCCACTACAGGAAGAGACCAAGGACCTAGACTCGCATACACTCATCTCGACGCTTCATATATATATCTTCCCAGCTCTTCCCTAAACACCATAATCTTTCAAGATGCGCTCCTCTACCTTCGCCTTTACCTTCGCCACCCTCTTCATGATCTCTACTGCCTTTCCGGGTGCGCCAATCTCCAAGGAGTTTGTGCGTAGGGAGGTGGTCCTCGAATCTGGCCTCCGCGTGCGTAACCTGGGCTATCAAGGCGACGGTTTCTACCAGGCCGTCTACGACGATGCGGGTGCGGCCGACGTTCAGTTCACACCCTTGGTCGATTTGCTGGCCAGTCTGAACATCACGGAATCCGTCGAGACGCGTGCTCTTGCTGCGGGCGAGCTTTCAGCGGCTGCCTATCCCATTTGCAAAGGACGCAGTACCACTCATCTGCCCGAATTGACGGCGGCCAACATTGGACTGGCACAAAATGCGAATGCGCAGAACTTTTATGCCAAGGGAGCTTGGGGATGGGTACGTTGGTTCTTTTGATTTGAGCTTTGTGTCACTACCCTAGGGTACATCTGCTAACATTGACATGAAACTAGGTTTTCGTCAATCAAGAGCTTTCATGGTTCTGCAACTTTGCGGATAACTATCTGGCGTACAAAACTATTATTGATATGCACATCGCCATTTCACAAAAGTGCTGTGAGGCTTGTTATGGTTATGACCGCAGAAGCAACTGCTGTGGTGCGAACGATCTCGAGGTCGGGCGCTCTTATCGCGGCGACCAGTTTTGCGCACCGGGATTCGTTGGCTACTAGATTGTTAGTCTGATGGACTAGTTGTGGGTTTTGTACCCACGGACATTGCGGCACGTCGTTATTGTGGAAAGTGTATTGAATCTCCTAGAATAATCAGTCTCTACCTGTGGTACTTAGTGCGTTATGGTTTAGAAGTTTAGGAAGTTAAGCTGCCAATTTACCAATCGCGTATATCTACTTAATGCTATCATTTATTACACTATAATCAAACATCTGGAGCTATAAATCTAGCTAGTAGTCAATTCTGATTATTACCTACTACTGATAAATGATCTTTAACTTACCTCTTATGCTTTCTAAAGAGAGCATTCACAGATGGTACTGTAACATGGGCAAACAGCCACCGAAGTCAACTGTTCAGGAATCGCCTTCTCCAGCTAGAAGTCTCCATTGACTCGCTATAATAGCACTCTCCATTTGATCACCTATGCACCGGACAAAATCATATTGGTGACGAGACCATATGAGTTTTCTTTGTAGTTCATGGCAGAAAGCTCTGCTTAGTGGTTGAGGGGCCTTTGCCAGCAACCAGATCGTATTTCCTCAAAGTCTGGTTCTGAATATGGAGCAGCTTGTATTGCTAACTTGAACAGTTGTGTTCTGTTTTTAACAAGTTATTGGGGGCGCGGGTTGTTGTGCGCTTGTTTTTGCACTACAGGAGTTTGAAATTCGATCGTATAAAAGTCTTTGAGTACACACACGCATAAAATTAGCAGTAACTTAATCAGTAGGGAACCGAAAGATATTACTATGTAAAGATGCTGCTACTTAATGACCATTTGTGGTAGAACGTGCCCTACACGGATGAAGTTAATGACCATGGTGATGAAATTTAATGAAAGAAGGAGTCCATTGAACAGCTAGTATGATTTGTAAAAAATGAATATTCTATACAAATGCATGTACAGTTGCCTACGCAGAATTTTTAACTCAAGTATGGTTGACAGCTTACCCAAACTACAGTTCCAACGACAGCTCGCAACGAGCTTCAAAAAACCGCGAACGTGTCCTGCAGCTTGAGCTCTTCTCCCCCCCTCATCCTCTCAGGTTGCACTTTGGCACTCAATCTAGTTCCAGGAATCACTTAAAGGTTAACTGAATTAGAGTCTTCCTTCTCGAACAGTTCTGTCCAGGCGTTGTCCCTCAAGTGAAACTTCAGGTTTGGACCAGTATGCCGCGAGCCAAATTGGTCTTCGGTCTGGAAGATCATGTTTTCCCCTCCACTAGCATTGCTCCTTACATCGTCTTGTTCAAAGTCAAAGAACCACAAAGCCCTAGCAATCACCATACTCGACTCCAAATAAGCCATAGGCTTACCGGCGCAGCCTCGGTATCCGATAGAGAATGGTGTGAATGCATCGTGCATCAGTTTCCTCGATTCTTCACTCATTTTGTCGTCTATCCATCTCTCAGGCTTGAAGACGAATGGAGCGGGGAAATAAGCTTCGTTGTGGTGGATGGTGTAGATGTTGACACCGATTCGCGATCCTGGTGGGATGATGTGACCATCGATTATTACAGGGGCCGAGTTGCCGTCTGCGGGCACGTCTCGCCATAGAGTGGTGCCTGTGGGGGGTGTTATGCGAAGTGTTTCGTCGATACAAGCACGCAAGTATATGCATCCGGAAAGCTTGGTGCCACTCCGTATTTCAGCGCCACTTGAAAAAGTAGTACGGATTTCGTTCGCTAAGCGTTTGTAGCAGCCTGGGTTCCGTGAAAGGTAGAAGAAGATAGTGGCAATCAGGGTCGAAGTGGTATCCCCCCCTGTACTCCATCAGTCATCACCCGCATACGCTATTAGCAAGTTCTGGGTGAGAGCTAGACATACCCGCAGGAATGAGAAAGGTGGATTCTGACCACAGCTCTTGAGGACTTAAGCTCTCTCCAGTTTCCGGGTCCTTGTATCCAGACACAAACGAAAACAGGTCAGGTTTTGCGTGCTCCGCTTCCGCCCTACGAGACCTGATCATGTCTCTGACTAGTCTGTGGTACTGAAGAACCCGGGGCAACAGGAACGGTAGCAATAGCTTCTCAAGGTTCAAGCTCTTTAAAGACGGCCACTGCATATAAATGTTGATCCGCCAGTTAGAAGTCGAAATTGCATTAACAATCCACCTATTCTTCTCGTCTGTCTGCAAAGCGAGGTTGTACCCAAAGCCAAGTTCAACACTAATATCAAGACCGAGGTGGTTCGACAAATCGGTCATATCCACCGTCGTGTTATCCTTGCTTGCTTGTACTAGTTTCCTCAAAAAAACGTTGACTTGTTGCGTCATGACGGGCTCAAATTTCCGCATTGCTCGTTCGTTGAGGCCCTGGCTGATGATTCGTCGCTTGGTACGATGTAATCTTTTGTCGATGACGTTGAATAAATTGAAGATTTTGGGCGATATTTGTGTTACTAGGTAGGCCTGAGCTTTGAGCAGGCGCTCGTTTTGATATATGTCTAGTCTTGTCAGTTAAAACGCTGAGGCGCACTGAGAGATTTGAAATACCGTGTATCGCGGTGACAGAGTTGAACACTAGTTTATTTGGACCTTGACGTATGACGGAGCCTGTATCATGATCGTTATCAGCCAACTCTTTCGGTGTGTCTGAAGGAGTGCGAACATACCATGCTTCTCGTGATCACGGTGCGTAGTCCAGTGTAAGTCTCGCTGAAAGGCATGATAGGCACCGTAAAAATCCGTAATTTTTGCAACAAATGGTCCTGGATATGAACGGAGTGGGTGGGCCAAGATACGATATGACCACACGAGGACGCACTATATCGGTGAGTATGGCATCAGAAACGAATACCGTTGAAACTTACCCCCAGGACGAGTAAACCAAGTAAAGGTTTAGCCACAGAAAGAACTATGTCAGTGAAGAACATCTTGTTTTACTATCGTAGCTTGAGTCCAGGAGTTGGTTGACCTAGAGTGTGTAGTTTCTGTAAAATGCCACTTTTCGTAGGTTTGAATAGAGATAACGTCTATTTGTCCGCAAGCTCGAGCAAAGAAATGGTCGAGGAGCAATGAGAAAGTTCGGTGTGAGAGAGATGGGTGAAAATGGGCTGACGCTATTGTATAGTCACATAATGCTGTGCCGCATCGACCTGATATATGATATATTGTCACAACAATTGGCGCCAAGCCATCGTCGGCCTTTTTGTATTGAACTGGCACATGGAGTATATCTCGGATATAATTTTGTGACTTTGAGACAGGGAGTTAGACGAAGGTACATAGAGGTGAATCGCGATAACAACCATTCTGCATGAAATCGACCCCCTTCACGATACATGATAGTTTTCACCAAATAGTCTCACTTGCCTACGCATTGCTGCGAGAACGAGCTCCTACGTACCGCTAGCTGTGCCCTTGTATCCTTAGAATAGAGGGGCGCGAAGATGCATGGAGGTGGAGTTGGCATGACAGGCCAATGGGAGCTACACAAGGCAGTGCCGCATTGGCACATCTTCCTACATTCACTTGTATGCCGATATTATATTGAAAGATAACCCTAAAAGTTACAGATATTTCTGAAGTTCTGGCCAGTAGGAATCTTGCGCCACCGTATTTCAGATCTGTTAAGGAGATAATCACCCAGAATGGGACCAAGCGAGAATGTTAATGCACGTGGAGATTATATTACCCTTCATCTATACAACCTCGCTCAGCCATGTTTTGTATAGAAACTGCTCATAAGTCAAGTACGCACTGGCATTTTTGTGGCATAGGTTCCAGGGCGTATCTCAGATGCTTGGCGGTTGAATGTTCCTTCTCGGGCCTCTGAGAGTGCGTGCCGGCCCGAGAAATCTATGTACATAATAAAGCACCCAAATCCCAAAGCAAACATAAGGTGACGTGAAATCGCAAGAAGGAGGGTGGGAAAATCAAACGATTTATGATCATTTCTCGCATGGGTGCCAGAGCGGAAGAGAACACCAGTATCCACGCCTCAAGATAAAGGGAATACAGAACTCTCGAGCTCAAAAATGCATTCCTCATAGCCTGTGAGCAAATAATTTATCAACTCTATCGTTGCAGGCATTCAGTGCAGTAAAGGAACAAAAGTAGTGATCAGCACCGTCTTCTTTGCAGGTGGTGGACTAAACACTATCTATCACCTCTGAGGAGAGTAGTAGGGGTAGGAATGTCCAGGAAAAGTGCCGCCGAAAGCTACAGGGGGACTTAGTTGAATAGCTTAATCCCTTACTGCTTGCTAGTTGCATTCGTTAGAGAATTGGAAGTGGTATAATAGGGCACGTTCATAACACATGTATACTTTGAATAAGTACTTGCATTCATCTCCTCTTTCACCAACCTCTGCAACGCAGGTTAGGAACCTATCAGAGGTCGTCATTTCGACACGACTAATCTAAACTACAGCTTCCAAATGTGACTAAGAGCCATTGGAGTCTCAGTCTTCCACGAAGAGTGAGTAAGACGAATTACAAAGAAAACAGAGTCTCATATCCCGTGAGCTAGTCCTCCTGGCACGAAGCCAGGCCAAGCATAGTGAGTATGCTACTGCTTATGAAAATTCTAGAAACACATATTCTAAGAGGATCCGTGATGCACTCCCTCTACTTAGAGAAAAAGATTCATTATCGTTGTTGTGCACCCTTCCACCCTTACCTAGCCCAGCACCTATGGCTTATAAGGATGTGCGTCTGTGCTAGTGGGCCTATAAGGGTTGTTTGGGTTAGGGCTCTGGGCCAGCCTTGGTGCCTGCAGAGGTCTCTGCATGCTCGCTGCGAACGCGTTGTCCGGAGACTGTGGGTCCTGGCCATTGCTTCGACTCGCCGAGCGCGGCGGAGGCATCATTTGCTGGTACTGAAACTCCTCGATATAGCCCGTCGACACCGAGTTTGGCGAAGCTGGGGTACGCGGTTGCTGTAAAGGCGGGGGAGCATATTGGCTCGGGGTTGCCTGTGTTGTTGGCACTACGGGGATTGGAAGAGGTGGCATCGGTGACCTGGGTTCGGGCTGCCTACGCCTTCCTCGAGTGCTCTGTTGATGTAGGACGCCACGAATCTCATCAAGATCGGGACGAACGTCGGTGCTTGGGCGACCGAGGATGCTCATGTCATCGCGCGTGTTATTCCACTGATTCTCGTCGCGGTTGTGCCAGGTCTCGTCCCGGATCGGATCAGCACCAGGCTTCCTATTATTGATCGCATTAATAGCGTCTCCTTCCAGATTGTTCATGCCAAGATAGTTATTGCTCTCGGAAGGGACCTTGTCGCTATCGTTCTCAGGAGCGGGCTTTGGTGGTGGTGGGTGAAGTCGCTTCGCCTCCTTGTCCGAGTTGAATTTCTCTCTAGCCGCGATTGCGTCTGCTGGTGAGATAGCGACAGACCATGATGGCTTGCCAGCATCACCGAGAGTAGCGTCACCACCTCCGGGACCGTAGATTGGAATTTTGCGGAGAGCTAGAACCAGAGCGCACATGAACTTCGATTTGCGGGATGATCGAAGAGCTTCGTTGGACCAGTTGCTCTTGTGCCTGATATCGCATCGGAGTTCGAGCTTGTTCATTTCTGCAATACCAACCACCTCAACTTCAATATCGGAGTGGAAGTCGCGGCTGTTCGTAGGGTCCTTCACGAAAGCAAGCAACTCTTGCTTGAGTACGTTGATATCCTCAAAGCTTGTATCGAAATTGACATTGAGCACGACCTGCTCCCTCATGGCTTTGCTACGAGTAATGTTTTCGACCCACAGGTTGTTTAGAACGATGTTGGGAGTCTGCACCATCTTGCCGTTGTTGACACGCTTAAAGACCGTGTATAGAAGCGAGATATGCTCGACGGTGAGCTGGTCCGTACCAACGTCGACGCGGTCGCCGATGTCATACGGGTGCTTGACGAAAAGGAAGATGCAAGATCCAAGAACTTCCTGGCAAGTGGCTGCGAAGACGAAGGACAAGGAGAGTAGCGCCGTCGCGGAAGTGGTCAGCGTTCCAACGAAGCTGGGGCTGAGGAAGGCAATAAAGACGAAGACGCAGATAATGAACACAATGGTGAACAGAAGTCCGTCGAGCGCGTTGATAGCTTGGTCGACATCGTGCATGCTGGTAGCAATAGACTTGCGTTCTCGTCCAAACTCGGTCACTGTGAGAATCATTTCCTCGAGTGATATGTCGCCGTTTCCATCCTTGTCTAGAGATGCAAAGCACTCCTCGGCATCCCTTTGACCACTAGAGCCCATAACTTCAATCATGTCTTCCCGAAATAGGGAGTCCTTACCTTCGACCACAAATGAGAGCCAGATACGTCGAGCCAGAGCTTCAGCAGATCGGTTCCTGTCTAGAGCTTCAATGACAATCGAATGGGCGGAGTTTGTATCGAAGACTTTCTTTCCGGTCATTTCTTGTGCTACAGCACCAAACGCTGATGTGACCTTATCACCAAAGCGGCCCACGTCCTGGAGGATTCGCATTGGAGTAGCTGACCCTGAGCGGCCATGTTTCGCTGTACCCGTCCTACTGCCCAACCCCAAGTTCAATTGCAGTGCATCCTGGATAACATAATCCTCCTCAGCAAACTCTTCGCAGTATGAAGGGAATAAAGCTCTCGAAGCATCGTATAGAAGGCCCAAGAGGTAGATGTTTCGTTTGGAATCCTTGATCTTCGAGTCGAACTGTTTCCGGTGGTAGCTAATACTAATCAACTGGATGAGAACGCGTTCCGCAAGGATAATGCACGTGCAAATCAATGCGGCTAAAAGCAAAGAAGCCATCTTGTCACGCCATGACCTTTCTGTTTTGACTAATACTGGGAATGTGACCTGGTTGACGACCATCCAGAGCACGACCGACAGAGGCTTTTCCAGCGCTGCCAGTAGCAGAGCGTACTTCTGGACTCCAGGGCTTACAACACCAATAAGTGTCTTGAAGACCTTGGGCAGGAAGTGGGTGATGACTTTGCAAGCCCAGAAACTTAACCAAACTAGAGTGTTTCGTTAGTAACAAACTTTGTGAAGTTCGGGTGTGGTCACTTACCAATTTCGATCCAAATCCAAAACTTTTTCTCATCTGCGCCTCCGATTGTATGCTTGGGGGTGCCGTCCTTGTTCTTTGCACTCCAGACAGTCGTAGCGAGAATGATCGGAATAGCCAGTATGAGTGCCAGCGGGGCGACATAGATCATGTACCTCGTAACAATGCTGAAATTGAGAATCTTGGTGTAAATCCTGCCCATGCGATTGATCGCCGTCTTCTCCTCGTCCACATCATCACCAGGATGAGGCTCGCCCTTCGAGTTCACCTTCTGCACCCTCCTTCGTCCTTGGCCTCTATGGAACAAACCCGATTTCTCCGACTGCTCGGGCTTCATCGCAATGTACGAGGGCGAGTGACTGACCACAGTCTGGAGAGGTATGTTGTGCGTATTGTCGGCCATGTTGTCGTTATCAAGAGGCCGGAAGCCCTGTCGCGAGAGTCGAAACGAAGGCGATTTTTGGGGATGGGCCGACATATAGGCTATGGATTAGCGGGTCGTCACAGCTGCCAGATCGGCTGGCGGGGGGCAGAGTGTGTGTCGGAATGCAACAGGTATGAGACGGTTAGAATGTAAGGGTGTCGTAGAATGTGCGTCGAGCACGAGTTGCTTTTGCGTTTGAGACAGGGAGCGTGGAGCATACGTGTGTGACGTAGAGACAGGAATTGAACGCAGGCCTGCCGTCCGTTCAGGGTTCGTGGGAAGGAAAGAGAGAGAGTGACAAGCAAGGGTTGAAATGGCTCGAACAGCGCGTTTAAGGAGAGTCGCGTTGATGTTGCGTAAGAGAAAAGAGAATTTAGGGGACGGACATTTCGTTGAGGTCGGTCTTCTAGACAAAGCACCATCCCGGCTCAAACTGCAGGTACCCTGCGCCACAAGGCTATTTTTTGAAACCTTAGCGGGCCCACGTCAGCCATTCACGGGTCACCGCCGAGCCTCGCCTCCAGACACTCCTCGCCATTCCCGTGCCCGCGGAAGTCAATCGTCGGCACTTTGCAAGCCTGTTCGCTCCTCTTTCAACGAGCGTGCCACCGGGAGGCAGATCGAAATGTTATCTCGTACAAGTGCATCTTTCCCATCAAATGACCTCGCATCACGCATCCGTTTGATCCGCCTGCACGCGATCGAACCCCTGAGTGAATCAGATCGACCCAATTCCCAGCGGTCAATTTTTGGATATTACCCCTTGTCGGAAGACGTTATCGATAACATGCTGACAGGCCGCGTCTCTGCGGTGTGGAGATTGATCGTGTTTGACATCTTCATAAACATGCCGTGCACCCGACTGTTCAGCTGCAAAAGCTCTTGGTTAACGGGTCAACATGGTGGGTGTAGCTCAGAACTTGCGAGATCTGCTACTTCACATACCATTCCGTATTTCCTCTCGACGAAATATGAATACATGTACAAAGTAGAGTGGACATCGCGATAAGAGGGAGACTGCGGGATCCGGGGAAGGACGCCTCACTGCCAAGTGGATCCCCCCACCGAGCGAGGCTGTCCATCGGAGTATGAGCCAGCCCTCTTTTGATTGCCGAACTCGGACATCGTGATGAAACTTTCTAGATGTAAAATGCCTTCTCATCAGCAACTCAACTTCAGCTTCGCTCAGGTCTCGCGTTCGCAAGCCTGCAAGTGGAGGTTCACACACTGGAACAACGCCAGTGCATGGGCTAGTGCCAAATAGTCACTGGCGCCATTCGGCTTCGTACCGCAGACAAAGCATCAACGTCAACCGCTGACACGTCGAGATGGGTCAAAGGAAATTTCTTCTATGAATTAATCTAGGTCAAAGAATGCCCTGGTATGATTGGGTCGCACCTCGACTACCATCCTCGCCACGCTCAAATCTCTGACCCTCGCCTTGATCCTGCCACTGCCTTTGTCGAAGAGAAGACTGAAGAGCAGTTACTCGAAGACTTAACAATGAGCGACAACTCTTGCTGCAGCTGTGTTCTCGGTATACTTTTTCGTAACACGAAGGTATGATAGACTCGTCTCGCCCTGCTTACAATGTTTGCGAAGTGTGGCAGTTTCCTGGCGTCCAGTTTGGGGGCTGTGGAGGCGGAAGAGGAGCTGTTGTCATCTTCTACCTACAGAACCCATCAAGGTCAGTATACGCTAGTTTTTTGTAGGTCTGGCTTGACCTTTGTGCTCATCTGCTAGGGTTAAGAAGTTGAGTGAAAGGACCAGGTCAGACCCCCAAAGCACTGCTGTATCTGCCAGATATCATACCTCTTCTGGCAACGGAAAAGCCTCCCGTACTCTCTGCAGCCAAATATTGGAAGCCCCATATGCAGGATCCATGAGGTAATTGTGGTCGCTTCCCGGCACCACCGTGCTCTTGTATCTAAAGCTCCTCGTGCTGTCTTCTTCCTTTAAATCAGGGATGATCGTGTTCGCGCTACGGGTGCTGGTAGAGGAGTTCCTTGTGGGTGTCCAGCACTCATCGAACCAAAGTCGACCCTTCTCGCCAACCATCTCATCCATTTCGGCATGAAACGCATTAATAATCCAGCTCCTACTACTACCATCGGCTGCCCCCTGTTCGTCGATGATCCTTGAGAGCAAGGGAACGGCACAGTCAATGTCTGACCAGAAGATGCTGGGCGAACACCATGTAACCGAGTGTGGCTTCTTGAGGAAGATTTGCGCGTCAGCCGAGATACCGTCCATTGATTCCGCGAACAGGTAAGTAGTGATAAGTTGCCTCAATTCGCCCACAACATCCGGATCGTTCAAATCCAAGCCATCATGCCTATCCTGCGATGCCCTCGATCCCGTGCGAGACAGCGTGTTCGGACTATCAGGCGCGAGTGGGACTGGTGCGGGTGATGTCATAGAGTGGTGATGAAGAGAATCTTTGAGTCCGTGGATGAAGCCACTGCTCATTCCAGCAAGTGGAATGACGTTGTCATTGACAAAACGAACGACAGACGCAAATCGGCCTATCAGTGGCGCAGGGAGGAGTTCCGCTGCTCTCAGCTGTGTGATTCCCGAATGAAAGGGGTGAACCCAAGGCGCGAAGAAGCAAATATAGGGATTTGTAGGATGCAGTAGGTGTGGATACGTGAGTATCGTGTTAAGTAGGTAGATGTCGCCGCCGCTGTGGCTTGCGAGAGAAACGTGCGAGATCTTGAGGTGAGTGAGAAGTGCTGGCACCATTTCTGTGTAGATATAAGCATCGAGTGCAATCGAGTGTTTAAGACGCATAAACTCACCAAGCCACGTTGGAATCCGTTCATGCAACTCTACCGGGTCACTGCCGCCGATACCAGGTCTGTCTGGATGTATGATCCTGACGTTGTGCATCTTCGCGAGCTGGTCGAGGGGTGAGTAACAGAACCGCGTCCCCATCAATGCTCCACAGAAGAGGACCACCGCATCGCTGTTCTGATCTCCATAGTCGGAATATGATACTCGATATGGCTTGGTTCTTCCTGTCTCTGGGTTTGACGGGAGCACGAAACTACAATGGAATCGTACGTCACAGATGAAGTTGAGTACTTTCATGTTGGGCGTTTAGTGGCAATATGGCTGAAGGCTTTCTTAGAGGTTCGGAATGTAGAAAGATATGGATGGTCGATGATAAACATGAGGTGTACGTAGAAAAGTAGAATCGCACGTGGTGAACGAGTGGCCTCGCTAGCTAATTAGGCAGTCGATTCCTCGTTCCGTCCGCATATGGCAGTAAAGGCTTGGTTCTTGAGCTAGCGTGATCCTAAACCTCCAAAGCTGAAAGAAAGTCGTCGTCATGTCACTCTCTATGTGCTGCGGCCTGATGTCTTCGTGTTCGTACTCGCGAAAACCAACAGGGGCAAGCGAATGTTAGAATAGTCGAGCTAAAAGACGACTGATGTTGTGCCTCGAATCTCACCATCTAAGCGCAAGGACGCCGCTCAACGCCACTACGCCATTACAACCAAAAAGATGCGAATGTTCAAACATGAAAATTCCTGGTGTTAAACAGCATTTGTACGACATCGCAATGTGCCCACCACTGTGCATAGCACGAGGCCTTACACTACTTCTTTTAGCATCTGCTAGATAACCAAAAGAGGAGATACTTATACCCAAATAGTATAGACACGTGGTCTTAACTTCGCGTGGTGATAGGAAGTACCCTAGTGAACAAGAAATAGTAGTTCGGGTAGGGGAATATACTTTCCTTACATACATGGAGTATATCTAATGGTCTTATTAAATACCCTAATAAGAATTTATAGGGCTAACTTCTTGTTCTGTTATTTCTAGTACCTCCTAAATCTTAGACTTAGCATTCACTAAAGGAGTGACTTCTATACCTATTAGGTATAACGCTGGAGCTTCTGGTGCTCCATAGCGTTTACCCTGGAGTGGAGTAGATTTGATGCCCCCTCCAGTCCAGTTCCTCACTAATCACATCCGTCTCAGTGGCGGCATCTTGGAACACTACAAACCTCAATCGCATCGAACGGCCTACGATGCCTGCGTAAAATCCTTCCCTTTCACGATTAGCTTGAGGCTGAGCCCGAAAATATCACATGGTGATCGACGGCAGGAACATAAGAACTAGAGCTAGGTCGCCTAAGATATTGTTTGCAACGTGTCGACGCTTCAAAATCTATTCGGATTCCGAAGTAGCTGACGGAGATCGTCGACCTGGAATTGACGCCGTTGGTCATGGCAGTGGCTAAATTCTCGACTGTGCTCATGAGGTTTGCAAAGGTCGTGCTAGAATTCGCGAGCCATACAATGTTAAATTTGTTTGGCGTAGGGGATCCTGAAGCTGCTGTGTAGAAAACTTGAGCGGGGGTCTGATCCATGCTGAACCCGTTCGTGGACTCTTTCATTAATGATGATAGGGTTGGCCTGGCAGAAATGCCCTTCAAATAGTAAGTGTATCGAGAAGGGGTCCCTCTTTTAGCTCCCTACAGATATGGGTCGGGATAATACGCAATGTTTTCTTAAGCGAACCTGAGCAGTGAATCTATGATATGCAAAAAGCGGGGATTTCCTTGGCAAAATTTCAAAACTTGTACGCCAAACACTATTCTTTTAACATTTATTTTAGCCAAAGATATTTATTGTAGTATGTAGAAGGTAGATAAACGTATATGCTAAGGAAATCTCTGGTTTTCGCATATCATAGATCAGTGAACTCGGCGAAGGTAAAGCAGGACTTAGAAGTTGATTGTGCTTGGATGATTTACTAAGCCTCCATGAAAACGAGAATAAATTTAAAGCTAGTATTAAAGGAGTGTTGAAAGACACAACTGGCTTATCTATCTTCTGCTTCACCATAGTGGTTCACGCTTTAGGATGGAACTTCCTCAGCTGCGTTCCAGGATTCTATTAGTCAGCCAAATTATTCAGCTCGCGGTCTTGGCCCAAGAGCTTGGCGAGTAATTTGTTGCTACACCAAATGATACTACTATTTGAGAAAAGATTTCTCAACAACCAAGAAACAGAAGTTTCTCAAGATAGGGAAATAAATTCTTTAACCAATTTTCCGTTCACATCTAAGATCTTAGAGGATTCTGCTTCTTGGTTTTTGAGATTGTTCTCGTTGAAGTTGATGACTTTGGTGGGATTAGACTATTTGCCTAGCCCTTGGCAAAAAGAGAAAGAAATCAGCCCACAAGATTTAGTTGCTATAATTACACACCACAACTCCCTCCGGTGGATGAAATCTGTATTTCAATTCAGGAATCAGGAAAACCACCAAACAATGTCCAGACCAATTCTTGTCACAGGAGCCACTGGCCGCCAGGGCGGTGGTCTCATCAAAACACTGCTCGCGTCTCCAGACGCATCTGCAATCAAAATCATTGCCTTGAGCAGGAACCCTCAATCGTCAGCTGCTATAAAATTGAAAGAGCAAGGTGTCACAGTTATAGAAGGGGATCTCAACAATGTGCCCGCAATTTTCAAAAACACAGAACTCGCGAAACAACCTCTCTGGGGTATATTCAGTTTACAGGTACACATTTGTCAGAATTTTGTTGGCAGATAACTAAACTAAATGTCGATTTCAGAACCCCGGTATCAGAGCTTCAGCAACCATTATCGAAAGAGAACAAGGCAAAGCGCTTATCGATTATGCTGTGGCCAACAATGTACAATTCTTTGTATATGCGTCTGTTGACCGCGGAGGCAGTCAATCTGAGGGAACTCCCACGCCAGTCGCTCAGTTTAGCAGTAAGAACGACATTGAGCGCCATCTGACTGAGAAGTCCGGTGCCATGAACTGGGTGATTTTACGCCCCACAACTTTCATGGAGGTGAGTTCTTCGTTAGAGCATTACTATATATACTGGGGAAGAGTGCTTATACGCGCAGAATCTCACCCCCGACATCAGAGGCAAAACTTGGGCTTCCGCATACAAGCATATTTTGAAATCAAAGCCGATGCACTTGATATCCACCTCAGATATCGGAAAAGTCGCTGCGAACGTGTTCTTGAATCCAGAAAAATACGCAAATACATCTATTTCTCTCGTGGGTGATAAATTAACCTTCGCGGAAGCGGATGCAATATTCAAAGAGAAGACCGGCAAGTCGATGCCAACCATACCGTTTCTGCCGTTTAATGCCGTCATGTTGGGACTGAGCGAATTGAAAACCATGTTTAAGTGGTTTCCAGCTGACCCACCTGGAATTGATGCGGCCAAATGTAGGGAGGAGTGGGGGCTAATGACGTGGGGAGAGTGGTTGGAGAGAGAGAGTGCATTCAAGAAAGGATCCTAGGAACACATGAAGCATGGAAAAGTGGATAAGGCAATGCAATGTAGAATACGATGTTCTACCCAATGAGCAATACATAATAACGACCCACAAGCACTTCATATAATCAAACCTCCACCTGCACATTGCGGCTCTAGGCAGATGGTGTACGCTACTCCTTATCCAAGGACTACACCAGAGACCTACACCTACGCGTATTTGCTTCACAGAACAGGCCCTAGGTCTATTAACCTCGTCTTTGTACTCATGAAATCTGACAAGGACAAGCGATACCGGGCTAGCAGCTGAAACGCAGCTTCCTAAATGTTATCCATTTGTGCAGCAGTAGTACTGGGGCCTTTTTGTAGATTGGTGAAACTAGTTACGAGGATATCTACTTCAAACAAGCGTGATCGTTGCGAACCCGGCATCTTCCTCTACCCAGTCGTACATTCCCTGAGCATTGTTGGTGAGCATAATCATTCCTACACGCCGATATTGTTGTTCATTCACCGGTGTGATAATAAGGCCTTGGTATATCTCCTTTCCACTTTGTGTAAGGACAATCACAGAAAGCGCCGACATCGTAGTCTCATTTTCGTCGATCGTGTCGAACTGACAATACAAATCCCAAGTATGTTTAGTTCTCGTCTTCATTCTCAGATAGTGGTATTTTTCCTCCTCTATTTCGCTGGGAAATAGAGCCTCCACCGGCGCTCTGAGTGTCAACCGCGCAGATTTGACTTCGCCGTAGGGATTTTCGCCCTTCAATTCTACGTGGTAATCAATAACAACAGCAATATCAGCGAAGTCATGGGTTCCACGACTAGAGAGTCCTGCACACCCAAGGCTTTCACCAACTGAAGCCCATGACCACGAGGGTGCGCGATATTCTGTGGGGGCTTTTTCTCTTATATCCGACTGCCAAAGGAGATCCTCGATCAATTGCGAGCGCCACAGACCTGCAACGTATCTATCGCCAGTCTGTTCTTCGATTGCTCTTGCTATTCCAGCGACTGCAGGCAGCTTGTCCGAGCTTTTGGTGAGCGTTCTTGATCGGTAGAGTAACAGCATTGCATGCCAGAGCGGTGCCCCTCGATATTTTTTGTTACTCACCAAGTTCAAAGGATGTGAATCTTCGTAGATGCTGTAGAAACGGCTGTCGACCCGGAAGCCGTCCTCGCTACAGGTGTGACTGTAACATTCAAAGAACATCTGCGTACTCGCAAAATGCAAGGTCCGAGACCCTAGGAGTCGTTCTTGAAGAACCCAGCCCTGAAGATGAGAGGATTTTGCTTAGCAGGGACTCAAATGTGAGAGAGATGTGGCTCCTGCCATGTTCTAAGAGAAAATTTAGATTAAAACTTACTGCAAATTTTTTAGCCAAAATCTACCAAGCAAAAGGAGGCACTCATCTGCTATCTTTACTAGAAAAGCTTACCTCGTTTTGAAAGCGGCTCATCCGCCAGGGAACAGTAATCACTAGCGCATGAGGCTGCTTCTAGTGGGATAAGAAAACTCTGCACGATCCCATATAACCCGTCCTTTGTCAAATAATCTATACTCACATATTCAGGCGGCAATCGTTGGTTGAACATGCCGTATGAGTCCCCTTCAGACCCAGTCGCTGCTAAAACCAAGTACGCGTTTGCGTAAATAGAAGCCATTTCAGCTGACTGTCTCTCCCAATCAGGACCGTCATCCTGGCAAATACTGATCAAAATTAGTTCGAGTCTCAAATAAGATCACCGTAAAGAAATGTTTGATCTTTTTGATCCTACTATCACAACGGGATCATACTGACCACAATGAATCTATCCAGAGATAGCGGATACCCAGACGCCGAGTCAAGACCACTGCGTCTTGAAAGGTTCTTGGGAGGGTATCGAATACTATTCCCTTTTTGTGGGCCGCAATATTTGAGCGTGTAGTTTTGAGGTGGCGGTTGGATCCCCACATATGACTCAGAGCGATGTACTTATCTTGCTTCAAGTCTGTTTCATACAACTGGACGTCGCTCGACTTTGGGTTGAAACCAACGTCAAGAACCCTCAAGGGCAATTGCGTGCTAGACACCCTACACCTAGTGCCTGCATGCTTGATGTTGCATTCTTGAACCCAGTCTAACGCTCTTGCTAATGTTCTCTCGGAGCTCGAATGTTTTTCAATGACTCGCCCTGGGAATACATGGCTCAGTGGACTTTCATCTGAAGTCGAGTTAGATTTCATCAAACGTAAATGAGTGAAGAGAATTACCTTCTACGCAAAACCCAACAGTGGCAAAAATCCATATGTCTCCTAGATTACTGACTGAGACGACCATGAATCCCGCGCATCGATCTAAACGCCGAATCAACAATAGCCGAAAATCGGGCTCCTCCCAGTCCGGGAATCCCAGTTTACCGCGTTTGTGGAGTTGAGCTTTGGATAAGACGTCTCCAGTATGAGACACTCCTCTCTCAATAATGTAGCAAATGGAACAGTTAGCGGCTGCCACCTTAAGCTCGTTAATCGATTGATGATGAGGCAGGCCCCATGGTTGGCTCAAATTTTCCACGTTTCCTTTTGGAAGAGTACTATAAGCACCCAAAAAAACATATAGTCCTCCCATAATCTGAAGGGGCGATTCATACTGCTGAGGTGGTAGCGATGGCAAATTCGTAAAGTCAACAACCCGACACAAGGCGCACAGACCCATGATGACAGAAGGTGGTGAATGGTTTAGGCAGATGTAGCGGAGTGTCAAGAATACGAGAGAGGTACAAATCGAATCAAGGTATGTCTTGTCAATATAGTGATGGAGGGACAGATGGGTGGCGTTACCCGAAGCATTCAAACGATAATATAGCTAGAGGATGCATGCAGGGACGGGAACCGGGGTCGAGATGGGCCTCATCACGCTAGGCTATTTTTGGACTAGTCCGGTCGGAGTAAGCCCTAGAGCCATCGACGGGAACGCTTCCACCTGGGCATTTCTCATTTTCCACTTCACATCCTCATCGCGAGCCTCTGCAGCCAAACATATTGCTGGGATTTGCCCAGATATGTTACTGCGAGCTGGACCTGCCAACCCGCATCTCACCTCAGCATGTTCCTGGAATTACTGGGGTAATTCTCGTACAGATTGATAATAGATTGCATCCTGCGGTTAACAAATCTGTTTAACCCCAGATTACACAGCAAATCAAATATGCGGCATGTCCAAATTTGACAATGGTTCCTGAACGGCGGGCCTGTTCTCCTTGAGCATTGTATAAGTATCGCGGGTCATGGTCGTTGGAGAGCTCTCCACACCCTCGCTCCCCAGGAATTGTCAAGGATTCATCATGATGTACTCACTCTGCTTGCTTGCAGTTTCGGCTTTGGCCGCTGCGTACCCCGGTAAAGTTCCAGCACCGGGTCCTGATGGAAGATACACGCTAGAAGCCCCAGGAATCCGAGCACAGGTGCCTACCATCCTCTCATACTCTCATAGTCATTTCTCTCTTCCTCTTGTCTGATTACCACCTTTAATTGGTATCATTGGGAGCGCTTTCTCATGACACAGAGCTCACGCACTCAATCGCTGTTTTCTTGTTCCTAATACTAATCAATTATTGGACAGTTCATCCCTTATGCGGCTACTTTGACCAATCTTTTTGTCAAAGGTGAGTAGACTCCTCTGCTATCGAATGTAGGATCTGACAGGCGAATAGACAAGAACGGTGTCGAACGTGACATTGTACTGGGATACGATAATGCGTCCTACTACGGTTTGTCTTAACCTCACCATTGGCTTCTTTTTCTTACAGACATATAGCTGTTGATCCTGGTCACCCCGTCTACAACGCCGTCCCCGGACGATATGTCAACCGCATCGGTAACGCAACATTCAAAATCGATGGTGTCACCTACCATACTGTGGCCAATGACGGACCCAACACCTTGCACAGCGGGCCCAACAACTGGAGCTTCAGGGTTTGGAACATCACTGATGTGACCAAGAACTCCATCACATACTCCATCTACGACCCCGCCAACTCGACCAACATGCCAGGTCGCGTCGAAGCTACAGTCACCTACAAGCTTTCGAAGAACAAGTGGACCATCGTCATGGATGCGATCTCGCCAGAAGCGAAGACTCCCATCATGCTGACCCAGCACACGTATTTCCAACTCGACGCCTTTGCCAACCCTGATAATAGGACTATCTGGAACCACACCCTGCACATGCCCAATGCCCGTCGCGTCATGGAAGTCGATGGCAACGCTCTCCCCACTGGTGTCATTGCCAATATCTCCAAGGGCGACATCGCCGATTTCTGGTCCAAGCCTCGCAAACTCGGTTTCGCAGCCGACAAACCTGAGTTCCAGGGCTACTGTGGAGGTGACGGTGCCTGCCACGGATACAACACCAACTGGGCTTTCGACAAGAAGAAGGCAACTGATATTGCTCTTACGTTGAGCAGCGAGTGGAGCGGTATCAAGGCTGATCTTCGCACCGACCAGGAGGCTATTGTCTTGTACACTTGCAACTGGAATGATGGGAAGTCCGAGTTCAAGAGCACCCAGGGTGTCAAGGGTCAGGACAAGTTCATCCCAAGAGATGGCTGCATCGCTATTGAAGCTCAGGACTATGTTGATGGTATCAACCAGTAAGTGTTACCGCAAAGAAGTCGCGAATGAAAGCTAACATGATCATCTAGCCCTGAGTGGGGCCGCTTGGACAAGCAGATCTTCGGCCCTGGAAAGAAGTACCACTGGGAGTCCTCATGGACCTTCGGCCTTATTGACGAGTAGTATGTCTAAGTACGCGCGACAAATGTAGGCTTGTAGTACAAGTGTCTCAAAGCAGCTGTTGGTCTTCTCAATTTAAAAAGGAAATTTCTACCTTCATAATTTCTTGATGTTGCTGCTGTGATATCCTTGCTGCGTGAACTTGTCTGACCGGAACATATCCTCACTTTTTCCAAAAAGTCTCTGTTGTCAACTCCCTATATCTGCCTAGAGATCTGCATGTGTACCTCGACCTGCTTCCTCTGCGCCTCGTTTAATGAACCATTCCAACTCCAAGGTAGCATAGCCAAAGATATAGTCTTGGCCCTGCGTTGACCTTTCGTTGATTCGATCCGGCAACCCGGGTCAACAACCCGCATCCCGTCCCACTGGAAATATGCCCAGCTTATTAGGCCTAATGTAGAAACGAGAGAGCTTGGTATGCGTGGACCCCAGCATGTAAACCAAACATGAGATTTGAATAACTAATGATAAGTCAAAGATCACACTGGGAGATTCAGTTGCAGCCTTGATCCGATTATTATTTATCATGTGAATTCAGACAGGACGCCATCTATTTGAGTTCACACTGTGAGATCGGACCCTGTGTGCTCTTGCACTTCATTTTCAGCATCTTCCTCTGACTCATCCTCAGATACTTCTTCCAATACATCTTGAAAATCCCTTGCCCCGTATTGTAAAAGCACACTCTCTATCTTAGACCCGATATTTTTATCTGCCCTCTGCGTTGATATTCGAAGAGGACTTTTTCCAGTCAAATTGTTGTAGTCTGACAATAGCTCTACAACTTTCCACACTCTTCCACTGCGATCCCCGGTCCCATTGGGATCCGCTCCAGCCTTGAGGAGTGTATCGACGCCATGCCAATCGTCCTTATCCACAGCAATTTGCAATGGAGTGATTCGGTAGCCGGGTCCATTGGGGTCTCCACCGGTGGATAATAGGTGTTCCAAAGCACAAAAATCTTGACAACCCTCAGGATGGTAGTGCGAAGCTATATATATCGCAATATCGCATCCTTTCACAAGATGTTGTTGAAGAAGATAATTGAAAAGTCTGATAGGGCAAGAAACGCCACCCAGATGGCCAAAAATGTCATCCCGGAGATCCAATTGGGGCAGTATATCCATGATTGTACCACAAATTTGGTCCATATCATTGTCTTTTATGTGAGATGGTAACATCAAAACAAGTTCGGCTTCAAAGACAACAGATCCAAAACTCTTGTTGCGCAAAATGTATTCTGCTAGTACAAGAACTTTAGTCACTTCTGATGCCATGAACACGACATTCAAGAGGTGCATGGCCCCCTGATTGTAAGTGTCGACATCTGGACCCCATTTTATCCGCCAGAAATATTCTATTTCGATTATTTCGTCCCAGTCGCAGGAATCTGGAAGATTGATGTTCAGAGTTTCACTCAGTGCACTGATATGACCCTTGGATGGATCCAACAGATCAACAATGAGCGATATATTTCTTTGGACAATACTGTCTGTCCATTGGTTTAGTGAACCCAGTGAAAAGATGGCGTAGTATGTGTGGAGGTTTCCGTTCATAGGTTCATCAATATAGAAACAATCATGCTGAAAGTCATGTTCTTGGGTATTCGGATCTTCTTGATAGATGCGTATTGTTTCCGTATACACGAAGTTGAGGAAGAATGAGTGGTCCAATTTCTCCGATAGTCCCTGAAAGATATGTGTCCGGTGCAAGTACTCTTGAACTGTGTAATGAGCAAAAGTGACTTCTTCAGTCACTTTGTTTACGTGGATCAAACAACCACAGAAGTCTCTGAGTGTCTCGCAATCGTAGAACCGTTTATTCGGCTGTTTGCCCGCTCTGACTGCGCTGTCTTCGGCGGCTTGCGAGAGTATGACAAGAGGCATTTCTAATTTAGAAAAGAGGGTTGAGTGGATCGAGACCCAGTGAAGGGCGTGCCACACGAACAACTTTTCGTCATCGGGAATAGCAAGGAGCAGTCTATCGTATGTTTGATCCAACGTCTTAGGGAGGTCGGCTAGTGTAGCTTTGATTATCTGACGATCGCACTTAATACGTTGTACCGTATTAATTTGGCACACTGCCCACCGAAACCTAAAGGTGTGTCAGTAGAAGCATTAACAGAACTGCTAGTATTTAATCAAACATCGTAGCCCAACCCCTCCAGGTAAGCATAACGACATTTGTTTAATGATTGCCACCCCCGAAGTCGATTGTGCGAACTGATACGTACATTCCGTGGGCACCAGTAGCTACAGCATTCTCGAGCTCGTCCAACATGTCGCGTGGCCATCTCCTAAATCTGTGGTTTGAGGCAATGAGTGATCGTACAAGACTCCGAATATCTTCTTCAACAAAGGGATTGGACATTGAAATGGCCATGGAGATAGACTCCATTATTGCTTCTATGTCGATGTATTCTCTACTTGAAGCCAAAACTTGGATTTTCTGGAATCGAAGGTCGGTGACAAGATCTCGAAGGATTTTGAGTAGATTGTCTCGAGGAAGACTCTCGTCCAGGGCATCTACAACGAGATATACAGTATCGAAATGGGCCAGCATTCCTTTCAGGGCCTCCAGGAGCTCTAGAAGGTTGGGCTCACCGCCAGCTTTATACATTTTGTATACTTCAGGGGTAACGAGATCAGACTGTCGACATAACTGATTGAGCAGAGATCCTAAAAAGTGCGCGGCTTCGTCTTGATCATGGCCAAAATAGCAATAATAGTACGCGTGGGCCGTTCTTGGTAGGTTTTTACAATACTCCTTGATATGTTCGACCAGATGTGATATGAGCATAGTTTTGCCCGCACCAGGAATACCATGAATCCAGAGACATTGGTGTGTCGCAGAAATCCAATTTGCCCATTCGGGGGAATGTAAAATCCAGTCGCCGGTTCCAGGTTCGTAGAGGCTGCAAGCTCGATTATGAAGTGGGGAAGGGTCTGTTTTCTGCAGCCACCGACATACTTGATAACGCTGCGTTTCTAGACCGCCGTGATCAATATGTGTTCTCGGCTGTAGTGAAAAGTCACTGTACCTGACAATTTATCGTGTATGTTATCCGTTTTTCTCTTGATATATCTGATATCTTGGCTGCCATATGTGATCAATGCAAATCCAAAGAATTTTGTTGGAGAATATCACTCACAGCGACTCTGTAGCAAGAATGAGACTAATCGTACTCTTGTGTTGGCTGATTTCTTCCAGTAGTTTCTTCGCCTTCTTCTCCTTGAACGGCCATGCCAGTGTAGCAAGCGCTGCCGTTAGTTTTCTCTTCTTTTTCGATCCCTGCTTACCCTGCGTCTGTGAAGCATCGGGAGGGAATAGTAACTCGAGTGCCGTCATTGACCTTTCACAACCTTTGATTGGGCCATCCTTGCCTGCAAGACTGTCGAGTATTTTCGATTCGGTGTTGGCATTGAGGAAAGATTGTAAGTTTCTAAATGAGAGAGAGAAGTCAGTACACGAGTATACGCGAATGTACGAGTACTGGTTCTTTGAATTTGGCTAGCTTTATATGTCCTCTCGAAAATATCTTCCAGTGGATTTGAAACGGAACGTAAAAGACTGCCGGGCTTTGCTTACTCAAAAAGTATCTTCAGCATAAATGTTTCAGACAGAATGACCCGCAGCTCCGAAGGACAATCTTGAACGGATTCAATATAGTATCTGCAGATATCCGCAACCCTGTCACTAATCTGGATCACAGCGATGACCCCGGCGGCAATGGCGAAGGCCTCAGCCATCGTGGGCGTCGATGTAGTTCGATGTTCAGGACGGAGAAATTCGTAGATAGTGGGAGGTGAGGTGTATGTGGAATTCAAGAATGTGGACAGTACATGGCGGGATGTATGTGGAAGGTTCAAGAGTAACTACAAGATGTCGTGAACAAGGCTGAGCAAAGGCGGCTGCAGCTTCTTTGACGCCACCAATCACAACGTCTACGCAACATAGCCCCAACAATGCAGGGCATATGGCAAGGCTTTCTAGAGGCGCATAGATTTTGGACAGGCGTACTTTATAAGCCTTCTAAGGCGTTCAGAATTATCAAGCTAGTGTGTAAGGAGGTAGCACTTCTCGCCTGCATTCCGGCCAAGAAGCAATAGGACGAAGCCAACGCAGCAAACCGCCATGTCTCTGGTACCGGTATACAAGACTTCGTCGATGTAGTCAAGTTGGCTTAGCTAACCTTCAGCATGTACTGGATCCTCGACTTTTTGGGCCCTCTTTTACAACAACCAACTAACATGACGAACAGTTAAAGAAACATCGAAAATATACCCAGTTGGGCTGACGATGGCTCTTAAGGCTTCTGCGTGGTTATGCTTCATCGAATAGAGCTGGACTCGGTACCTTCTTATCCTGCAACAACCACACGCACACCACGCCTAACGCTCGAACTATCTCTTTTTACATTGGTCGGCTCAACTGCCCTTTTATCACCAATCAACGTACTCCCCTTCCCCACATGCACCGAAACGCTTTCTCTCCCTCTCGCGTACTGGCCATCTCACGCCCTCAGCCCACATCCACCACTATTACTCCCTCTCTTTCACGTAGAAGATAAATAGCGTAAAGAGTATTTGATCAGTATCATATGCCATGCAATCATTACCCCAAACTAATGACTCTCTTTCAACGTATATCAAATTTCAAACGCCTGATCATCGTCCACAGATCTTGCGCTCAACTGAAAAAGCAAGATAGATAGAGAGAGAGAGAAGGAGGGAGAGACATAGACAAAAGATGAACAACGACGAACAAGGATATAGCTATAACGTGATGCCAAAAGGAACAATTCAAAGAGCAGCACTAGCACCAGCACCAGGCAACAAAAAAATGAATACGCATTCAAGCGACCATAAAATAGTTCCCGAACACCCGACAACACACCACTTATGCTCGTTTCCGCCTCTGCATCTCCGACAATGCCACATCTGAACGATCGTGTCTCATAACTTCATCCGCATGCAATGCAAGCTAGACAATTCTCCAAACATCTCAGTCCCTTTCCTTCGGCTTAACCTAGCCGTTACCTCGTCTTCTTAACCTCAGTCGCCCACCCCTCGATCCCCTCCCCCTTACTTCCCACCTCCAACCCCAATGTCACACCTTCCATCCCCTTCGTGTCCTCCAAAAACCTATGGCCCGCCATCCCCCCCGCATTCGCCCTATCCACCGGCAAAAGCTCCAACATGGGCAGCAAAAACTCCGCCACCTTCTTACTCTCCTCCGCACCAAAATGATATTTTTCATGCAGGACGTCGGGTAAGGCCCAGTGACGTAATCGGTGGATATTGCGCAACTCGCCCTTTCGGTTGAAGATTTCTTGCGACCATTTGCCGGCCATGCAGAGGGATTTTGGGAAGGGGCCGAGGAGCTCGATGATTTGGGCGATGTGGTCGTCGTCTTTACCGTACTTTGTGCCGGATTGTGGGTCGAAGAGGTAATCGCCTGTTATCAGTTCGAAGGTCTGATATTGAGTTAGTCCATGCCCTGTTGTAGGATTGCTCAGAAGGGAAAATGTGTACCATTGCGGCCATACTCCAAACATCAGTACTCGCGCCCCATTTCCCACCCAAAATGACCTCTGGTGATCTGTACTGCCTCGTCTGGATATCGTTGGTAAAGTGGTGCCCAACCCAGCAGGCGTTGCCAAGATCCGCGATCTTGACTGAAATAGTGTCGACTGAGAGATCATCCTGCATCCTCTCGGCCGCGGTCTTCGTATGCGAGGGAGCACTAGATTTGTCAAGGCTGATGCCAGACACTTCTTTTGTGAGGAGATCGCTGTGTCCATGAGTCAGTCACAAATCATTCAAATATAGCGAAGTTCACTTACGCAGTCTTTTCCCGCTGCTTCTGCACATCATCGTCGGTCGCTGATGCCTTGAGACCGAGTCGTTCTGCCATGGACAGGTTTGAAGGTGACGATGAAGTGCCTAGAGCCCCACTCATTACAACACCGTCTTGTCGAGGTGGACGCAAGCCCCTTGGGGACTCATTACCTGTGCTCTCATTCATGACCTTATTCAGACTCTGGGTGCTGCCGGGGAAGTTGTTGAGATCGGCGTGGTTGAAGCTAGCGTTGAGCGGACTGGGAAGTGGCTGACTTCCTGTGATGAGTGTCCTTCTCCTCCGTCGGCCATTCCTGTTGTGATCGTCGCTGTCCTTCTTCTTCGGGTCGTTCTGGACGTATGTTTTCACAATCTGCTCGACATCTCCAATCTCGATAAGCACGTTCTCAGGCTTGAGATCTGTGTGGATTATACCGCACTCGCGGTGGAGGTAGTCAAGTCCTAGCAAGACCTGCTTTGTGATCTGCTTGACGAGAGGCATGGGTATGCCTCGGTGGTTCCAACGCTTTATCAACCCCAAAAGGTTCTCTCCCAGCACTTCAAAGACCATACACACGTGCATGCCGTTGGGTCCCTTGTGGTTAAACGAATCGAGTAGGCTGACAACATGTGCACGGCCGGGGTGGTCCTTGTTCGCGTCAACGACCTTTTTGAGCAATTTGATCTCGTCGAGGGCGGTTTCGGTGTAATGAGCGGCGGAGCGCACAACTTTGAGGGCGACGTGCTTTCCAGAGTGGTTGTCTTTCGACAACCAGACGGTAGAGAAATGACCCCACCCTAGCTTTCGCACAATGGTGTACTTGCCCTCTTTATACTCCTCCCCGACCTGGACAGGGTGGTATCCGCCTTTGCAGTAATCCTCCGAATCCTCCTCGTCGGCGGTGTTCTCGGCCTCGTCGACCGAGGACGAGGACGATGATGGCGAGTGGTTCATCTGGTTTGCGTAGGCCGTCTTGTTGTGAGCGAGGGGTGACGCTGTGCTCTGCACACTGCGGGGGCGGGGGTCAGTTCAAATTTGCGTCTGGAACAGGGCGCGGGCATGGCGCGGACTGCGAAGTGTAATGATGGTGGTCATGTAGGGACAGGTGAAGGAGAATACACATGGACGTACTTGTACTGGAAGGAACCCGCTGACGCGGGCGAGGCTTCCTGGCTCTTCTGCTGCTCCGTCGTGATGATGGGCTTCAGGTCCTGGCCCTTTCTCCGCTTCTTCCCCCCATTCCCATTTGCCGCCTGCGCTACCTGCTTTGCCTTGTTGATGGCGGCCTTTTTGATGTCGGTGCCGTTCATCATGACTTCCCCGCCACGGGCGCGCTGGGCGATTCGAGACGAGCGTCGAGGGCTGCTGGGTGCGGGCGTTCAGGCGCTGGGAACGCGTCGGCCAGAGCGCATGGAACGAAGTATAGAGGGTGTCGAGGAGTGTGTAGAACAGAGCCACGCGCGTGTGGCCGTCTCAGACGCTGGTGGCACTGCGCAGCGATTTCTCAATTGCTTGCTGGCGATCGGCTGAGCCGCTCGTCTGGTCGGCCTGTCGTAGGACGCACCGTGATTGGACGATGGCGGGGTCCGTTTGTGCTGTGGTCGGAGAGCACCTCTGCGCTGGGGGTGAATGGCGGATATGAGTGCGCGGTATTTTTTCGAGGCGGCGGCAAGGGATGGACGGGCGGTAAGACGGATTGTATGGCGGCACTGGGGATACTTTTAGCTGGTGTTGAGGGCTTGCTGCCCAGGTCGTGGTGGGCGTGGGTTTAAGGCTCAGAGCCGTAGCGCACGCCAACAAGCCCCGTGGGATGCGATGATGCAACCGTCGCGGCATGAAACGGCCACACTGTGCGTGCAGGTTTTCTGCATCCACGCAACATCTCTTCACCACCAGCCGCACGCCA
Source organism: Herpotrichia juniperi (assembly GCA_014905255.1). Lineage (NCBI taxonomy): Eukaryota > Fungi > Ascomycota > Dothideomycetes > Pleosporales > Melanommataceae > Herpotrichia > Herpotrichia juniperi. The sequence goes on along the minus strand of BLYF01000166.1, from coordinate 1,064,165 downwards.
TGCACCGCTACAGTACTACAGTACAACCTCACCCTCCACCATGGCGCCAGTAGCCTGCGTGAGAGAGGCCTTCTTGTGGCTGCTGAATCATTGCATGGACAGGATCCCGCTTTAGGCCATCCGACATCCCACCACGTTCCCTTCGACCTCGAGCCAAGATCAACAAGAACACTCCAGTGGCAATTCGCCAGCTCCACTCCAGAGATCCGACGAAGCATTCTTACCGCCGAGCTACAGAGTGCCACTGGGCACCTCGGCCGGGCACAGTAAGCAATGCGATCCATCACTCACCATCTCGCAACTGCCTGCGATATCGCCTCAAGCATCATCAGGCACCCGTCAATCAATTCCACGGTTACACCACGTGCCTGACTTCAATCTGATTCACGCTTTTGCCATAAATATCTCCGTCCTTGTCAATTATATCCTATAGTACAGTAGCAATATCCGCGGCTGCATATGCCTCGAGCCCTTGAACCGAGTCTCTGCGCATACAATTAACGCCCACGGTGACAAAGGTAGGACCGGTCCGCCTTCCACCACCCCGAATGTCAGCTTTGCAATCCCTTCACTGCAATACATAAAGTACATGTTCTCGAATCCAAGCACCTATCGCTATGCAAAAGATAGAATGCTGTACGAGAAGGAAAAATAAATAAAACAACACGGAAGAATTGCGAAGAGGGGACAAGGAAAGATGTAAATGATACCAAGCTGAGACGCCTCCGTTGTACAAACAGAGTCGCAATCGTTTTCGAAGTGAAACTACTTGGCAGAAACGGCAGCCATCCATTTCTGTTCATCTTTCCTACTCATTGTTAGCGACTGCCGGAGTGAGAATCATCAATGAATACACATACTTGTCAAAGTGCAATAGCATGCCCAGAACTGGGATCAGTTGCTGCTGGTACTTCTTGTCTCGCTGCTCAAGGAATTGGAGCAATACGTTCTTCAGATATACATAATCAATATCATCAGTTCCTCCCGAGGAACCAGCTTGAGATCTAGGCGCTGGGGATGCAAGTCGTGATCTTGAAGAATCGGTCGACGTCCTCGAAGACTGCGCATTGGGGTCGAGCGCCCGTGTCTTTGCTGTTTGTATCGAACGGAGCTCTTCTGACATGGTCTGTTGCAAATCAGTACACAAAAATTAGAAGATGGCATGATAGTAACACATACCTTGCTCGACTTCTGCAGTTTCTCCAAGCGGCTCTGCGTTTCGTCAAACGCGCGGCGTAGATCCGCCTTTTCTTTCTCCAGGTCGCGCGCTTGCTTCTCGCTATCATCCAAGGCATCTCGAAGTTGGCTCATGGCTACCCGGACTTCAGCCACCTCTTCGCCAGCTTGCGCCGCTCTTCGCTCCAAGTCGTCTTTCTGCCGTCGGAGCTCTTTCTCGGAAGAAGCTAGATCATCTTTGTCTTCTGTGGCGCGCGCGAGGGCCCGTTCGGCATCCCGAGCTTTCTGCTTAAGCTCTTCCAATTCCCTTGCACGACGTCGACTAAAAGTGCTGGCCTGCTCTTCAGCACGTTCCCTCTCTTCAACCGCCAAATCGAGCCTCTCCTGCATTTCCCGTACCCGAGAATCGGCCCTGCCTTGAGCATCTGCCAACAGCCTCCTCATCGTCTCTGCCTCGCGACTGCGCTCGCTCAAGAGTCGGTGTGCGTCAGCGAGCTCTTCTTCGAGACTTTCGCCCCGCTCACGAACCTCCTTCATCTGGGTGCCGATCTCTTGAGTTTGATCTTGCATGCTATTCATAAGGTCCTGTGCGCTAGCGTATTGGGCCGATTTGAGCTGGATTTCATCTCTCAAGCTACTAGCTTCACGCTTCAGCTTTGCGACCTCCTGCTCCAGGTCCCGAAGTGAGTTGCGAGATGTCTTGAGATCATCTTGGGCCTTGCTCAGATCCCTCGTCAACTTATCTCGACTTTCTATCACATCCTTGCGTTCAGTCTCGGACTTCTGAAGATCTTTCTGGATCTTCCTATTAGTCTCTTCCAGTGCGAGTCTTTGCGTAGTCTCCTGTTTGATCTTGTCATTGAGAGTCTTAATGTCACTGTCCTTTTCGGTGACTTGTGAACGATAAGTAGCAATCTCGGCTTTCAGGTCCTTCTCTCGGCCTTCCAGACGTCGAATTTCTGACATCTTTGTCGAAAGCTGCTCTTTTGTTGTCTTCAACTCGACGGCCTCCTTGCGCAGAGACACTAGTTCCGGCTGCGCCTTTTGTAATATGTCCCTCATTTCGGTGAGGTCCCTAAATCGAGATGTCGCCAGTTGTTCGGCCACGGAGAGGTCAGTCTGAAGTGAGTCGGCCTTTGCCTTGAGCGCCGTAAACTCGGCTGTCAAAGTCTTCTTCTCTTCCTCTGAACTTGCGTGTGCAGCTTTTCCGGTACGAAGATTTGCAATCTCTTCCTCCAGAGCTGTGAGCTGTTCCTGAAGGGCTGCCTTCTCTGCCTGTAGTTCCTTGATCTTGTGTTTGGCTTCTGTGTGCTCTCCACCGAAGTCCAGTAGATCATGCCTCAATGTATCAATCTCCTCTTCCATGGCCTCTTGATCTTTCAGCTTCTTGCTGAGAGAACCCATTGACTCTTCCTTCATTGCAAGTTCACTTTCTAGGCTTGCAATCGAAGCAACCTTTTCTTCCAGATCAGACTTGAGTTGAGTAACGAGTTTTTGAGTCTCCTCGTACTGAGATGTTGAGAATTCAGCATCTCGAGGACTCAGAAATCCACTAGCGCTGCCCGCCTCGCTAGGGGTCGCATCTGTAGCGATATCTGTTGCCTTGCCTCCCTTCTTCTTCTTCCTGTTCTTCTTCTTCGTTGGCGCAGATTCGTCAGGCTTCGCAGTTACAGGCTGGATATTAGTGGCTTCGGATTTTTTTGTGTCCTTCTCCTTCAACACTGGCTCCAGAACCTTCTTAGCTTGTTCGAGATCTGCCATTGCCTTCTCTTGCTTGGACTCTGCATTTTTCAACTGATCGCGCAGATTTTTCACTAGTCCATTCAATGTCTCATTTCGCTTTTCGCTCTTGGACGAAGTATCTCGGAGGGTGGAAAGGTCGGCTTCCAACTTTTCCACATGGCCAGCGAGAGTGTCACGTTCGTGGTTCTCTACCAGTTCCTCGCCTCTCGTAGCATGCAATTCCTCAAGCTCTTTCGCCGTCTCGTCTAACTTTTTCTTTAGCTCAGCAATAGTTGCTTCCTGTTGACTATGTTCCTCCTTTTGCCCTGCCAGATCTTGCTCTGCGGTCTGCAGCTTGGATGTGAGATCTTTAACTATAGCGTCAAGCTCCTGTTGGCGCTGCTCAGCCTGCTTTCCTGCGCGCTCGTGTGTGTCTTTGAGCGTATGTAGATTGTTGGTAGCTTTCTCTAGATTATTCATGAAAGACTCAGCAGACTCTTGAGCAACGGACAGCTCATTTTTCAAAGATTTGTTCTCGTCTTCTAGCTTGACCACCTTCTCTTCGCTCTCTTGAAGTTGAGACTGTAGTCTTGGTAATTCGCTGTCGTACGAGAAGAACTCCTCGGTGTCTTCAGTGGCATCTGTCTCTTTCGAAATCTTCGAGGGCGAAGATGCAGTGATGGATTCGGTGCGGACAGTAGAGTCATCCTTCGCGGCATCCTTTTCAGCTGCTACTTGCGCCTTCAATTTCTCGACCTCTTCGAGCGAACTCTGAGCCCTCTTCTCAGCATCCTCGAACTTCTTGTTGATTTCATCGCGCTCTTTGGAGACTCTCTTCAGTTCCTCCATGAGCATATCGCTCTTGACGTTCAGCTGACCAAGATATTCAACGAATGCCGCAGGTTCACCGATGGAAGCTAGAGGGGTATTTTCGCGGAGGGATGCCTCGAAGGCTTCGATGGCGCTGACTCGAGCATGAGCAATGCGGTACGAGCGAAGTAGCTCTGTTAAAAAAAAAAGATTAGCTAAGCGGAGAGATTCGAAAATAGGTACTCACCGGAGTACTTCGGTTCGAGCTTTTCGAGCTTTCGTAGTCGGACTTGTACTTCTGGGGCGATTTCTGGCGGCGAACTAGCCTTCCTATCCGCTGCGGCTGTCTGTCCGTCATCCTCCTTTTCCTTCTCCTTGCCATTGCTCGCGATAGTATCCGTGGTTTCGGCCTTCTCCTTCGGACGTGGGGTGCTTGACCGGCTCGGTTGCTCCTCCTCTTCCCCTATAACAAATTCGGGATCGAATTCTGAGGGATCAGGGCCCTTTCCCGTAGGCAATGCTTGTGCGCCATTCTCAGCATCCTTCGCCTTTCCTGTTCTCTTGGAGGGCGACTGGTTTCGGGTACTGTTTCTCCTGGCCGGGGCTCCTGATCGCGATGGGGAGGCGGAAGCTCTCTGCTTGGCCGTCTCCTCTGCGATTTGGGCGTTGATCGCGCCTTTGATGCGCTTCACAATAACTGTCAGCTTCGCAACGTGGCTGTTGTAGGAGGAGATTTACCTGGAACATGTTGGCGATATACTATGCAATGGTGATGGAAAGAATGCGCCTCACAGAAGGGAAGAAATAGCCATGTTCACAAGTGTCCACGTCAATAGAATCGTTTCTGAGACGTTTGTACGTTTCTGGGGAACTCGAAGCCACGCGCTAAGAGCGCAAGGATCCCCGTCTCGGGCCGACTAGATTTCCCCAAGCAGAAAAATATCTCACTTCACACAGTTCTCCAACGACGATCACATCAAAAATGGCTGCAGTACAGATCTCGCTGCCCCTTCCGGTCCTGCCTGAGGGCTGGTCTGGCGAGAAGGACTTCAAACCTATTGGGCACCTTAGCCAGGCCACTGACCGCAATATCGAGCCAGTTGGTCCCCACTTCCTGGCACACGCCCGCAGGGTAAGTCGAATTCCACCTCACGATCCGATATTGCCTTTCTAACTGGACATCTACCCACAGAAGCGACACAAGCGCACGTTCTCTGAAGACGACCGTATTCAGGCCCAGGCCAACGTCAAGAAGGTCGAGGATGACGACTCGGGCGAGATCAGCGAGCCAGAAGACCCCGTCCTGCTCCAGCGCGAGGCCAAAGACTGGAAGGTGAGTTCCTATGCATTCAACTGCTCCATGCATGTACTCATGGTTCATAGGGACAAGATCACTACGCTGTTCTTGGAATATCCAGGTACCGACACCGCGCAACCGAGGACCAAATCAAGCGAGCCCACCGCAAGAAGGTCCTCAAACATCACCCCGACAAGAAGGCCGCGGCCGGCGGGACTGAGGACGACCAGTTCTTCAAGTGCATCCAGAAGGCTACTGAAGTTCTTCTTGACCCCGTCAAGCGCCGCCAGTTTGACTCTGTAGATGAAGCCGCCGAAGTAGAGCCTCCAAGCAAGAAGGCGACACAGAAGGGCAACTTCTACAAACTCTGGGGCAAAGTCTTCGAGGCTGAGGGACGTTTCTCCAAGAATACTCCAGTTCCCAAGCTTGGCAACGAGAAGAGCACCAAGCAGGATGTTGAGCAGTTCTACAACTTCTGGTACACCTTCGACAGCTGGCGAACCTTTGAGTATCTCGATGAAGATGTCCCCGACGACAACGAGAATCGCGACCAGAAACGTCACGTTGAGCGCAAGAACGCCAACGCTCGCCGCAAGAAGAAGACAGAGGACACTGCTCGCCTGAGGAAATTGGTTGACGATGCTCTAGCTCTTGATGAGCGCATCAAGATCTTCCGCCAGCAGGAGAGCGCGCAAAAGAACAAGCGCAAGAACGAGAAGGAGGCAGAGCTGAAACGTGCTGCTGAAGAGGCAGAAAAGGCCAAGGAGGAGGAAGCTAAGCAGAGGGCTGAGCAAGAGGCTCTCGATAAAGCTTCGAAGGCTGATAGCAAGAAGGCAAAGGAGGCTGCCAAGAATGCTGCGAAGAAGAACAAGAGAGTTGTTCGTGGGGCTGTCAAGGACGCCAACTATTTCCACGGCGCTGGTGATGCCCCGGCCGCCCAGATTGACTCGTCCTTGAATGACGTCGATCTCATCATCACCAAGATCGACAACGAAGAGCTGGCTGCGCTTACGGCGAAGCTTAACGGCAAGAAGGACGCAAGTGCCATTAAGGCGGTGTTCCAGGAGGAGGCTAAGCGCCTGGGGCTTGAGACCAAGACTTTTGGTTGAAGAGAACTTGGAAGGTAGCAGTCATGTAGATCACGAACAACATAAAGGACGGAATACCGGCAACGAGTGGGACTTTCCGAACTTGGCCGTCGTAGTGAAGATTTCATATTTGGGCACTGTCGGTGATTTGATGTCAATGGTTTGACATGTGTCAGGTTTACTGGCAGTATTAGAGCTATTAAACTCGAGGTGACATTCAGGAATACTACTTATTCCGAGCGAGTTTGAAAGGCTTGCGTGTGGAAGTGGTTTACGAACACCTCCTACAGCCAAGTATTCACGTGCAGTGGCGCTGGAGGTTGATTCCCCACAATGCTGGTTTGCACTGCCACACACGTTCATGGTGCGTTTGGTCGAGACAACTACCCTGTTCCTGTCCACCTTGCCAATGCCTGGGCGCGACATGGCATCAGGCCAAGCTCTGCAGTCTCCCACATCTAGCTGCGGCTGCGTCTGCGTCTGCGTCTGCTAATTCGCCTTTATAAGTTCACGATACGCTGGCCCGTAGACTTCGTCTGTGATCTTCGACCTCAAATTGCGCGCACCAGCCTCCGTCCTCAACTCACCGATCGCTCCCCCACCGTAGCTTTCCCCGCGCCAAGCTAAGTTCGCGACGCACAGCAGAGGCCGTTCACCTGTGAGAACGCAAGCTGAGCGCAAGGATATCGGAGGCGGAACTTTCTGACCTTGTATTCGTCTGCAGCTGCGCTCACCAGACGCCCTTGTGCCTCGAATATCGTCGCGATACCAGGATGAGTACCTCCCCCACGTCCACCGCCGCTCCTACAATCCGTCAAGCAGTGAGCCCGCTGGTGTCACCCGCGCTTCGGGCAGATGCGCAGGATCCAGCACGTCGCTCGTCCATTCAATTCAAGCCACATAACAATGCTGCGCTCCCCAGAGGCAGTCCTCGACAGGGCCGCGAAAAGCGCCGCATGTCATCACCTCCACCTCCACCGTAAGTACTGGTTCGCCCGCTGTCCAGACCCCCTCAGCACTCCCCACCGCCTATCGCCTCGGAAGACCCTCCGCTTTCCTGTCGATTCCCTGGCACCTTATGGCGCGCAATTATGTCGAGGTATACCTCACAAATCGTGGGGTGCTCCTCGAGCGAGCACTGGGCTCCTTTGCCAATCCATGTTGCTCACAGCTGCCCCAATGGCAATCCAAAGGCTGACGCATTGTTTAGTGTTTTTCAACCTCGCGTGTCATTCGACACCTTCGACAAGCCTGCAGAATTTATCGAGGAGAACTCATTCACCCTGATAACGAAGCATAAAGACTACGAGTACACGAAACGATCCAGGACGTTTCTGTGCGGATGCGACGACAACGAGTACTCCGAGTACGCGCTCCAATGGCTCATCGATGAGCTGGTCGACGACGGCGACGAGATTGTCTGCTTGAGGGTGGTAGAGAAGGATGACACAATAGCCGGAGATCGTAGCGTAGAGAAAGGGCGTTATAGAACGGAGGCGGAAACTCTGATGACGCACATCCAGAACAAGAACAACGAGAACAAGGCGATCAACCTGATATTGGAGTTTGCACTTGGGAAGGTCAACCGGGTTATCGATGAGATGGTGAGCTTTGGGACTTTCATGCTGGTCATTTGCACTGCTTACGCCATCACAGATCAACCTCTACGAACCGGCAATTCTTGTCGTGGGTACTCGCGGCCGAAGTCTAGGCGGTTTCCAAGGCTTGCTCCCGGGCTCCGTCTCCAAATACTGCTTACAACACTCTCCTGTTCCAGTCATTGTCGTCCGTCCCTCGTCCAAACGCGACAAAGCTCGGACCAAACGCGCTTTAGATCCTGGCCGCCATGCTTACAAGGACCTTCTTGAAAAGACTACGGGCGGACATATTCTAGACTCTGATAACTTGAATAACTTCATCACTGAGGAGCCTCATAGTGTATCTCAGGCCGAGGCTGCAGCAGTCGCCGCGGCGATTGGGTTCAAACAGCCAGTGGAAACTAGCATAACAGCGGATGTCGAATCGAAGACACCCGGAAGAGTTCGCCGCGGCACTGCATCCTCCTTGGACGATCCGCGGAACTTTGGTGCCGTCATGAAGAGCCCAGAGCTGCAAAACTTGGACAGCCCCGACCTTAGTGATGCGAGCAGCAGCGAAGAAGACGACCAAGGAGGAGTGCCCACGACGGAGACTACGAAGCCCTTAGTTTCAAACGCACTGGTTGAGCGTTACACGAAGGGAGCCAATACTCCAGTCAAATCTGTGCCCAAGGATGAACTCAACTTGAAGGAGACAGAGACGAAATTGGAAGGACACAAGAGCCCCGAGGCAACCTAAAATCGATACCCCCCTTTATGCCATATTATTACACAAGTCATCAAATTGTCATCCCAGTAGCACATCTGGACAAGCCTCAAGGATCCTGAAAAGAACCCTACCTCTGACTGATCGTGAATCTGGATAACAACAGAATGTTCGTTTACCAACGCACCCAGGAAGTAAGGGAGGCAGAGACTACGGATGAAAGAAGTGCAGGTAAGAATATGGGAGTTCCGAGAAGGTACGGAAATATTCAGTTGATGCAGTCCCTGGGAGGTTTGTTCAACTTGTTAGAGGATACATAGGCAGCATTATGGGAGCCCAGTTCTGATTATTTGCATCTACTAGAATTACCGAAGGTTTCAACTACTGTTAAATCAGGACTTATCGGCATCCATCTTAATTCTTCAATTGGTCAATTCTACTCTTGGCGATCTCTACCATCCTTCTTGAATAAGACTACAAATGCTCGCCATTCGGCATGTATAAAGTCCGCACTCGTGATACTTCGTTTATGAACGGCACCCGAGAAGTCCGTGTTCAAGCTAAGATGCTCGTGAATCACAGTGATGTCAAGCAGTCAACGCGTCATTCATAATTGCATGCTGCAAGGACCGCGGGGTCCAACACCACAACGGCTATATATACTGTATCTACAATTCAGTCAGGGCTCACTTCAGATTAGACTTCAGATCAGCTTGTGTTCAACATCAATCAATTCCCCATACATCCACAGCGCCCTCCATACGCTGTCATATCCAATCGCAATCATGCCCGATACCCTCACATCCCAAGAGGTGAACTCCAAAACCGACCCCTCAGTCTCAAAACAATACGACAACAGCGCCCCCGTCGAAACCCAAATCACAGACTTCTACTCCATAGTCGACGGCCTCAAGGTCGGCCTTCTCGGCACCTACCGCCCCGGCGTCGGTCCCGTCCATCGCTCAATGGCCATCGCCAAACGCGTGGGACCTGACTTCCTCTTCCTCGCCAACAACCACTCCAAGAAGTTTGAGGATCTAGAGAAGGGAAAGGAGGTCAGTGTTACATTTCAAGATAGCAAGACGCAGAATTGGGTGTCAGTCAGTGGGAAGGCGATCACGACGGATAATGAAGATAAAAGGATCGAGGAGGTTTGGACGCAAGGTACCAGAGCGTGGTTTGGGGATTTGGGGGATGGGAAGCATACTGGTGGACCCGAAGATCCGAGGATGACGTTGATTGAGGTCAAGGCGGAGTATGTTGTTTACTGGAAGGCGGAGGTTGGGGTGCTGGGGTTTGCTAAGGAGGTTATTGGGGCTGCGGCGACGGGAGGCGTGGCGAATACGGGGGTGCTGAGAGAGTTGAAGAGTGGGGAGTTGGAGAAGGCGAGGAGTATGAAGGAGTGAGTTGATGAGAGTTGGTTGAGCTGAAAGTTTCTAATAGATGGTAGTAGTAAGCTCTAGATAATAGTCGACAACTTAATTTTGTATCATCTCTCTTCTTCACCCATTGTCATAGGCCTCTATTATAGTGACTCGTGGATACAAGTTACCCAACAGCACGGTCCAGAAGTTACTTTTAACCCTCTTCGTGATTGGCTTTGGTATCTATGTGAAACTCTGCATCTAATCGTAAGTATATCTGAGGTATTGACGGTAAATCTTATCGATAAGTTTTTATGGTGTTGGCAGACAAGCTTCTTACAGCTAACATTGAGATATACAGGAAGAATTCGAGGTGTTGCATCGGTTATATAGAAAATGATCGTCAATACCTGCCCCGCGTTAAGAATAGACCTCGGGACCCCGGCAGATCTCCCTGATGACGTTTGAAGGGTGGAGCCGCGCGTCTTGGCAACGCAGCTTCCAAACACATTCCCCAGAACCCAGCCTCACCCACAAGTCATGATTGCTAACAGTCAGGCACTGTCATGATCCCCCGCGCCGACACACTGAGCCTGATTCGATGGAAAGTGCGCTCCTCATCTACAATTAGGACGAAGTGGCAGTGAAGAAACCGACAACGACACATCATTGACACCTTTACCAATCAGCCCTATGGTTCCTACGGACGATTGCGACGAGTGTGTTCCGGACTGGGTCGTCAAACGTCGCCCGTCTGCTCTAATCTTCTCAGCTCTTCCTTTCGTACTTACCTTCCTCATCGTCGCGGTTGCCGTATCGCATAAGCTCTTCCCTCTTCTCTCGGGCCGCGCATATCACAAAGGTCGCCAGGATGGTCCTCAGTTCGCCGGATTTACTTTGCGCGAAAGATCCTCGATATTCAAGAATCTATTCACATCGCAAACCCTCGCCAGCATCACCTTCTCAACAAACATTGCTCTCTCCGCCGTCCTCGTCGAGCTTATCTTGTGCGAGATATCGAACACGGTCAACCCAGTGACGCGCACCCTAGCTCTGAAGATTACCCTTCCTTCTTTGCTATTTGTCTTGATCGTTGCTACACCCGCGTTGGAAATACACTCGGTAATCTCTGGAGCAGGATGGAAGCTAGGTGGAGCCCCCAAGGGACAACGGAGGGTGGCCTGGGTTCTGGAGCTGTTCGGACTGGCCTCATGGCTGGCGGCATTCTGGTATCTTGGACGAGGATTGCCAGGCTCGTACTTGCATGAGGAGTCATATGTACGTAACCATAGTTTCAGCGAGGGCTGCGTGGAGCGAATTGGTATAATTGGAATAAGTTTGATGGCATCCCTTGCTGGATTCGCCGCTGTCAGCTCATTATGGCAGACGTTTGGCGTCAAGTATCGTCCAGTAAGTCAAACATTTGTATTTGAATATTATGAACCAATCATCTGACCCATGTAGATCACTGATTCGGACATCGCACGCAAGCAAGCAGGTCTTGAAGCTACCAATGATATGCTCCTAACGAAGGAGAGCCGCCTCAGGGCTATCGAAAGAAAGCTCTCTGATGCTCCTCAGGAAGGCTTTATGACGCGTGTTGTTGGTAGCCTCCGTGGCAATCCAGATATCGTAGAGCGGAATACATTGCAGCTTGAGATCCAAGGCCTCGAAACTATGCGCACCACTCTCCAGAACTCCGTTGCAATCCTCCAAAATCGACGACACACTCAAGTTCGCTCTCATACCGCCTATGGCCGGTTACTAAATATGGTCGCATTCATCTTCTCGTTGTACTGCTTGTATCGTATAACCGCGACCACCTTTACGACTTTACGACGCTTTTCCTCGCCCAATACCAGCTTCTCTAGCAGCGATCCTATCAACAACTTCCTAGCCATCCTCGCGAAGCACTGGGACCCTACCATTGACCGCATGGCATGGAGTCGCACCATCTCATTTCTACTCTCTGGTGTCATGCTTCTCGCATCCTTCAACAGCGTACTGCAAACCTTCTACCTTTTTGCCCGGGTCATTCCAGGCGTTCTCCAGCACGCTCGCGCCAATTTTGCGCTCCTGATCTCACAGATCGCAGCAACGTATGTTATCAGCTCCGCCCTTCTCCTACGGAGCAATCTGCCGAGCGAGATGAAGAGTGCGATATCAGATGCATTGGGAGCACCGCTTGAACCTGCATTCACCGAGCGGTGGTTTGAAGGGTGGTTCTTGACAGCTAGTGCACTGACAATGCTTGGACTTTGGGCTGGGAAAAGGTTAAAAGGACAGGGCTGGGACGACGATGAGGACTTGGGAGACGGAGATGTAGAGTTGGGAAAGATGAGTTAAGGTACTCCGGCGTTCATTTGGAGTTTTTACGGTTTGGGTGGGCTTGGGCATCACAGCATTAAAACAGCATCAAGGGTACTGGAATAAAGCATATTTCACGTTCGAAGAAGCATGGTGACGGGAGGCAATATGTTCGGGCATCAATGGAGTACTTTCCTGCTCTCTCAGCAAGCTTCGTCAGCTCGGCGAGATGTCGAAATCGTGCAATGTTTATCAACTGACGTCGGTCTTTCCCAAAGGAGATGCCAAGATTTATTATGGACAATGACGTCGTCGTGGGGCAAGCTCTTGATCAAAAGCGCGGGGCTGCAACGCTGTTCCTGGCTGTTAGCAATCTCAAACTTCCTTTCAACAATCAATTGAACGCTTCAAACTCAATGTGGGTTTTCCTCGACATATTATTGTAACCAAAACAGTAGCTAACTGAATCAGAACCACCTCACCACCCAAACCCATCCAGTATGCTTCATCCACTACACTTCCCTTTCACATCTTTCGCCCTGCTTGCCCCTCCAGCATATTCAATCAACTGCGACTAAGTATCTAACCCACCACAGCTACATACACCCCAAAATGTCCGCCCCAAACCAAGGCCGCCAGTCCCCCGACCCTGAGAACCAGTCTGAGGGCCAGTCCGGCGTTACTGCCAGCAACCCCAACGAGCAGGGTGGTGCACCAGCAAACGAGAATGCACAGGAGAGCAGCGACAGCACGAAGGGAAAGCTGAGCTCTAACCCTACACACCCGCTTGAGGAGGCGGCGAATGAGAAGACGTCGAAGAAATAGGTCTTCGGAGGATAATGGAGAATTGAGGGATGTGGCTTCTCTTCGGAATATTGATGTATCGGTACGAATGTAAAGGACGATGAGCCCTGGTAGTGTACATGCGGATTCTAGGATGAATGAACGCTAGTTGCACAACATGTTTGCTGTTGCTAAATAATGTGATACCAAGTTGCTTGTCCTATCACATGCAATGGTAACAGCCCTAGAATGACGGAACCTTGCAGCGATCCCATGCATATTGTGTCTTCTTAAACCTTACTATATCTAGTAGAAACTGAAGGTTTAATGCTAGATGTCTCTTTGAAGCTGGCAACGAGGAGAAGTTACTGCCTAATTTCTCGAACTGTTGTGTTGCTGTTCCCTTCAATCTCTTGAAGGAAGACTGAGAGTGTGTTCAGCCAGTATATAACATCATCAAGCCGGCCTTGCAGAGTACGCTTAAGCACCTACAACGAGACTTGCAAGGCCCAAATGATCTATTTAGAACCTGGCCAAAAATTCTTCCGGGTGTTGTTCCACATCCTTCGTATTCACGTTAACTTTCAGTTTTGTGCCCATGTAGCATTGCCCCACCACCCCTCATCTAGAAACTTGCCCGCACTAATAAATTGCTTCGGGCCAACTAAAACCTACAGCCCCACTTGGCCATGTAAAATTTATCATGGTAGCTGTCTTGAGCAGCAACTGTCTCAAGTATTTTTCGTTCTATCTTAGGATATATTTTTATTAAGTTTAAATTCTTCCATCAAATCAAGCAAGGGCGCTTGGTCTAGGGGTATGATTTTCGCTTCGCATGTTCTGCGTACTTGTGAAAGGTCGTGGGTTGTAAGTTCAATTCTGATCCAGATCATCAGAGCTCGATTTCTAACATTGTTCCAGCAATTCCCACAGCGTCCAGTTTTCTTTTTGTCTTTTTTTGTGCATGGCATACAGGAATGCTCAACCTTTTTGGTGGCGATGCTTTACCTTTCGCAATACTTATTATAAGTGTCTTACTGTTAATAATTGAGATTTAGCGAATTAGAAGCAGTATGCTTAGGCATGTGTTATAGTTTGGTATGCAGCCACATTAAATCTATTTCATTTGTTCTTACTTCTGCTTAATCCGCAGGTCATTCAAGTCATAATCTATTATATACAAATATGCCTACGAATCCTATATATCTGGCTCATCAACTACTTTGACCGAAATGCAGATTTCCGCATTGCCTCTACCTCCCACTAATACTGTCCTCAAACCTCCTCGCAATCTCCAAAACCTCCGCATCTAGCCTCGCACCTCCCAAGAACGTGATGCTGAACGGCAAACTCCCTTTCGCATCATCCTCCTCCCTTCCACTCAACTCCTTAACTGGATAATCGCCCGCCGGTACCGCAATTCCACAAAGATCCAGCACATTCCCACAATGCGTAAACTCACCCAATATACTGTTTGTACGGATAGGGTCAGCCAGCACCTCCTTAATCGTCCAATGGGTAGGCGCAGTTGGGACAACCAGGACATCGATCCCGGTAGCAGAGTACGCGAATACTTGTTCGGCTTGTCGGGTGTAAAGGACTTTTGCTTGAAGGTCGCGGTATGCTTGTGTGGCGGTGCTGTTTCGTGATACAACAGCATCCATGAGCTGCACGATGACGGGGTGTAGATTTGCGCGGTTGCGGTCGAGGAAATCGTCTGGAAGAGAAGCGAGGCGCTCTGAGACGAACGTCCCGTCATATAGCAATTGCCCTGCTTTCTGGAAGGGCGACCAGTCGATTGGTGTTAAAACTCCGCCAATTTTCTGCATTTTGGCGATGGTCTCATTGAACTTCCGGCGTGCGGGACCAGAGCATAATGATAGGGCTTCTGGGGGCGGGATCCCGAACTTGAATTTACGGGCTTGGGGTCCGATGCTGTTGACATGGCGTTCGAATGTCAGTGCAGGTTTAGAGTAGGGATCGAGCGGATCATGGGCTTCGAGGATTTGCCAGAGCGTTCGTGCATCCGAAACGGTTTTTGTGGTAAGGGCAATGCAGTCAAGTGATAAACAAGCGGGTGTCACCCCTCGGAAAGACAGTGTGCCTCGTGTAGGCTTGTACCCAACTACACCATTGAAGCCTGGTGGTACGCGGCCTGAGCCTGCGGTATCGGTGGCCAAAGAAAAGGTAACGAGGTTAGCGCCCACGCTGACAGCGTTTCCGCTACTAGAACCGCCACTAATGTAGTCTTTGTTATATACAGAATGAGGAATTCCATAAGGGCTACGACACCCTGTGAGACCTGTGGCTAGCTGGTCGAGGTTCGTCTTGCCGATAAAGATTGCACCCTCGGCGAGGACTTGTTTGTGCACCACAGCTGAAGTGGAAGGAACATGGGTAAGTGGTGGGCAGGCGGTTGTTGTAGGTAAGCCGGCGATGTCAATGGAATCTTTGACACTAAATGGTATCCCAAATAGGGGAGGCAGTTGACTGCGGTCTGGATATTTGGCTGTGAGAGCTTTTGCAGCTTCGAGAACGTTGTCTTTCGTCTCAAGGTAGATCCATACGGCTGGGTCGATCTTCTTGTAAGCTTCTATCCTGTTGTACAGTGCTTCGACTAATGTCACAGGAGAAAGGCCGTTCCTATAGGCCTTTTGGAGACCAGGAATTGTGAGGTCGTCGTCAAAGTCTGGCGGTGTCTGAGGTGGAGTGCCTTCGGGCTTCTTAGTGGAGGATGAAAGAGGAGCAAGGACGTCGAGAAGTGGCTGCAAATGTGAGACGAAACCAAACAGTCCCTGTGACCAGTAAAGCTGATCTAGAGTAGCCTTCTTAAAGTTGACGTCGTTGTAGCCACTTGTTGCTTCCTCGATTCCGCCTAGAATGTGTCAGTGTCTACAACTTGTTACAAGGGATTTTGAAATGGCCAGCAATTTCGGATACACTCACAGCATTCAAAGCCTCGATCGTTCGCCTCTCGTATAGATGTTGCAAAGCAACATTCTGTCGTTACACCAGAGACAATGATGTGAGTAATAGCTCGGGCTTTTAATTTGTGCAAAATGTTGGTATTCCAGAACGAACCCTTCCCAGGCTTGTCGATAACCACCTCGCCAGGAAGCGGTTGCAACTCATCAACTATATCATGACCATATTCACCACGTGTTAATAGCCTTCCAAGCTCGCCCTTGTCTCCAATGACTAGAGTGTGCTGTGTGTTTTCTGGTGCAGCAGCCTGCCTGATCAACTTTGATGATGGACAATCAGAAAGGTCAGGAGTATGTCCTTCCCTCGTATGTACGATTGTTATTCCAGCGCCTCTACAGGCTTCGAGTAACTTCTTGGTAGGAGCAATCGAAGCCTGAACATCGTCGAGGTTCCCTCCTTGGATGTCTCCAAAGCCTCTAGCGAGGAGGAAGTCTCGTTGCATGTCAATCACAAGAAGGGCGGTATGGCGGAGCGGGAAGGAGAAAGCGTAAGGCTTTGCTTCGATGGAGAGAACGGATGAGGCATCTTTGGAGATAGACATAGTGACAGAGGAAGAGCTCAGATAGATGATAATTAAGTTTAATTGGAAGAAGATGAAGGTTGAACTTTAGCTGAAGAGCTGGGGAAAAGAGGAAATGAAGGAACCCCACACCTGAGTGGAAACACCCAAAAGAAAACCGCATTGTACTTTCAAGATGGTATTGCCTTACGGCAGGCTGCCGAGGGCTGCCATCGGGCCTGCGGCCAGCGGGGCGTTCGCCAGATACATGGCTTTTCCTTATCGGAGGTTTTTGATTCGAATGGGTGGCTGACTACCCTAGTCCCCATGTGTTCGTAGCGGCTGTCAACTCCAACCTCCACCGGACCAACCCCGAGACCTCTTCCCCACGAAATAGTCGCCACCATCGCTAAGCTCGACCGGCTATTTGATGCAGCTAGCGCTTCACGGACACGTGCAGCTGCTAGGCGGATCGGCCAGAGACTCGCCGTAGGCTCCTATCTATCTCCAAGGTTCATCTCGATATCTGAGTATGGATAGATGCTTGAGAGCTGATGAAGGCGATGAGAGACTGCATCTCGACCTTGGTGTAATGTATATGTAGGTGAATAGTGCCCAGGTAGGGAGATCCTCATTCTGTCGAGCCCTGAGCTGCTCATACTCTTCTGTCGGTCTTTCGAATATCCTCTCGTCTTTAAAACCTCTTACTATTTGTTACATTATGTCAAATATCACGTCTCGCGTCAAAGCTAAGGTTGCTCCTCACCTGCACTTGCAGGTTCCATTTAAAAGTGGAAAGTATGGCTCTCGATGGTCCAACAAAGGTACGAGTTCCTATACACGCAGCTTCCATTTGAGGGTGTGAGTTTTGGTTAGAGAATCAAAAGATCAATGTGAACTTACTTGGTCCAACCCATCCGCCATAAGCACTTTTGTGCAAAAGGCTCCTCATCAAACCAATGCACCTCCTCTTTAATAGTTCTCTCCTCTTCCGTGCTTCCCTCGTCTTGATCGCAGTTAAGATTACCCCTAACTAATTTCAATGAAGATCTTGATCCGATTCCTCCAGAAGAGAGGACATGGGGAGCCATCGATTACTGGGCCTACTGGTGCTCAGATATGCTCGCACCACCCTTGGCTGCCACTGTTAGCAGTGTCATGAGCCTAGGCTTTACTGCTCGTGAGACGATTCCAATCGTCTTCTTTGGATTCGCAATATGCAGTGTGGTTATCACTTTGACTGGCAAAATGGGAGCAACATACAACGTTCCATTTCCTGTGATCATCCGAAGTATCTTCGGGATGTATGGTTCCTTCCCTGCCATCTGCATTCGAGGTCAGTATCTTCCTACTTCACTTTAACGTGTGTCTAACGGTAGATCAACAGCATTTGTTGCTCTAATGTGGACCGCGATCCTTACTGTTCAGGCTGGGAACTTCCTACAGTGTTGTCTGGAAGCCATCTGGCCTAGCTTCATTCACTTTCCTAACCACCTTCCCGCCGATGCTGGGGTAACCTCTGCTAGCCTGCTTTGCATTTTCCTCTACTGGTTCATGCAGACTGGTCTGGCCTTGATGCCAATCTCGAAACTCCGAATTCTTTTTTGGGTCAAGGGTGTTATTGTTCCGCCAACCTTCTTCGCTCTATTTCTTTGGGCAGTCATTGTGACCAAAGGGTATGTATGCATTCTCGTAGTGACTCAATATATACTAACGATGAAATTTAGTGGAGGAGAACTCGTGACTGGAAAGGCGAAGATCACTTCTACTTATATGAATACCGCTTATTCGGCACTCACTGGCTTGAACGTCATCATTGGACTATTTAGTAGTCTTGCGGTGAACATGCCGGATTTCGGTCGATTCTCAAAAAACAAATTGGCTGGACCTCATCAGTTCCTCGCTCTGCCGATCATTGGTACATTGGGAGCGCTGACACCCATATTTGTCACATCAGCGCATTCCTACCTTTGGGGTTCGTTCGAATGGTAAGTAAACACCCCAGTCTCTGTCTGGGTATGTTCTAAGCCTTTTTAATAGGTACATGCCGGCTGTCATTTCTAAGTTCGATTCTCGTGCTGCCAAGTTCTTCGTCTCCGCAAGCTTCATACTTGCTACAATTGGCAACCAAGTTGCGGCCGGAACCTACCCCTTTTCGAACGACGTGACTGGCATGGCGCCAAAGTATATCAATATCTTCCGTGCCACCTGCTTTATCAGCCTCTTCTGTATCGTGTCGACACCCTGGAACATCATCAAGAACGCCGCTGGTCTTCTCGCGTTCCTCTCTGGCTATTCGTGTCTCATGGGGCCTCTTGCTGGAACCATGGTCTGCGATTACTACCTCATTAAGAAACGCAAGCTTGATATTGATCAGCTATACACCGATCGCGGAATCTACTGGTACAATGGCGGTTGGAACTGGCGTGCCTATGTTTCTTTCGTCACTGGATTTGCACCCCTCTTACCAGGATTCGCGAAAAGCATTGATAATTCGCTTAATGTTGGAGGTGCATGGAAGATCTATACCTTTGCTTGGATCTTTGGCTTCTTCTTGTCGATGCTGGTACACTACGTTCTCAATACGTATGTCTCCGTGGCAACTGAGTCGCTCGTCGACGAAGCTGTCTATCCTGCGCAGGCTGGAGATGTTAGCCCGCCAGTGCTGGAGGGTAAGGATGGTGAAGATGTGGCATCGAAGGACGGGTATATTTCTCACGAGAAGGAAGTGACAAGTATCGTTTGAGTGTTTCTGACTATATTCTTGGGAAAGCGGGGTAGTAATATATGGTTCTGGCGTGATTCAGTCACGCGAAATCTTTTCAAGTATTCATCGTACAGGAATTCTTCTTTACAGAAATGGCTTGCTTTTAGGATCACTTCATGGCTGCCTCATCTATGGACCATATTTGCTCATAAGTATCATCTAGTAATATACACTTAGTCTCCCTGACTTGTCTAATACTGTATATTCGAAACAATGTATCTTCATGGTAGTGTTTGCTGGGTGAGAGTTAGTCGAAGCCACAAAGACAGCGTAAAGGCATCATTGCAGGAGGTTCACAAGCTACACGTGTTGATTACTGTACCAAAAGAACAATCACCCATAACTTAGCCCTTCAACGAGAATCATGCCCAGCTTCGAGAATTCTGGTCGGCGATCTCGTTAGTAGGGTGGCTGAATATTGTTCGCTAAGTTGGTCCCTTGATTGGCTGGAATTTTGACATCTTATCGGCCTCGAGACATCTTCCTCGACCTCCACGCCTGCACGCCCGCTCCTACGCCCACCGTTGCCGGCGGTCCGTCTCTGAACATTATTCATATCTCTTAGCGCATCTGTTGTTCCCCACTACACATCTACGCTAGTATTGACATCAAGTTCCAACACCAAGGCATCGGGATAGGCCTTAAAAGTCCTAGAACTTTGACTCTAATGAGTGTCGCGAAATCAATCTGTCCTTCCCGATCCATATATCTTCAGTCGGACTTGTGATCTATACTCGCCCCAGATCTCAAACTTACAATCTTGAGGCGCCGAATCACACCCCATGCCACATTAGGACAAACTTCACGTGGGCGTCGAGGATTTCCCATCGACAGGTACCGTACATGTTCATCTTCTACAGACTTGCATTTTTACACTACATGATATTTGTTTCCATGGATAAGTAGTCAAGTCTAGGAAGAAGACACGAGACTCAGCTCAACCTTACTTTACCCTACCGTAAGCGGCAAAGGGGTTTCACAGATAATAACGAACTTGTGTACCTTTCCTCGATCCCAGCGCATAGTTCAAGAGTGCATTCACTGATCATGCATTCAGGCTTTTACAATGAACTTCAGTCCTCCACAAGGCTTTTCACCCGAATCGTTTCAATCTCATAACGAGCTTGCGAACGGCAACAAGATCAGATCCCGTCGTCCGTGCGATTCTTGCAGGCGACGTAAATCTAGGTGTGAACTCGACGGCCCCCCTCCCTGCGTGCTTTGTCGGTTTCATAGACAAGAATGTACCTTCCTAGAGGAACCACAATCACGAAAACGGAAAGCAGCAGCATTAGCCGAGGAAGAGCAAAGCTTGGCGGGTGCTGTTCTTGCATCAGGAACATCCATTCGTCAAGATCGACCTGTGGATAATTACGCGAATTTGAGAGGCCCTTCGCTTTTGAAGAAGACTCTTGGACTTCAAAACCATCGACACAGTCACTTCATAGGATCCACCTCGCAATATGAACAGCTACTTGTCGAACTTGGGGACTATCATGAGGAAGAGGAAATGTCAGTTGGTGGT
Source organism: Herpotrichia juniperi (assembly GCA_014905255.1). Lineage (NCBI taxonomy): Eukaryota > Fungi > Ascomycota > Dothideomycetes > Pleosporales > Melanommataceae > Herpotrichia > Herpotrichia juniperi. The sequence goes on along the minus strand of BLYF01000166.1, from coordinate 1,043,538 downwards.
TCAGCCCTTCGAAAAGTGAGCACTCTTGATGTGGCGTTCATATTGTCCCCAGATGAAGGGACTAGAAATCATGAGGATGAGATTTCCGACCTAGATGCTATCGAGACACTAGTAGCTCCACACGGGCAGGCGCTGATACACCTGTACTTTCGAATTGTGCATCCTAGCTTTCCGATCCTACATAAGAAGGTCTTCCTAGAAAAGTATCAGCGTACACACCGTGAATTCTCGGCTCCACTGCTAGCGGCCGTCTACATACTAGCTTTAAACTGGTGGTCCTACAGCAGCGAGCTCGCTCTTCTCCCGAAACCTGATGTGCCACGGTTGGAAAAGTTGGCCTTTAAGACCATGAACGACATCATATACCGACCGAAGCTCTCCACAATACAGGCAGGCCTACTTCTCCTTCAAAGGCCTGATGGTGACTCGTGGGCTTTGACTACGCAACTGGTCGGCTTAGGCCAGGATTTGGGCTTGCAGCTCGATTGTTCTGATTGGCGTATTCCGCCATGGGAGCGAGGGCTGCGAAAACGTCTGGCATGGGGACTTTTCATGCAAGACAAGTGGGGCTCTCTGGTGCATGGCCGCCCTTCACATATCACCACAGCAGACTGGGCTGTGACATCGCTTGAAGAAGACGACTTCCCCGAAAACGCGGCTGATGAGGACAATGAGGACGGAAGCACAGAAGTGGAAAAGGGGCGAACCCTTTTCTGCGAGATGATCAAGCTCACAGAAATTCTTTCTCTCGTCTTGTCGACATTCTACACCTTGCAGGCTGACATCGAGTTTGGTCACCATGTTCATGAAGGCGTACGGTGGATTCTCCAGAAAGCGAAGCCAATACAGATGTCGCTTAGGCAATGGTACACCAATCTACCAACTTGCTTGAGAATGGAAAGCATAGCTATGAGGAAGCTGTCTTCGACTGGTGTGTACAATCTTCAAACTATTTCACGTTTTCACATCCGAGGAGATTTCACAGGGCAAAGCAGGCAAATATCTGAGAGAGCTCAAGAGAATCATGTTGGCCTTACAACCTATTGTATCTGGTAGTATTGGTGCCTGTGCCGAATACTTCTGGCACCTGCTTTTCTCTTCAGGGGTGGTAGCATGCAGTAGTGTCTTGAAGTGCAAGCTGACCCTTCCGCCTAGGTTACCTACATCTCGGATATTATGCAGTGGAGATCACGCTCCACAGACGAATCATACGCTCTCTGTCCTCGGTTGACGACCCCTCCCTCCGCGCCATCTGTCGTCAAGCAGCCCAAGCTCGTCTCAAATCCGCTATGGAGTTCGTTCAAAGTCTACGCCCAGAACACCTACAATCCTTCTGGTACTTTGCATCGAAGTATTGTTTTGCCATAATAGGCACTTATATCTCTCTCTTATGGGTCACAGCACAAGACAAAGACGAAGCAGACCAGTATAAGGCAAAACTAGACGAGTATCGGTGGACGTTACGCTTGTCTTCTAAATCTGCCGACTTCCTCGAGCAGGCAATCAGCATGCTCGCCACCTCCACCGGCATCTTGGTGAAATCCATACCGGACACGCCCAACGTAGACTTCATTCTCAACAGATACAAGCGTCGAATGGTGAACGCTCCTCCATCATCCGTTCCAACTCAATCCGACAACGTGTCAAGGACTCATTCGACTATCTATCAATCTGAATCCGAGCTACCTGACGACACATCCCCTGACAATGTGGTGGGAGAAACACCATCAGAGAGTGGTGGTATCACAAGCGCTAACGGTGACTGGAATACCGATCACCTGTGGTTTGGAAGTGCGATGGGTAATGGTCATGGTGGTACCTACGGTGGCGATGAGAACAATGGCGGTACTGGTATATCGAATGCGTTTCTTCAAATGTCAGAGCTGGGAGATTTGCCAAATGAATATAACTTCCAGGCATAGCACCAAAAGCGGGAGGATGCCTAAAGGGCGGTGTTGCGGATGTTAAGATCTAATGTGTTCTTACTGAATCGCATTTGTAGAGAGGATTTCGTAATGAATTACTAGAGTTCCCAAACCATATCATGGCATTCTCACAACATCTGTGATTAGAGCACGCTTCTGCTGCGCACGTGTTTATTAAGGCCTTTTCAATTTTTAACACACTGCAACGACTCAAGTCTCTCTACTCCGCCTCCCCTAGGAAGAGGATCAATGATAGGAGAAAAGAGATTAAGGATATGAAATCGGCTAAGATGGACACCGGGAAGAGTGTTTAGCTCTGTCTATTTTACTAACCTTCGATCGGATTACGGCCCCTGTCTTCCTTTCTTTTGCTCTCGTAGCTTAGCACTATATATATAAAAGAATATCGTCACCCTCTCCCACAAATCAACAAACAATGACACAGTGATCGAACGGTGAGATCCCCGAACTCAGGTCCGGTCACTAGTTTGAAAGCTTAATTATTATTCCCATCATTGATACATACATCAACTACAAAGCAAAGACACACGACCTCTTCAAAGCAGACAAAGCAATATCTATCTATGCCAGCTGATGAGTAGATCTTGCTCGAGAGGTCCCCTGTTCGATTCAGGGTGTATCCAGTTTCTTTTGGTGTTTGGTGTTTATTGTGTTGAGGAAGAAAAGAGAGAGATACGGTAAGAGAGCAAAAAATTGAAAGGTTATGCCAAAAATAATAATTTTGGATATGGAAAAGGTAGCGGAGACAGTTGAGATGGAACTCAAAAGACAGAAAAGTGGAAATAAGTAGAATGCTCAAGATACAGATTATGTGGAAACACATCCCATTGAAGTTAAATACTAAAGTGTTGAGGCGGGTAAAGAGATAATAACTTTACCATGTTCGAATGCTGCAGGAGGGCTGCCGCGTCACAGTCGCCACTCAACACTGCCACTATGAGTGGTGATGTCGTCTGATGCCGGAACCTGTGTAGTTCGCTTCCGTGAATGGACCAGCTGAGCCCACAATGGCACGACGTTTGACATGATCCCGAAAGACAAGGAGTGTGCGTGCAGCGGCATCCAAACGGCATGTCGATAGGGGGTCGGTAGGAAGAATTCCGGGGCACGATAAATCGGCAGACGATGCTCTGAGCGAGTGGTGTTGCTGGGATTGTTGTCGAGCTATGCCGTATTGGGCTAGAGCCAGGTCCTCACCGACCGCGTAGGGGGCGCTCGGGAAGATCTGTTCCTGCAGAGGTAAAATGGCGTGAATGGGTCGCTGGTCCGTAATCTCGATTAAAACGGCCTCCCTGCGCTCTCTTTTGCCTTCTCCTTTCACCGCACAGCACTCCGACTCCTACACATCTCTTCCTTGAGGTCCTTACACTCACTTCGCAGCGCGTTTGCTACAATTGCGAGTCTCTTTGTTATCGTGGGTCGAGAATGTACGTGCCTCCATCTTGCCTCACCGATGCCTTGCTAATATTACGGTCAGGAATTCCACCCTCGTCTCGCCAATGGCGCAGGACACATACTGGGGCTCCTTCGAGGAGATCTCTAAGTACAATGTCTCCCTCAATTACGCCGAGAAGCTCTGGCTTGCATGGTACACGTTTATGCAGAACGATGTATTGGCCACCGGAATCATGTCCTTTGTCATGCACGAAACAGTCTACTTTGGGCGTTCGCTGCCCTGGATCATTATCGACATGATTCCATACTTCAAGAAGTTCAAGATCCAGCAGGTACGTTTTTTGGAGGTTAATATGGTTCGTTTCGGGGATTAACGAGACCTCTAGAACAAAATCCCCACAGCCTGGGAGCAGTGGCAATGCGCTCTCCTTGTCCTCCTTTCGCATTTCACAGTCGAACTCCCCCAGATCTGGCTCTTCCACCCCATGTGCCAGTACATTGGCCTCTCCACCTCGGTCCCGTTCCCCAGCATATACAAGATGGCCTTCCAAATCGCCGTCTTCTTCGTATTGGAGGATACATGGCACTACTGGACCCACCGAGCTATGCATTGGGGACCTCTGTACAGGAACATCCACAAAATTCACCATCAATACTCTGCTCCATTCGGTCTGGCTGCTGAATACGCGTCCCCAATTGAAGTCTTGGTCCTCGGTCTTGGCACAGTCGGTGCGCCCATTCTCTGGTGCGCAATCACCAAGGATCTGCACATTCTGACCATGTATCTCTGGATCGTGGCCCGTCTGTTCCAGGCCATCGATGCGCACAGCGGCTACGAGTTCCCCTGGAGTCTGCACCACGTCCTTCCGTTCTGGGCCGGCGCCGAGCACCACGATGTCCACCACGAGCGTTTCATTGGCAACTATTCCAGCAGCTTCAGATGGTGGGATATCTGGTTCGACACCGAGGCCGGTCCTGAGGCGTCCAAGAAGCGGAGAGAGAAAAAGATGGCGGAGATGAAGAAGGCGAAGGCTCTATAGATTAGCATTGTCAAGACTGACACCAAGTCAACATCGAGCTTCGAGCCGGATTCTTCTGAATTAAGCCCCTTTCTGCTCTATCGGGTACACGCCACTTTCTCAACATTGGCATTGCATTAGCGTTAGGGTAGTTGGGGTAGAAAAACGACAGCATATCGCCCGCGGAAACCTTCAAGGTTCAGGGTCCTGGTAATGGGTGGGAGGTGTACATAAAAGCAGGGCCCTTTATAGACTAGATACTACCTAATACCAATCACGATCGTTTTATGAAATCGCTTTTCTTTTGCTGTCAGCTCACTCTCTGGTCATTGTCTGCATCATTACTTGACTAGAATAAACACTGGCATATGGTTTAGAAACAACGTTACGACGAAAGGGGTTTGCTTGGCTCGGCTTAGCGTGGATGGAGGTGAACTGCACCTTGGCGCGTCTGAACTTTGAAGCTCCGTCAACTTTCTTCCGAATAAAGACATTAGCCTCATCGCGACCTCACGACCTCACGACCTCGCAACTTCGAGCCCTCCTCCCACCCTCGCGATATCTCCTCTGCGACCACAATCATGGCTTCTGCAGCGCGGCCTACGTACCACCAGGACTACATTGCGCGCATTCGATATTCTAACGCGCTTCCTCCACCACCATGCCCACCGAAGCTCCTTGACATCCCCAATACCGGCCTCGCAAGCGGACAATACACATCAACGGGTTTCGCATCGAGACTGGCAAGAGAGCAGCCTCTGAACATAGAAGCCGATGCTGAGCTGGGCATGCCGATTGACTTGGTCGGTATCCCAGGTGTTTTCGATGGCGATGAATCAGGTAAGAGAACTCGTATAACTCGCGCAATCTCAAATTCTAACGCGATGTCTAGCAATTCAAGCAATGCCAGCTCCCCCGCCTCTCCATCCCGCCGATCGGGCCCTGATGCGCCCACCCAATGCCCTCGGAAAGGCCGCCTCCAATTCCGCAGGCATCTCTTTCTTGCGCCGCACAGAGTACACAACTTCATACACCAAGGGTGGCTCCCAGTTTGAGTCGAGTAATTCTTCAAACACAATCAAGAAAATCAGCAAGCGCCGGCGGCAGGTCAATCTTTCTGAAGACCATCCTACCAACATCGCCAAGCACATCATGAAAGGGTTCGACCTTGCCTATCCAGAAGATGCATACACTGGACCAGACAACGCGAACAACCTGCGAGCCGCCGAGATCTCGCCCGAAGACAAGCAGGCGTGGAAGTTCCCTGTGCACCCAGGTGGCGACAAGAAACTCCAGCTTATGGAAAGCTATCCGCTCCTCCCAGACTGGGACGCTATTCCCGACACCGGGTCCTATATGATGTACAAGTTCATGGCACCCCCCTCCAACAAAGGCACCTACGACCCGCGTCTCGACGTCGCGCTACTCCGCCCCGCCGGCCAAACAATCGACGACTACAACCGCTACCAGCAAGACCTTGAATCATATAACGCAGATAAGACAGGCACAGTCCCCAAACCCCGCGCCCGGTACCACTTCGAGTTCTTCCTCCCGCCAGACAAGGAGAAGGTATCGAGTATCAAGCGCAACTTCTCAACATTCGACCCCGACAACGAAGACGAGATCTCCTTCGACCGGGGCCAGGACGACGAGGGCCGGCCGCGGAAATGCTTCAAGTACGAGAACATCCGCACGTACGAGACGGCCCAACAGACGGGCGACATGGACGATGCGTATGGCGATACAGTGGCACTGGCGTTGCACGACCCTGAGGTGCATAACGAGGGCCAGTTGAGGAATACCAAATTGCAGAAGGCGGCGTACTTTTATCCGATCCAGCAGCGCACGGGGATTAAGCCGAGACGGCCAGGAAAGTTCGAGATGGTGGGTGGTGAGCAGGCCAAGGTGCATGTTATTGAGACGGTGGCGAAGGATGCGGATATTCAGGAGGGGAGTCGGGCGGTGACGCTGAAGAAGTATCATGCTATTGAGGTCTAGGAGCCTGTGTTTGTATGATACTTTGGTACGGGGGCTTTGGCGGACAATGCCTTCCGAGTGGAAAAGAGAGCACTGGGTTCATCTATCAGCGTGGCGTTTGGGCATGCGGTTTGGGGGAGGGCATCTGAAGTGTACATCTGATGTCTTGGAGTGGGATTGGTAACTTTTCAGATAAAGCGAGCACCATCAAAAGACTTCATCTCACGGTCCAGTCTAGATCTTGAACATCGACGAGGTTCGGAGTAAATTGGAATTCTATGGACATGTCCAGGGTATCTGCAACGTCTATCATGCTACCATGCATATGCTATCCACCAACGCCTTGCATTTATGCCCACGCTATGCTTGAAAAGACTATGTATGCCAGACTACTCGTTGCTGCACCCATTTCAACTGACTTCCGCCCTCATAGGCGCCCACCCCTTCAACCAAGCCCTCGCCTTCTCTAGATCTCCACCTTCGGCCTCGAGGGCAGCTACGCACCACTCCAGCGCGAACCCGCCCTTCCCATCCACTCCTTTCTCGGCGCTCAACATCTCAGCCACAGCTCTCCGCCGCTGGCTCGCCTCGTCCACACAGAAATGCAACGGCGTCACATACCCTTTCCCATCCATCCCCTCCAGGTACGGCTTCACAATCGGAATTGCCTCTTTAGTCGGCACAGGTTTGTCCTCCTGTCCAGTGTTCTTCCGGCCAGTACGGCAGAACTCGTTCTTGCACCAGGGTTTCCCGCATCCGGTGAGGAGCTGGGAGAGGTAGCGGCGTTCTATGCGGCGGCGGAGGGCTTTGCCTTCAGGGTCGTATAGTGAGACGTAGAGAGGCCCGAAGCAGACGCTGCATAGCCCGACCTCGTTGCCTGGTCCTTGCCCCTTTCGGGTTCCACTGCGGGTATCCCCCGTCTTGTTTGCGCCGTCTTGCGTGCGGCCGCAATTGGTGTTCCGGCAGAGGCGGGGAGTGGGACGGGATAGCCGCTCGAGGTTGTGGTGGCGGAGGTGCGTGTCCATGTCCCTAAATCTGACAATCTTATTGCAGAGGTGACATTCTGTTGTTCGTCCACCGTCGGCTAGTTCGTGGGGTGTGAGGCCTGAAAGGAGGAGTTCGGAAGAGGGAGGAGATGTGGGATCCCCTTCTTGGGGGACTTGGAGGTGGCAGAAACGGCAGAGGATCAACTTCCCGGGACATGTGGTTGTTTTGTGATGTGAGAGTGTGGGAACAGAGGGAAACTCGAGGCCGCAGGATGTGCAAGTTTGTGGGGTGTGGAAGAGGGCGTCATGTTTGAGGTGGCTGTGGGCGGTGTTGCCGGTGAAGGTGTCGTGTGGACAGTGCCAGTGGGATTGGAAGGCTGGAGACCGTTTTTGGAACACGGCGCCGCAGCCTTGGGGGCAGATGATGTTGTTTCGGAGACAGAAGTTTTCGTGCAGGAAGAAGGAAGAAGAGGGGACCCATTGGTGGCAATTTTTGCACTGGACATCGCCTGGGTTATGTAGTGTTTCTTCGGCTCCGTCATTTGATCGTGGTTGTGAGTTGGGATCAAATATTGAGGCTCGAAGGTGGAACTTCTTTGCGATGGCTGAGGGTGTTTCCGATGGATACGCGTGGATTGAAATCCATATTGATTCTGCTTCCTCGAGTTCGACGTTTGTAGGTTGGAGACGTATACGCTTGGGGTATCGACTTGAGAAGTCCGCAAACACATGCTCGTCCTCCCTCGGCCGTGCTCGCTGTCGAGGCGAGTATGGACTCACGAATAGATCCACCTCATCGTCCTCGTCCACTCCACTCAGCGAGATCTCGAGTCCTTGTGACCTATCCCACGATGGTAGCTCAAAGTCGACGTATTCCCCTTCCACCACTTGACCATCCTGTCCTTTAAATATGTCAATCTTGCCGCCAACTGAGCTTCCTTCTGTTGTTCCAGGTGCCCGTTGTGCCTTTGCCGCTATCCTTTTCAGCGTCTCCCGTGCTTGTTCCTCATTCAGTGCCTCGATGTCAACCTCGAGATCTGTATCGACTACGCAGATGCCATCTCCTTCAGGCTTGAAGCCATCCACGAGGAATCGAAATTCTTCCCGCTTGCCACCAGACCCTCGAGCTCCGTACACTACCAAGACCTCACCATTTGTCAGGGTCGTGAAGTTTGATCGCAGGTGCTCCTCGAGTAGAGACTTCCAGTCCTCTGGGTTGTATCCCGCTTCGAGAGGTCGTAATTTGACAAATGTGCCTTTCGGCAGCTGTTTCGCATGCACTGTGATCTTTGGGGGAGTTGCTCCATTCACAGCGAGCTGATCAACACCGTTTGCCATATCCACATCCGAGTCATCACCAGGACTTCCCCTCCTCGAAGTCTGCGCAGACTCTCCCTCAAGCCCCAAGGCCTCCCTTAGAAAACTGCTTAGCACAATATCTCCCTCCCCCGCCGAGAACTCTCTTATTCCCGCGTGTACCACTCTTCCATTATCCGGGTTGACCAAGCGAAACGTGAGTGGGTGGGGGAGTTGCTGGTGGCGGTCTTGAAACTGCGTGCGGGCTTGTCGCTCGGCGGCGAAAGTGTATGGGTTGAAGGGGTCGAACGAGGTGATATGGGTCTGCTGCGGGTCAAGCATAACCACCGGGGCAGCTGCAAGAAGCCCTTCTAGTGCGGATGCGGGGAGGAGGATTTTGTCGCCCGAGAGGGTGGTTGCCCGCGACGCAGGCGCGACTGTGTACTGTGCGCTCCATATCAACTCGGCGGACTCTAGGTCAGAGGCCATGGTGGCGGTTGTGGCAGGGAATTACAGTGTCGCAGAGGGCATATACAGAGAGGAGCGTGGACGCGTAGGAGAGAGCTTCGAGGGAGGTTATATTGTTGCCTTGGGGCTTAGAGAATGAATGGACGATTACATATGGTCGTGGAAGCTTCTACAGGCGTCAACGGCACGGACTCGCGTGACGCCATCACCGTCCATGATCTTATCTTATCGATTAGACTGCGGGGCCGTCGAAGTTGTTGGGTCCGCGGTTCTTGAAGTGCCATACCTACAGCGACTCTGCCATATTCACGGCTTGAAAGAGGGCCTTCAAGATGCAGTGAGGTCCGAATAACGTGTAGGTAATTCTATCCACTAACCACTACTACCACCGGCTCGACATGCCCCACGCCGCCGCCGATATGCCTGTCTGCCAGATCTCACTTGGCTGCTTCCAGCCTCCCGCGGATTCTTCTCCCTCCCGGACGTTCCGCTTCGCATTCCGCCATGCTTCGGCAGCAGCTGTCGCAGAGTCTGTTTCCTGCGGCCAAACATCCAAACCTCCAAACGGCTTGGCTGGTGTCGTAGACCCTGCAAATGGGTCCTCAGGAGGCGAGATTGCCCAAAGCATTAAAGATGCGCGATGCCCCTCCTAGCTTGGCAGGACGCTTGATGTCGCGCTAGGGCTCTGGCTGGGATCGGCGCATGGATGCAGCAATCATGATGGACATCCCACACAACGCGGCGTGAGGCCAACAGAACAACTTATACTCCACACGTCTCAACACGCCGACGCCTTTCCTGGATCTGAGTACGGGGTCAGGCACGTGCCCTTGGAAGGGCTCATTCAGATAAAGCCACCGTAAGTGCCCTCTAACCTTCCCAGTATTGTTCTTCTTGTTGTATTGCTTTTGCCCCTCCACCTCACCGCCGAGCATCATTCCGTGAGCAGCCCTGGATCCTTTTGGCATCCTACCCGGATTTACTCCCCCCAGGTAAGGCCCCTTCTCGTGTCACGTAACAGTTATTCTGGCGTGCACAATGCTCTGCGCGTGCGAGGTTCATCTTTTGCATACCTTCAAACTCGACTTAGTAAGTTGACAATCAAACAACAGCCTGTACATCTTAAACTGCCGCGCCGTGCCATGGGTCCTCTCACATACAATCTTCCTACCACTTTGACCGATCTTTTATCCAACACCCTCGTCCTTCGCCAGATAGCACCCTATATCCCGGTCGCCTCTGTCTATGCACTAGCAGCAACTTCCAAGGAGCTTCATGATATCGTCCATCACCGAGCGTCTGATGTCTTTCGATATCTCGATCTCTCAAGTGTTCAATCAGCAGCAGTCGTACCCTATGAGCCTCTAGATTCAGGCGGAATTAGCTGGCGCAGCGAGCGGATGGACGAGTCGCTCACTGAGGATGAATTCTACTCAGGCCCGCTTAGGGGTATCTTCTCAAAGCTCGAACGACGACAGTTGCTACGGAACGTCTATACCCTAGTGCTTGATGGCTTGAGCGTTCCAGCCGACCTTGTGCGAGAAGTAATCACCGAAGAGCGGTACAACGTTCGGATTCTATCAATCAGAGAGTGCAAGAACCTGAACGAGAGAAAGCTCCAGCAAGTTTTGAGGTATGCAGTGCGGCCAACGAGACCTGTAGGAACGCCAAGGCTCAAGGGCTTGTACTTCTTTGGCCCTCGCGAGCCTGTGCCTATTCAAGAATCACCGAGCAAAAAGCAGCGTTCTTCAGCATCCTCCAGGGGAGTTATGGCTTCGCCGGGGGCTCAAATCGGCGCCGAGTGGAACCAGAAGTCTGTAGAGACCCTGAACGCAGTGCTAGCACGCACTGAGGACAAGTGGTACCAAAGCACTGGACGTATGATTTCAAAGTCGCCTTCCCTCGAGTGGGCTGAAACTATACAAGCTTGCGAAGGCATCATTTCATTCGACGCTGTCCTCTGTCGGGGACCACGCCACGACTCGACGAAATCATTTGCTAGTGCAAGCCTGACCACCGGTGGTGCCAACCCAGCCTCATATCTCAAACCGGCCGTTGCTACAATCGCGCTTGGCTTTGGCTGTGAAACTTGCCACACCTGTACCGAAGGCCCGGCTGTATTCGGCCAGTCACCAGTTTCTCATTTACCGCTTTTGAGTCCACTGCCGCGTCACTCTTGCTCAGTTCGAGCCGCACAGATGCCGCATACCATCGACGGATCTAGTGCTCCCCCACTATTTGTTAGATGTGAGGAATGTCTAAAGAGCCGCTGGTGCCAGCGCTGCCACAAGTGGTGGGATGAAGATTGTTATGCGGGATCAGCGCTCGCCCAGCGCACAGAATTACAACAAACTGAATACAAAGAGAGCGTCGGATCCAACGGAATCACGAGCCTTGTTCCGCAGCAAATCATCAAGGTACATATGGGCCTCTGCGTGGAGCACTGTCTAGTTGGCGAGATGATGGCCGGTGCAGGATCTAATGGCATGTGGGGATGATACCCTTCGGCGCCCAGCAACGGTCCTACCATGAGCGGTTACGAGGCAGTTGGATTCTGGATCCCACTCTTCGAAGACAGCATCTGGAAACCTGATTCTGGCGCGCCGAGGTATGTGCTCGGGAGCTATGCAAAGAACTAGCTGACACAAGCAACTACAGACTATTGGCGTTCATCGTGACTGTTTTGGTTGCGGTCCGACTTGTATAAGCTGCAAGGCAGTCTTCATCCGACAGTGCATCACCTGCCGTAACGAGTATTGTGTTGAAGACAACGACGCTTCTTCGCACACAAAGGTATGCCCTTTCACCCTATAGCCACCATATCCTCATTTCTACACGTCCGCCTGTCCCTACGGCATTATCTTCTATTTCCATATCCATTCAGAAGGATCATTTGCATCATCCACGTATCTCATATCTTCATCGCTAACATTTGATGCACAGTGCGATTGGTGCAACTTCACCTCGCGGAGAACTGTTGAGATGTACTAGCACCCTGTGCGAATGGAAGGCACCCTGAAATAGAGGCGTGATACGGTGCCAGGCGCATCGTTCTAGGATCAGGATACAGGATATGGAACGAAATGACTTACGACTTTAGATATGATGAAGGCGTTTGTATGTTTCTCTACTCATAGCGTTTTCAAAATAAAGATACCCCTCTCATTCTGTCTTACTTCCACTTCCTACAACAACTCACTGCGATGCGACCGTGTAGATACTTGACATGTGCGTGATAGAATCGTAAAATTAGTAGTCCAGGTCTTGTTAAGGGGGTTATTGTCCCTGTGGAGCATTTCCAATGTAAAAAGGTATGGATACGAAATACGAACAAGATAACACGTATCGTCAACCAAGTCTCTAGCAATGGATGACATATATATCTGACACTGCGATAGAGTGACGCGATGCTTGGTCGGCTCAGCATCAACCTAGGGAAATCTTTGTGATGGAGAGAAAAGGGGCGGGGAGCGTGATAGTGAGGCCAACCCCTCTATGATAAGATCCAGCTCACGCTCCCTCAAAGATCGATGCAAGTTAATTAAGATTAATTGATCGGAACTGGGTGGTGCCAGGACACTGGGATGGACGCGCGCAATGTTTGGTTGCGCGAAGTTGGGTGGTTTGTTCTTTTTGAGGACGGGACGGATGCAAGGAATCTTGATATTATTTGTGGGCGGAACGTTGGCTTTACTAGGGGGAGAGGGCAACAGAGAGTTGTGTCAACACATGAATGTTTAGGCTTTTTGTGGTCTTGTACACATTCCCACTGGTAGCTTGTTCTAAGGAGGCAGAGCTGTTTATGTCGATCAAGAGGTTCTCGATCGCCAGTCTTTCGGCTATGAGCTCAACGCGTAAGTTGCCCAGATATGTACGCTGCTGTTCTAGGTTGAATTGAATTTTTCGGAAGTTAGAGCTGCAGTACCGTTGATGATCTTCCAAGGTTTGCTTGGCCAACGACGACCGTAGGCACGTGACTGTTCCTGGACCCAAGACACGAATCAAGAACACTGAAGCTGTCGAACATTTTGAATATCAATAACAACGCGCATTTTCATAATACTTCTTTCCGTCACGAATTCGAGGTGCAGCAGCTCTAAACTTTCTGCTCACGCTCTTTGATACTTGCGACGTAGCTTCCCACTTCGTAGTCAACGTAATATTCCAACACCGCAACGGTGAACAACTAGGCATCCACGACACGACATCGACCGAACACCTGGCATAGTGCACCTCTTCATATCTACTCGAAACTCGCCCTCCCCATCTACCTCGAGTAGCCCGTCGCAATGGCGCAGTACGGTTACGGACAAAGCCCCCCGTACGGCGGCGGCAATGCGCAGAACCTACAATTCTACAGCTCTTCGTTCACCAATCAACCTGTCTCCGGACATTCTACACCTTTTCAGGCAAACTATGGTGCACCGCAAGCACAGCCGTATCCCTCACAATATGGAGCTGGGTTTGCCGCGCCGGGGGTGAGCGGGCAGATGGGCGTGGGCGCATCGGGTCTACGGACAGGATGGCTTGCGGCATTTGGCACAGAAGGGTATGTGAAAACACTATTCCTGGGAGATACAAGCTGATTGGAATAGATATGATGGAGAACCACCTTTGTGTTAGCTGCCTTGCATCGGAGCGTTCTTGAACGATCTGCTAACAATGTGTAGTAGAGGAGCTGGGCGTTAACTTTGGACATATAAAGATGAAGGTTCGTGGTTAGCTCGATACTGGGGAAAGACCTTTACTGATCTAAGGAGTAGACTCTAGCTGTCTTGAATCCCTTTGGCAGGATTGATCAGCACATTATGGACGATAGCGATGTCGCCGGCCCTATACTTTTCTTCCTTGTGTTCGGAACATCGTTGCTGGTATGTGAATAGCTTCCCAGGGATTTGGAACATATAACTAAGTCAAATAGCTCTCCGGCAAGCTTCACTTCGGATACATTTATGGTAAGTTTACACGCGCGCAACTTGGAGCAATACTAACACGCGTATAGGTCTTGCAGTGTTAGGCACGATCCTCCTCCACATTATCCTCTCACTCATGTCGCCACCTCTGAGCGCCGTCGAAGCAGCTGCGAACCAGGACCATGGCCACAGAGGCAGCTCACATTTCTCGTCATCGCTAACGTACCCACGATCTGCATCAGTGCTAGGCTATTGTCTACTTCCTCTCGTCCTCATCTCTATGGTAGGAATCATAATTCCCATGGACGGATTGTTCGGATATCTTCTCACAAGCCTGGCTATTGTCTGGTGCTCGTACTCTTCTAGCTCGATGTTTACGGCTGTTGGTGAGTAATGTCTTCTCCACATAAACTGACTATTTTGATGCTCATGATATATTTAGGCCGCATGACTGCCATGAGAGGACTCGTAGCATACCCTATGTTCTTGTTCTATGGAAGCTTTGGTATCATGGCTATATTCAGTTCTCGAGGCACCGGTGTAGTCAAAACTCCTGTGGTTGCGTAGGAAATGTCTGAACTGGTCTTAAAAGCATTATTGTTGGGTTGTGCGTGAGATAAAATAGGCGTCATACATGATACCACGATACTGTAGTAAATAGCAATGCATAGATTTGAAGAGAAGAAGCACGGGAGCATATTTCTTGCGTTAAAATTCAGGACCAATCACAACGAAGAGTGTTCCGATGACGACGATGGGAGGACCCTGCTCTTCCCGAGCGGCCAAAACCTCGAGTTCGCACAACCACGCGCATCTTTCGCAGCATTTACACACTGCGCAATCTTTACTCCCCCTTCTAATACTTTTATATTCCACGCATCCATCATGGGTTGGTTCTGGGCAGACACAGCACCTGTTGCGCCTCACCCCATACCTCGAGGCAATGCGGGACCTCCAGTACGCCTCGCACCCCCAAATCTTCAATTCCTAGCTAACAATGTCCAGCCCAGCTGTCCAATGCACAAGCCATCTACAACAGCCTCCTCGCGTCTCCCCACGAACCCCTCCACACCACAGGGCGCCTGTCCCTACGTCCCACCCGATACACCCATGCCCGCTTCCTCTACCTCTCCACCAGAGAAACAAGGTTTCCTCTCACGACTTAATCCGCTAAACAACATGTTCTCCGAACTCGACAACTCACGCGCTGAGCACCAATCCCAGGATCTGCCCTTATCGCGCGAACCCTCTACAATCCCCAAAGGCGACGGTTCACTATGGGAATATCCTTCGCCACAACAGATGTACAACGCTATGCTACGGAAAGGATACACAGATACACCCGCTGATGCCGTGGAGTCCATGGTGTCTATCCACAACTACTTGAATGAGGGCGCGTGGGCGGAGATTATGGGGTGGGAGAGGCGATTCTCGAGAGGGCTGGCGGAGGGATACAGAGTGTGTAAGCGGGGAGAAGAGAATGCGAATGGTGTCCTTGGTGTAGACCCCGAGGATCCCTTCGACACCACGACATGGACCGCCGCTGATGTCCCGCCACCCAAACTACTCCGCTTCACTGGACGGCCGACTGAGCCTACACCTAAGAGCCAGATTCTGCAGTGGATGGGTTGGGCGTGGCCTGCGAAATTTGAGACGACGCCGCCATTCGACAGACATGATTGGTATGTAGAGCGCTGCGGGGAGAAGGGATGTGAGGAGGTGCGGTATGTGATCGATTATTATGAGGGTGCGCCCGAGCCGACAGGGGAACCGGTGTTCTTCCTTGATGTGAGGCCGGCCGTGGATACACCAAGGGCGGCGGCCGAGAGGACAATTCGGTGGGGAACTGATGTTTGGTGGAAAGCTAGTGGGGGTGTGGCGAGGGAGGTGAGGAAGCTGGAGGCGGAGAGGAAGAAGAGGGAGGCGGCTGAGGGCGAGAAGAGGTCGTATAGCTGAGGAACTCTGAGAGATCTTCGAAAGGACGACTTTAAAGAGTCGGAGAATAGCAAAGAATAGGGTATTGGGCTTCAGGGCATGGGTGGATGGCATGGCGTTCAGCAGAGTTCTGCGGAACTGATTGCAAGTGTAGATTATGGTTTCTTGGTTCCTTTCCCGTTTCTATACTTGGGATGCGATAGGGATGGGTCTTCTTTCTAGTTCTTGTCTCGTTTTTTTTTCTGTGCTCACTTCTTTATCTCCACTCTTACTTCTTCGCCAAGCGGTTCTATGATATACATGTCTCTCCGTGCTTTTTCTCTGTAGTTTTTCATGTAGTGTCCTTTCAGTTGGTTAGTGACGGCCTTCGTTGACGTATTCGAATACCAAACTATGTCTTTCACACCGACCTATATCGTACCTGCACAGTTCCAGAATTCTATTTACACAGGCCTCATGACCATCACGGCTGTCGTACAATACACACGCAATGCTCTCAGTCGTCCTTGACTCAGTTTGAGTGTGCATCGATCCGACACAGGGGAAAATTCTCAACTTATCGATTTATCGCCCTCTCGTATCTATCACATACACATATACCGTATTACTGGTGACACTGCCACATTCTTTGGGGGCAGCAAACCTAGTGGCTACCTTTTGACCCTAAATTGCGGTCAGAATTGCAAGATGTAGTCTCAGTAAATCGATTGTATCTCTCGAGTCAAAATTTGGTAGACGAGACGGTGAATTGTTGAAAAAGGCTCATATGACTAGGTATGTGTGACTTTGACAACCTGGAAGATACTTAACGGGCAGCAGGATGAATCATGGCTTTGCAGTGCTAGATGCTGGGTTGTGAAGGAGTGGCGATTCGATATTGCATAAGAGGAATAGGAGGTACCGAAACGGGAATGCGTCCGTATACACAAGCATGTAGCGAGTACTCGAACAGATCCCAGCTTCAGCTCCCCCTTCCCGCAGCTCCTCTCACAAACTGAAAACTATTTCAGTTCGCATAGTTCGGTACTAAAGTGAGAGCACACTTATTTCCAAATCCGGGATACAATAAGTCCAAGAAACGTTTTATACATGTGCTAAGTATAGTAGCTATACACATCCTGACCCGCACCGCCCGACACTCCAGCGCTTACGAAGCACTTATCTAACACTCTAGAACGCGCCCGCGACATCCCAGCCCAATCTATACTCATAGGTGGAAGTCGATCAATCTCAACAGCTCCCCAGCTAGAACGGTTCACGACATTGATAACGCATTTCCAGCGCGAATAGCAAGTCATGTCCTGCTCACGCCACATTGGCCCTGACAATGGTCGATACGGTGTACAAGCCCCCAGACTAGGAAATTCATAACTCAGAGCGCGTCGTTGGGAATTATAATCGAACGATCATCGTTGATCAGTCAGCCAAGGGATTACCTAACGATTACCTAACGCAGATCTCTGAGAGTGAATGTCCGGATATGGAAGTTGGGCGATAAATGATTTTGAGGAAGGAAGGAAGGTGTTGTAACGAATCGTGGAGCAAGTCGCACGGAAAGCAAGGTTGAAGTTTTGGTGATTGATTTTTTTCGCAGCACTGAGACGCGCTGCTAGGCGTGAATCTGCGACATATGGACCTCTTTGACAGATGCAGTCGGGCATTGTAACGCCCAATTGATCCTTTCGGCGCTTGAATAGAATCGCTTGTCTGTCGTAAATCAAATGAATACATGTGGTAAAATTGACAGAAGCAACATGGGAAGTTTTGCAGTAGAGTAAATCGCGGCAGTATATTGGAGACTTTGATATAAGCAATCTCCAGGGTAAACTAATGAGAAAAAAAAAAAGAACAGGTACTAAGAATTCAGAAACAGGGGGATATGATGTTCCAACACCTCAAACGCCATCCCATGAGACCTAGTCGTTACTCAAACATAAGTCCCTAAGTATGCATGGACTCTTCGGTATTTCGAAGGGGAAATACCTCCCCGTTGGATGGCTCATTGTGGCAAGTACAATCGTGTATTGTACACGCCCGTTTATCCGTTCATTCCCTCCCCAAAATCCACTATAGAAGAACATGATTAGGTATTAAGCAGCGGTCTTGCTGTAATGCTGGAGTTCGCTCACGAGGTCACCGACTTGACCGCCTGCTACGTATAAGCATTCGGGTAGGTGGGGTAGGTTGGCGAAACTTGCTGACCTTCGTCGGCCTTCTGACGCTTGTCGGCATAGTCTCCTGCGGAAAATGAGCTATCGTTTGGGTGTTTGTTGCCGTTGTTCTGGGCAGCAGCGGCTGCTTGGGCGGCCATCTGAAGCTCGCCAATCTGTCGCTCTGAGAGGCCCCCGTTGTTGGAGGGGCTGCTCTGCTGTTGAGGCTCTGGCTGAGGTGGTTGTGGGGCTTGCGCGAGCGGATTCGGGTGATCGCCGTGAGAGCGCGAAAGATCAACGCCTGCTGGTGCAGGTGGGATCTCGCCCTGGGTTTCGAGGAGGCGCGATTGGAGGTTGATGATATAGTCGCGCAATTGATAGTTCTCGGTTTGGAGGGTCTTGTAGAGTTCGCATAGTTGTTCGAACTCTTTGACCTGGTCCTTGAGTTGCTTGATATACTCTTCTTTGCGCTGACGGAAGGCACGCTACAAAGGTTAGTCGCGATCATTGTTTATCAACGCAGTACACATACTTGAGCAGCGCGGTTCTGCGCAGCACGTTTTGAGGTTGATAGCTCCCGTCGGCCTCCCTTGCTGCGACCTTCGCTCAAATCGTGTCCATCATCTGCACTCATTGTCGCGTATGGAGTGCCACCGATAGCTGGGTCAATGGCATGTGGACTGCCACTGTGAGGATGTTGGGGAAGAGGCTGGGGGACGGAAGGTTGGCCAGCTCCAGCGGCGAGAAGGTGCTCCCTTAAACCTGTGGGCGACGGCGTTAGTGATCGTATCTCGGTATGCACATGTAGCTCTGATGGCTGGAAGAGGAAGTGTTCACTAACTCATTTCCAAAGGCTTGTGCTCCTAGCCACAGTCAGCAAATCGTGATTCAGACAGTCAGCAAGCAAGGGTGTTTGGCTTACTGAAGCAGACTGTTGCATGTCAAAGGTGCGGATGCTTGGGTACAGCGTGGGCAGGCCAGACGGCATCAAGTGCAGCGGCGGAGCGCCGAGGCCGAATGAACAACCTGCGTCGCGCAAGAGGCCGGTTTCAGGATTAGGACTTTGGGTTGCGGCGTGGGTGGGTGAAGTGGCGTCTGATTATTGAGCAGGTGCTGGCAGAGCGGGTCGAGGATGCGCAAGTTGCTAGGTGCTGGCAGAGAGAGCGCGTCGTAGTGAGGAAGGCGCCTGACGTCGTTGATTAGCTCCATGACGGTTGAATACGATGCGACAAAGGGCGCGCTGAAAAAAGGCCAGGCCGTGCAAGAGGAACACGGTCGCAGCGCATGCGACGATGCTCGCGATGCAGAGGCTGATGACTACTCACACTGATGGGCAGAAGGTCGTGAGTAAGAGATGTGTAAGCCGTCGAGGGGGTGCCAACGGCTTTTGTACTTGTACTTGCGAGCGGCGGGCCTTGTCGGCTCTGGCCCTCGGATGGGAGAAGGGAGAGGCCCGTGCCATTCACCTCCACAGTGCACCACACCACTCCACACTGCGCTGCTGGAAGACGGCCATGTTATTACGGCGCCGTTTGCTGCATCGGAGCCGTCTATAGTGACCACCAGTGGTCTTGGCATTGCATTTACTACCCTCTTTCGCCATCACTCTGCCGCGCTGACCAACCCTTCCGCGGACACTCTGAATCGGGAAACAGGATGAGGTAATCTGCGCGTAGTTGAAGCACTGGGCTCCTGCTTCTTTCGCTAGCGGGTCATCTTTTCGGCTACCGGCTGAAAAACGCCGTGGGGCGTAGCTCAATGGCAGCCCTGCCTGTACAACCACGGCCGATATCAACACTGCAAGTCGATATTAAACGGAAATGTCACTGTGTCCTGTCGCCAACCTCACCTCTCACGAAGCTCTCGGGCATGATGCAGACCCTCGTAACAAGAGCATAACGGATAATCTGAGACGCGGCCGAATCAAGAAAATACTGCCCGAAAGAACCGATGCCAAGCCAAGTGTCTACTAACATCCTTGACCGTAGTCTCCCTGCATCCCCATTTTGAGGACGCTTCATCGAGCCTTGTCAACCAACAGAAGGGCATTGCGATTCCCCTCTCTGTCAGTCTTCACGACAATACGAACAATTGCTGCAGTGATGATACACTATAAACGCCTGCCCCAGGCGCTTCAGTGAGTCTTTTCAATTGTGCGCACCAGACCCAACGAACATAATCGCCTCGGATCTTGACTTCATTCATCTAACCTGCAACTTACCTCAGGCTGTGCGGCCACCGTCAGCATGGATCTAAGATCATACATTCTCCACAACTTCCCCGCAGATGGCCCCTTCTGCTACCAGCAACTCCGAAGCAATATAGAAACACATCAACCACTCGTACGATGCCGAACTCCGGTATCACGATGCCTCAATGCGGCGAGGTCCCCAAGATCATCTTGGCTGCAGACCAACCAGCCGACCTACCCTATCGTGTTGCCAAACTATCTGCATGGACCATCTCACCATCAAAAAAGGGTATTGTTCGTCAATTCACCTTTCCTACATTCTCTGCAGCGTTTCATTTCATGTCATTGGTCGCCGAAGAATGTAAGACGAAACGGCACCACCCGTCGTGGCACAATCTATACAACAAAGTTACCATCGAATGGACTACGCACAAGCCCGAAGGACTTAGTATCAAAGATGTCGACATGGCCGAGATCTGTGATCGGACTGCCGAGAAAATCGGACTTATTAAAGCGCGAGATGAAAGCACCGGAACTTCCGGCTCCGAAAGCGCTACAAGTGCATCTCGTTGACTAGGCGTTATCCTCAGAGTCGACATGTCCTGGCCTTCCGCAAGCTCTCAGATCCCATCAATCATATCTTCACATTTCACCCTTATCAGGCTTGATTACTTTTTGCTTGATCTTTAGTCTCAGAAAGAGCTCGCACATGGCAATATCTTTCAGGCGACGAATGCGGAACTCCATCTGCGAGTTCACGCTATCGCTTGGCAGTCACTAAATTCTGATGACTTTCTGACAATTTTTCTTGCTTTCGAAACTCACCCACTGTAATCATCTGATATCAAATTTAGACTGATTACTCATGCCTTAACAATCGCTAGAACGACTTGCCGAATCCATTCCAATTCGTTAAAAGAAGGAACAAGAAGAACCCGCACCGGGTGATTGTTGCGGTGACGATGAATTGCCTGTTCCGGGTCGTCCTCAATCGCCAACTAGTCCTTGATGACGCGAGCACACTCCACACTGGAACTCGGAGTTTCTTCAACACTTCGCTAACGTAGCACGCGATCTGCTTGCGTTTGCTCTATACACCTCAGATACTCTTCAATCTGTCAAAGCTTGACTTTTTGGATATCTCCGTCTAATCTCCGAGACTTCTACCCAGTCTCGAGTATACACATTCAGGGAACAGCACAGTCAGCAACCATGCAAAAGTGTAAGGCACACTGAACGAGATCGAACAGTATACTTTCCATTTCTGCTTCCATGCCCGCTTTAGCAAAGGAGCTTCCAAATTCTCAAATCTTCTCTATGTCAAATCTTACGCCACTGTTCCCCTCCCTTTCGCTTCCATGCCACCTCCAACATCAAACCACCATGAGCCCGACACAAATACCTGATCCAACCTAGTCTATACAGAATAACGTCCCCCTCTACACCCTTTAGATCCACAATTCGCAACAGCTGCATCGGCATACGGTCTATATTGGGACCCTCCTCCGCAAGCCTCACCACGCTTGTTTACAATCAGTAATCCCTTACAAATCATATTGTTTATTCATCCGAGAGCCCGAGGCCGCCACGCCAAGGTATGTAATCTCCTCTTGCGAGTGACCGCTGCGTATAACGAGCTCATGATTACGTTTGGGGCAATTAGCCGACAACCCCACCTATGAGTTCTCATTTGAATCAGTTGGCGGACGGAATGAAGCCGCCATCATAGTTCTAAGACGGGCTCTGAGACTCTACCAAAAGCCGACTTCTTAGAACATTCTTACGTACCTGGGTCATACTTCCAATTCCAACGCCGAAGACCACATTGGAGACCGTCATGTTTCACAGTCATGTGTCACTTCTATTCTTGATCCCAAGTTTACTCATGGGAGACGAACATGTTGAAGCCTGATCAGAATGGGTGAATGCTAATTTTGCTCAGGCTTGGCAACTACCTTAGTCATTTGCTAAACACACTGTAGGGCGCCAATAATCTCAGGAAATAAGGATATCCCAAACGCCTGCGCTGCTGCACAAAAAGTATTTCATTACCCCCCTTTTTTTTCATAGTAGTGTTCTGCGTAGTCTTTCTCTGTATTTACACAGATTAAAGCGAAAAGAACGTTCTATTGTTGTGTTACTCAAAGCGTTCGGTGAGGTGTTCCTTCCATCCCGAGATTATTGGCGCCCAAGAGACACAATCTCTTTCGCAGTTCACCACATGAGGAACATCATCAACAGCATCAAAATAGTGCCTTTCTTCGATTTTTGCAAAAGCGTATCAGGGGGCGACGCGTTTGCCGCGGAGCCTGTGGCCATGCAGTCACCATACGCCCCGCGTCGCTTTGCTGTGCGGCGTAGTTCATAGCAAAAAAAAAAAACACAAAACTTAACATCGCTGCATATCGCGCATTCAATGCCATCAAGCAAGGGTTTAATAATATCATAATCTTCTACCTACTTCACTCGTTTCTCTATGTCCACTTTTTCAGCCCTCCCAAACGAGCTCCTAGCCCGCATCATCACCTTTCTCGACAAGCCAGCCCTCGCAAACACCAGACTCGTAAGCAGTAGATTCGAGCAGCTTGCTGTCGAGAAACTGTTTGAACGAGTAAGTCTGTACGCGCATTGGAGGAACGAGAGCGACGACAAGCAGGAGGAGACGTATAGTGTGGATACTGCGAGGGATGAATGGGGTTTGTGTAAAGAAGGAGAGAGGTGTGCAAGGTGTGATATGATTAGGGACTCGAGGATTGAGATTAGGGTGCTTGGGGCTGCGGCGGGGGAAGTTGTTGAGGACGAAGACGAGTGGGATGTAGCTGTTGAGGAGGGGGGTTTGGAGGGTGAGGATAGTGAGGATGAGGATGATATGCAAGAGATGGAGAATCCAGACAGCGCTCAGTTGATGACTGATAACCCTAGAGACACAGAGGAAAATCGTGCGCGCCGCGCGTTCCAAGATGAATTTCGTAGTCGACAGCGGGAGCGTGAGAACGAGGCCGCAAATCGGTTGACGAATGCTGCTGAAGGGCTACGAGATGGAAATATCGAGATCGAAGATGAGGATCCGTGGTCTGGTGCGCTTGACGAACCGAGAAACTCTGACGGACGAGAGGAAAGCGGAGTAGGGCGCATAGACTTCTGGGATGAAGAAGATGACAGAGAAGACGGCAATGAAACAACATGCGATGGAGAGTGTTGGGAAGAAACCCTTACATCTTCTGGTGTGCCTCATGCCCAGTGGCTCTCTAGGTCCGACTCTGAGATACGCGCGGCAGAGCAACATTTGTTGAGGCATGAGTCTTATGGTTGGAAGAACAGACGGAAAATACATCCATGGGGCAAGGAAAGACCACAGTGGGCTTTGGATGGACTTCCTGGTCCGCCTGGGTATGATGCAAACATGTTCAAGAATATCCTCCAGCACGAAACATTCAAGAAATACGTCAAGGAGGTGCACGTTTATACTTGCGAGACAGATTGTGTAGGTGCTTCTATTCCTCGTTGAGAGAAAGAACCATCGCTGACTTTTTTCAAGGACCACCATCCTGCTTATGAAACCAAGTGGTTTACTCAAGAATGGCCAAATGCAATATTCGACCCTGTATTCCATGAAAGCATCAAGCGCCTTAATGAGTTTTCAAATATGCGTAGCATAACGGTGCATTTCGACAGACATGCCGGAGACGAGCCAGATATCTTCCAGAGGAAGGATTTCCAGCGAAGATGGCTAAGGCGAATACTTACATCAATGAACTCCTCTGCTACTGAACTTGCTGTTCGACACTATGAGAACTCTCCTTTGCCAAGTTCTGAAGCGCCGCTCTTCATTGAAAACGTCGCGAACGTGACATCACTACGAATGAGTATCAAACATCAAGAGACAAACCACAATGCAGGCCCAACCTATCGGGTATGTTCTTCTCCCCCTTGACAATGTAGATGTCACTGACACCACGCAGTGTGGTCACATCCATGCATTCTGGAACAGATTCTCAGACCAGTTCCTCAAACCACCATCAGTCAATCTCACAGTCTTAGTACTCTACTCCGACCTCCCTCTTAGCTGGTTCCCCAAGCTCGACCTCCGAGGTATCCATTTCCCCAGGCTGCATTCGCTCACCCTCGGCCACCACATTTTCCACCACGAGCACCAAGTCGACTGGATCCTCTCACACCATGCTACCTTAGAAGAACTCTATCTCGACCGATGTTCCATCCTCTACCAGATCGGATACTCGATCCCAGGTTGGTTAGACGAGGAAGGGTATCCACAAGCAACACCACCAGGGAGACTAACGTCTGCATACGGGTGGTCCTCCGCCCCCGAGCATGTCGGTGACGATCAGGAATTTGCCCGCAGCTTACAGTTCACGTCCCTCTGTATCCGGTGGCACGACATATTCCCCCGCTTCGCGAACGGGTTATCCAAGCTGCACACGTTCAAGTTCGGGTTATCGAAGCAATGGAAGATGGATACGGCGAGTAGATATTGTGAGAAAGGACATCACAGCCATGCTCTGCCAATCATGCCTTGGGAGGATGAGAAGAATATCGAGAACCGGATTCTGGAGGAGAGATATGTGATTTGGGACGATTGGGAGCAGGATTATCGGCCCCACTGGACTAGTAGGACTGTGACGGATGTGTGGGAGGAGATGGATCAAAGTTGGAGAAAGGAGTGGAAGATAAGGCTGGAGGCATACCCGGATTGTGATGGGGATGATGAGGATGCGTTACAGGCTCTGTTGAAGAAGACCAGAGGACATTGAGGGCGGAAATCTGAAAGGCAAAATAAGGAAAGGGCTATTCGACGGGCTCTGTTGTTAGTGCTCTGCACAATCTGTCTTCTAGTAACTGCAGTCCAGTCCGGATTGCAGTCTTCCCAAGTTAACACATTATGCCTGTCTAGGTAATACTAATATTGCTCAACGAGCAGAATCTTAGGGTTTAATTAATTATCTGTTATAATCAAATATTTTCTTCTACATAAGCATCCAGTTATGAAATTAACATAAGAACTACAATCCATACTAGACTGCAGAACATCAAGAGTTATGAGATATGGGAAGACATTGAACCTCAATTAGATAGTCACGCGACATGCAGTGTACCTAAGTAATGGTAAAAGTATGTAAGTGAATTGAAGTTGTAAATATGTACGGCGAAACGAACCCTCCAGCATTAAGCTAGTCCTTCAGCATCAACTTACATCCTCTAAGAGAGGTAGGTAGAGTCAACCCAGCTGGTGTACCCACTACCCAGCACAGTTGAGATGCTGACCGCACTCGTCAACTTCCGTCCAAAGCTCGCCCGGGTGCCTGTCGACCCATCGCCAGAGTTTGAGTACTCTCCAAAGTACGTGTTATCGGTCCTGGTGTCCGAGCTTGACCAGACGGACCACCCAGCAGCATTGATCACATTCGTCATAGAGGTGCTCTGGAACACGACTCTGGCATAGTTCCTCCATGGGCGACCGAGATAGTACGCACCGCTCTTCACGGTGTTGCCACTTGCCGCGGCGATAGTTGACTTATTGATGACGTAGTATGAAGGGTTGGTGGATGAGTCGCGACCGTTGGCCGTGATATAGCCAGTTGAAGCAGCCAGGACGCGGATATCGACGCCGTCGAACCAGGCAGTTGCTTGCTGGCCGAAGATGAAGTCTGTAGCGCCTTGGATCAGGCATTTGGCATACACCTGAGCACCGGTCTGGGCGAGAATGGTGTCCTGGAAGCCCAAGAACTGGACGCCGTAGTATCCCTGCTTGTCCGCGTAAGCAGACACGGCAAGCGCCTGCGAACCAGATCCCCGAGTGTTCGCAAGGTTGATGTTGTAGACCTTGAGGTTGGTGGTCCATGCACGAAGAGTGGCCGTCAGGTCATTGTTGGCGACGTCGTCCTGGCTGAGTTTCTGTGTAATGGTGACCTTATTTCCGGCATAGCCTGTGGTGTCGGCGGTGTAACCGTAGATGGTCAACGCTGACTTTAGAACTGGGATGTAGACTTGTTCGCTGTATGTTCCTTGGTCGATGAAGATGCACTGTGCTGTGGTACTGGAGGTGCTGAGCGCTTTGACAGCTAACGAGACAGTCTTGTACTGGCTGGAAGTTGCGCTTTTGCTAACGACCAGGCAACCTGCTGGGGATGTGGTTCGACTAGCGGCCAGCACAGTCGCTGCCAAAGAGAGCAAGAATAGAATTGAAGGCATGATGGAGACTACAGGACGAAAGGTTGAAGACAAGTCGAAATGGATATCAACAGGTAGAACGAAACTATAGCTCTACTTATACCTATCTCGAGTGTCAATTACCCCATATTTTGATGTACAATTACAAGGTTCTCCTCGATCGAAACAATTATCCGGGCTGCACTCCACATTTTCGCACCTGTCGATCAAGAAAACTCTTCGAAACAGGCCTCGTGTGTGTCTCCATCTCGGAAACATCGAGACACACTAACGGGCCATCTAACGGTGGAAATTTGGTCAGAGGTGGGACATGGAGCAGAGTGGAATGGTTCCCGTTGGTGGAAACGCGGCGGTCTGTGCAGGAAATCAAGCCGCGCCGTCAATTAAATTGAAGCGTGTGACAAGTGGAATTGTTAAGGATGGCACTTGGGCTTGTACGGAGAAATACTATAGTGATTCTTAGCTGGCGTCGTCACCGGGTGGTTTTGTGATGCGAGAAGGGAAAGGTGAAAAAGCGGAGAGGTGAAGTGAAATACAAGCGACTAGAAATCGAGCTAGTCAAAAGGGGCTAGACGTCAATTGCCGAACAAGAATAGTCAGTTCGAAGGTCGATAAAAACAATTAAGAACCTAAATTCTAGGCCAAAGACAATATTTGAGTTATGCAATTGTCACAGAGTATATCCCATCCCCATGACTTTCCCCATAATCCTCCTCTGTAATCTCAAACCCATCTTCAAGATACTTCCCCAAAGGACTGATATCACTGGTCATGGGATGAACAGGATCGAAAAAAGTGTCGAAATATCCGATTCTTGAGTAGTGTCCAGGCTGAGGTAGTCGTCTCAAGATGATTCCTGCAGTCGGACCACTGGATATTGCAAAAAGCATATATACCCAGACTCCTGGGTTATAATCTGCTGTGGAAACATTGATGTCATTATTTGAAAGCGCAACTTCTTCATCGGGTGTCATAAGTATCCCCTCGAAGTCCTCGGGACTTCCATCGAATCGGGCTCGAATTTCCAAGACGTGATTTTTAAGACGGAAGGCTTTCTGCGCAGCTAAACGACTAGGCGTAAGCTTATTTCGATGATAAGCTTTGACAAGAGGGGCTTTGAGATACAGTTGCCTCTCTAGGGTCGTGTGATAGCTGTGGTCCTGAACTGATCTCACCGTGGCGACTACTTCGGCTTGCACGTTTGCGAGGGGATGGAATATTTGACAATTGAGGCACGCCCAGGACCTACAGATGCAAAGCTACTGTTAGTGTATTTTTTTTAAAAAAAATCTAAGAGATATGTTGCTGATCTGATACACAAAAGTAGCACATAAGGCTAGTAGCAGGTCGGGTTGACAATGCTTGAGGCCATAAGATGGTGTACTGACGTGAGAGGATAATGCTTACCAAGTAGGTGCGCGACCATCTACTGCTCGCGGCAATTCGCTCCGTTCACCCCAAGCACGACACCACAAAAGATCCATGACGAAGGTCTTCTCCCAAAGTCCTACAACACATCTATCGCTCAAAAGCTCCTGATACTTCGAGGTGATGCCAGCAATCGCGGCCAGCTTGTCACTCGGATATGTGAGAGTAGACCCTGTATATGCATCAACAATCCTGTACCAAGCAGAGCGATGATGATTGCTGGATTTTATGCTGACTATGTCGCGATATGACGTGAAGCCATTGTACTTGGAGCTCAAAATAGATTTTTGTAGGCCAAGTGGTAGCATTTCGCAGGCTTGAAGCTGATGGCATTCCCACAGTAGCTGGTCTCTGCCGAAGTGTAATTTTCGCGGTGAAATGAATCGCTCTTGCGCTACCCATGCCCGTTTGTTCAACGGCGCCTTGTCTACTCGAGAAGTCCAAGCTTTTTCCTGCACAAGCTCGAAAGTACCAGTCAGGTGAAGATCTCCCAATTGCATGTCAACAGAGGCAGCGATAAGTTTTGGTTTATCGGCTGACTTAGGTACAAAAAGACCCGATGCCGACGAAGAAAATGCTGTAGCTGCAATGTTCAATGACGCATTTTCGTACACATCGCCCATTCTGTCGGCCTCTCTTGCCCAATCACTGGGTTCGTTTTGAACAATACAAAGGCTGTCTATCCAAAGATACGAATAGCCTAGTTGTGTAGTGACTTCAAAGGCATCCTGAAAGGTACGAGGTAGCTTAGAAATGGGAATTTCTTTCTTCAATTCAGTGATGTTACTCAGGAGAAGGGAAAAGATCGGTCGTTTGCCCCAGCAATGACTCAATGACAGATATTCAGAATCAGGTGGGATGTGCGCTCTTTCCACAAGGCGTGCTTTTTGGTGCCTGCCGTTTGCCGATATCTCAAGCAATCTTGTGGGGAGCACGTTGGCATCGACGTTTGTTCTCCCACACGTAGTATGCTCTTTCAAGCATCGGGTGAACCACTGTTTCGCCATTGTGAGATCTGAAGTCCAAGACGTTTCAAAACTCTTTCCGATAGCTTCCACCAAGATCTCAGGGGCCTGATCACAGTGGCGGAACTGGTGTGCACCAAACACCCAACTATCTCTCCGTTTAACGACCGTCTGGTCATCTTTGTCTATAGGTCCAATTTCGCCAAGACGAGTGTAGCTGTCTCTCGTTTCCGTGTCGCCTATTGGCTCGTTACTTTCTGGTGAGTCGTTGATACTACAGGGTTCGTCGATGTCAAAGTTGTTATGGGCGATGAACTCAACATACAACCCAGACGGGAGATCCGAAGAACTGACGAGAACTTCTTTGATGGTATGTTGGTAACCCACACCAACGATATATTCCAATGGCTCAATCAAAGACGTCCAAATTCCAGGTTCCGGCCACTCTTCGTTAACCACCTCATGCCAAACATCAGCGCAAAGCCGGCAGCCGGTTTCTGCTGACTCTTGTAGAGATATCAAGTTTGGATGCCACTGACCCGTTGTCCTGGCAGAGGCAGTTGGCCATTTAATATGAGGGATCGTTGCATTGAATATGGGGCGGCAACGGTCGCATAGAGCCGCATTAGGGCTCATCGAGCTGATGATATTATAATGGCAGATTGAAATAAAAATGAAAAGTGTGGCTTTGGTTATAAAGAAAGAAGATAGTGAAATGGTTGCGGTGCTCTTGAGCGTGGATGTAGTTGTTAGCTGTTGCCTTCAGATATTTGGGGCACAGGAAAAGCTGGCGCGTAGTAGGCTTTTGGTGGGGGCCATAAAGGGCACATGATGACGAGCAAGCCTATGTACCCCGGCGGTGCTAGGTATGAGATAAATGGACTGGAAGCTTTCTGTGTGATGCTTCGCCGCCAAGGAGAGTGAACTGTACTGTAGTGGTTTCCGTTTCCTAGGGCAACCACGACCATGATTGTTGATCAATTTAGGCCGTGCTTGAACCTCACCAAAGGCGGTACACCATCCACAAAATACCAACCCGTACATATCAAAATCCAGACAACCAACAATGGCTATGGAACCACCTCCCCGACCGTCGAGCTCGCTCTTCGATGTATTTCTGCGTTTGCGGCCCTCCAACGTCCCGAACGTGCGCTTTCTCAATGTCGAAGAGACCCAAACCACCCATCCTACACATATCACAATCAAACCACCTACCACCGACAACCGTAAGCGTGCAGTCGAGCGATTTGCTTTCACACGAGTATTCGAAGAGGATGCACGCCAGCTGGAGCTGCTCAAGGGCACCGGCGTGGTGCCGATGATTGAAGGCATATTGGGTGCAAAGGGTGTTGGACGAGATGGGCTGCTTGCAACCCTGGGAGTCACAGGGTCTGGAAAGGTAGGATACGCCGAATAGATTTAGCAAAGGGAATAGTGCTGATAAGGTGATAGAGTCACACAATTTTGGGAACGAAGTCACAGCGTGGCCTGACGCAGATGGCCATGGACATCCTCTTCCAGAGCACCGGGAACCAGCTCGTGCAATCCTTCTATGGCGCCCCTGCATTCTCTTCTCTCGCAGCAGCAGATGTGTCTGAAGCGCACATGTTCACGGCAACGGCGTTTCTTGACTCCATGTACGGAGACAACCAGTCGGAGCGCTTTCCTTCACGCTCGCAGACACCCATGCCGGTTAGTAGATCAACCTCTCATCAACTCCAGAATCTTCCACATAACTCTCATTTGTCTTTTCCTTCTCATCTTCCAACTATGGAAAACCTGTATCCCGTTCTCTAGTCTACTTCCGCTAGTCGGCTAAGTGCAGACATCCATTCCATTCGACCTGTTACCAACAATCTCTCTCGTATCACTCGTTTGGCTGCGAACGTAGGCTTATCAGAGAAAAAGGATTGCAGTTCATTTATCACGAACGGCGGCACTAGGTCGAGGAACATCCCGCGTCCGTCTACGATGCCACAGAGCCCCAGCGTTCACGACATCGACATACCTGTAGATCCCAACTCCGAGTACGCGATCGTCATTTCCATGTACGAAGTGTACAATGATCGAATCTATGATCTTCTAGCTGGCGGCAGCGCGAAGAAGAACGCTAACACGAAGCGTCGCGCTTTGCTATTCAAGAGCACGGAGCAGAGCCCAGAGCGGAAGGTTGTGGCAGGACTAACAAAGATTATTTGTGGAAGTTTCGAGGAAGCTCTCATGGTATTGGAGACCGGACTGACAGAGCGAAAAGTTGCTGGCACTGGTAGTAATGCTGTGAGCTCTCGGAGTCACGGCTTCTTCTGTCTGGAAGTAAAAAAGAGAGACACAGAACGGAAAGGTCCCTGGTCGAGTAGCACACTTACCATCGTTGATCTGGCTGGCTCAGAACGTGCTCGTAACGCAAAGACCGCCGGCGCCACTCTCGCAGAAGCTGGAAAAATTAATGAGTCCCTCATGTATCTGGGGCAGTGCATGCAAATGCAGTCCGACAACCAGGACGGCTCCAAGGTACGTGCTCCCCTATTCAGCATTGCAGACCTCCACTAACACATCCAGAACATTGTACCCTTCCGCCAATGTAAACTCACTGAGCTTCTCTTCTCAAACTCGTTTCCCTCATCTAAAACTCAGCACCATAACTTCCATAATCCCCAAAAGTCCATCATGGTCGTGACTGCCGACCCGCAAGGCGACTACAACGCCACTTCCCAGATCCTCCGGTACTCAGCCCTTGCCCGCGAAGTCACCGTTCCTCGTATTCCCTCCATCACATCCACCATTCTCAGCAGTGCCAGCACGACCCTGCGCCCCACGTCCTCAGGTCGGACAACCCCATCAGCTGTTCTCGAAGAACTAGAAGCCGCCAATGCCGAGATCGCGCGTTTGAGCCAGGAAATCGAGGTCTTCGCCCTCCGCCTGACAGAAGAAACAGCCCGCCGAAAAGCAGCAGAGCATTCCTGGGCCGTAGCCGAAGAGCACATGGCTGATCTCGAAACCGAGATCCGCGAAGAATGTTTCGCGGACATGGAGGCCGCCGTATCTCAAGAACGACGACGCTGGCAGTCGGCATGGGACGAGGAGGCGGACAACAATCAAGCGCACTTGGACAGCAAGATCGATGTTGTGATTAAGGCGACGAAGGCGCAGATGCGGGAGCAGGGCAATGTGGATGTGTATGAAGAGAGCGAGAAGGAGAGGGCCGACGAACTTGAACGTGAAAATGAAGTTCTGAGGGCGAAGCTGGAGCTGCTCGAGCGAGCAGATCAGGCCAGGAGCTCGAGTCCCGTCAAGAAGATGAGGGTGCTTAAGAGTAAGAAGTGGACGAACCCGGATCCAGATGCTTCGGTATTGAGCAGGAGTTTGATGGATAGTGATTAGAGGCGTTTGAAGGGTGGAGAGGTGCTTGTAATGAGGTGTGGCAGGTCGGCGATTGGTTATGATTTGCATGTGAGGTGTTTTGGAGTCCTGGATGTGTATGAGTATTAGCTTAAAACTGGCTATGTGCTGTTCGTTGTTTTCTTGTTCATAACTGTGTAGCGTGTTAGGATACCTTGCACGATCTATGGCTTCCATGGATATCTTATGAATGAGCAAATCTCTTATACCCACACTACAGTCAACCACACATGCAATTTTGGTAAACTCAAGATAAACATGAAATCTTCTCCATAAATTGTATCGTGGCGTTCCCAACGTAGTTCCCTACATACATAACCATCATCCATGCCCTCATTCGTATCCATGCCTACCCTTTTCATAGCCCAAGCCCGTCACTGTTAACGCCAAACCTCGTCTTGTCAAAGGTCTAAATGGTGTAAAGTGAAATATAAGTAGAAGTCATATGCATGTGTAGACAGACGTGCAGGTATCATTCCAGTCATTCCCAATCCTATCCTATCCGCTCCACTCTAGCACATCTTGTACACACCCTCGCCCGCTGCTTGCCTGTGCATATCCTCCGTATTGAGCTTGTATGTGATCTTGATATCGAGATCACGGTGGTTCTTCTCGCTGGGCTTGTTCGTTAGAACACCAGTGATCGTCTCGCCCTCCTCGACCGTCAGCACGTCCTGCAGGTAAAACACGGTTTGTTTCCAGTGCGTGTACTTTGTGTGCGGGCCGGTGGAGAAGCGGATGGGCTTGTGGCAGGCTGAGAACTCGATGTCGAACCACGCGATTATCGCGTGGATGAAGTCGCTGCGCCGCACGTTGATAGTGTATTCCTTTGTGAAGGCGAGATCTGCGACCGTCACTGTGTATAGATCGAATGTGATAACGGCGGCGGGGTCGGTTGCTACCGCCTTGATGTCGACGGTGTCGACGAGCGGCTCTGTCAGCGCTGTGCGCTTGAGAGGTGTGTAGTCGAAGCCCCAGACGTTATCCCAGACTGTCGGGCGTTAGCTAACTGTGGACTTGAAGCACTGGACTCGTTCTTACATCCGATTTTCTCCTCCTTGTACTCGCCGTCCTCGATACCAGCCATGAAGATGGTGGCCTTGTCGGGGAAGATCAGGCCGTCCTTCACGAGATACTTGTCCCGAGCGTACAGAACAGTGTCCATCATGCTCTCGTAGAGTAGGAAGTATCCCATCCACTCTGATATTATGATATCTACCTTGGGGTAAGGTAGCTCAACCTCCTCCATCTTGCCCTGGAGCAGTGTGATCTTGGAGGTCATGCCGTTCACCTCGACAATCTCCTTTGCCTTCTCGATGATGGTCGACATGTCAACGCCGATGACATGCTTGGCGCCAGCCTTCACGGCGAACCTATTATTACCACCAATCAGTGCTTGTTCGTGTTACACAGGATTCGAGGGTAGCAAACATGCTCAGGATAGCTGTACCGCAGCCGACATCGAGGACGACCTTGTCTTTGAAAAGGTGGCCGTTCTGGTAGATAGCGTCTCTGTATGATCGTGTGCGGACCTCGTCTTTCTATCGCGAGGAGAGGAGTTAGTTTGGCGCTCGTCGTGTGTTGGTGACAGTGGGATCTGTCACGGCAGGTTTGTACACACCAGCATTTCCTCGTGGATACCTTAAGCGCGCATTAGTTCATGTTTCTCAACAGTAGAAGTCGCTCGACCGACCATGATGGTTGTAGCTGCGCGCAAGAGGTTAGCAATAGTCTTCTCTGCACGTTTCTTTGCTCGTAGATGCGAACCTGTTGAAGTAATGCGCTTCCGAATGCGCCAGGGCAGAGATTTCGCCGCCTTTCGCGGGGGCTGCGTTTGAGGCCATGATGGCGATGTATATGTAAGGGGGAAAGAGGGAGGAGGCAGAGTGTGTGAGGTGTGAGGCTGCTGGAACGGCCTTGAGTTGTGGTGATGGAGCGTTAAATTCAAAAAAAGGCCTAACTAGCGTGATCTGGCACAGACTAAAAATCACCCCGCGACACCGCCGAGGAAGGCACGCCAGGGTACGCCAAGCCTAAAGTGGGATTGGCTTGGTGGCACATTGTGCCAGCCATACAAACGCGTCCTACGTTGAAGTTTCTCTTTTCATATATTTGCCTCCAGTTCATACCAATATCATAATCACGCTCCCTGTCTCGAAGACTAGCTACAACAAATTCGAAGAAGAAAACAAACGCTTCCGAAACCCCGCCATGTGAGTGAAGAATACCAGTGCCATACTGAGAGGGGTATATGTGCACACACAGACCGCCCTCCATCATTCAATCGTTACGTTGCGTAAGCATATATCATAATCGTTAAGTCGTAATCATCAGTCTCATGTCTGTCTCATGTTTTTTCCCGAGTCTTTTATTAAGTTTTGATATGATGAAACATCTCCATGAAGTGCCTCGAGTCTATTGGATAATTGTTAGCATATTCCACCTACAGCATTGATCTTGGACGCATAGACATACCTTCGGGCGTAGTAAAAGTCAACTGATACTTCCCGGAAGGACCCCTTGGCGGCGAGTATCCATCGCAAAACACATATGGGTGCAGCATCCGAAACTGGACCGTAGTATGTCCAATTCTCCTCATCCATTTCCTTTGTCCAACATACTGGGTGACAAAGGCAGTCCAGATCGGAATAGATTTTAATGGCCCGCGGCGAGCGCGTGCCTCGAAGCGTACACCGCCCGAGTCCCTGTCACGGAAAACACGGAAGGCGTGGAGGTAGGTGCTATCTTGAATCTCACTGTTGCGAGTTAGTAGATGGAGGTTAAAGATAATGGCTATATAGTAACTGACCCTCCGAACTCCTCCTTTTCGCCAGGTTGGAAAAAGTCGTCCAGGCCTGGGGTAACGGTGACCTGGTCTTGAACCTTCATCGCTACGAGGGTGCAATAGAAAAGTACCATCCCTACAAATCAAGTCAGCAAGATCGTCGCAGGATTGTGTCCAATGATACATACTCTCATAAAGCGTAAACCTCAAGTTAGCCCACAAATCCAGCTGGCCATCCTGCCGATTAACACGACAGAGCTGCAAACAACTCTCCGTCCTTAAGACCTTCAGCCCTGTCAGCGGAAAACAATACCGCATCCTCTGTCTATCAGGGCTTAATGTGAGGAACAAGATCCTCGCTCGGAGGTCAGTGGCTCGCCAATAGATTCTAACCCAGACATTGGTGGCTTCAAAGGGTAACTCAAGGACTTTGATGAAGCCATCAGCCTCTAGGAACTCGATGGCTTGAGACTCGTCCCTTCCTAGACATTTCGTTGGCTGGCCAAGAGTTTGGAAAGGGGTGCTGGAATGGCGACCATCGTAGATCTTCATGGCCCAATGGGCTACACCGCTTCCAGAATCATTGGAGTGGGTTGAAAAGGTTTGCGAGGAAGCAGTTGAGTATGTTGGTGAGTTTGGGACCTCGGCCACCGGTGGCGGGATAAATGGTATCTCTCCATAAACCGGTGAGTGATCACTATACACGATCTGACGAGGGGGTGGCGGCGGTGGCGGCGGAGGTGGTGGAGGATGGTCATATGCTGGATATGTTTGGAATGTACGGATGTTTGGTCGCGGAGTTGCAGGTGGTCGTGGTGCAGGTGTCCTTGCTGGTTCTCCTTTTTGAGGTCAATCTGAAGCTCAAAAGCGTGTCTCGAGAAGTAGAAAAGGTACTAAGTGAAAGTAGGAAACACGCGTACCATATTTACGGCCATGGGGGTTGACATTGAGCCTGTCGAAGTATGACTCTATAGGTTCCTGTTTCTTCAACAACTTTTTTAGACGAAGACGAGTAACGTCGACCTCGTCATCCACTGGATCACTAAACAAGAGTCAAAAATTACACCGAGAACCAATGTTTAAGGTCTTACCCTTTCAAGATGTCCATCATCCCCTGCAGGTACGACCTGTACAATTCCAGACGGACAGGCAAAGCAATTCCTTGCGCCTTCATATCAGCCAACGCATCCTCCCAGATGATGTCATACGGCGGCGTTCCAGGGAATGCTCCAGGAGCTTGACGGCTGTTCTTCTTGCTCCTGCTAAACATATCTTTCACATCATCAAGCGTATGCTCCAGACTAGGAAGAACGATTTCCAGGTCCTTCAAGATCCGAGCGGAGTGCCTGCCATAGCGGGACAATTCGAGGCCTTCGTGCAGCACATGCAGGGAATTCGAGATGGCAAAAAGCTCGGCGATGTCGCCAGTAATGTCTTTGGAGTACTGGGGAATCTCTCCCAGAAAGATGTGAAGGCCGGATGCCGTGTCTTCGGCCTCCTTAGCGTAGTCGAGTAGTCTCCAGTCCATTTTGGTGGATTGCGTTACTTTACGGCCAGGTTTGGGGTCTTCCGGACGGAGTGCCTTCCAGAAACTCATCGGATGGGCTGGTCCGTTCAATTTGCGCTCTGCGACGTCCTATGGTATATGCCCATACAGATTCTATGGCATAGGCGATAGATCTAACGGTGTGGAGCGGAATGTCCGAGACCGAGGTAAGAGAGATAATTGGCACGCCTGGTCTGGCAGACTGAAGAACGACACGATCGAGGGGGTATAAATATCAGTGTCAGGCGACGAGGCTGGGTAACGAGCGAGTCTGGTGTTGAACCGGACGAAGGACGTTGTGGTGCGCCTTGACGTGTTCAAGAGTGCGGCAACGGGGCAACCAATCGATTATTTCGCTGACCAAAACACCTTAAAAGTGCTGCACCTTCGCCTGTGTGCATTAGCTTTCCTTCCTCCTCTTCACCATTAACTGTTTTGGCCCCCAAACTTGCAGACTCTTCCTTGTTCCTTTGTACCACTTTTGGATTGCCGCTTGATAGTAATTTGATGCTAGAAGTAGAATGGCATTGGTAAGTCTTGAATGTGGCAATCGATAAAGGCTTCAGTGCCATTGTGTGATGGGCTGGTCCGGGCCGGAAGGAAACAACCGAGTGCGGCACAGTCCAGACTATCGTACACGAGCATGGCATCTCTGTCTGCGCTTGAAGTAGGCAGGAAACCTGATCGACACGTTCTCTTCTGCCGAAAATAGTGCATACTACATGCCGCCGACTTGCTAATGGCAAGGGCTTTGCGCAACTCCAAAGGCGCGGTTGTTAGTCTATCCCCGTTTTTGTAAGCATACATATTGATCTATGATGCGGAAAGATGGAGGTGGGGTTTTGCTTCGTGAACGTGGTTCGAGTTGGCCGTCTTTGCATACCAATCAGCTATGTTTAGGAAAGAGGATGATGTTGAGGTGCATGTGTTTGATGCATGATGCACCTTCAAGGCAACCTTCCAAGAGTCGGTGAAGGTTCTCTGATCTACGATTCCGGAGGGTTGCGAGACAAGGGCAAACTTACATTTATGAGGCAAAGAAGGCAGTATATGAGTGCGGAAAGCACTGTTTATATGCTTGTTAGAAAGTAGGGCTGCGCCTCACTTTGTTTGCGCCACCAGACTCCAACCACCCTGATAATCGGGTAGCAAGGCGTCAAATGGAATGAGGGAAGCGCAACATCGTGTGGGTGTTATGGCTGGGCATGTTTCACTGTCCTTGATGTACTAACCACGGATCTCCGAACTGAAGGTGGGATCTTGATTTAGAAATTGCAGTAATTTACTTCCCTAGCGCCTTAAGCCTCTCATCTACCAGCTTGTTCACCATCTTCTCCAGTATAGCAAACTCTCCTTTCGTTGTGCCCTCAAAATACCCAGCAACACTCTTCTCCACATACTTCCCCACCTGATCAACCTCTACATTGACATCCTCCCCCGGCTTCTTAGCCGCCGTGACCACCTTCTCTTGCGTATACGCAATCAACATAACCTCCCAAAACCCCTCTGGCCCATCTTCCACCTTCGTGACTGTCAAGCTCGCGCCATCTATTGTGACATAGCCCTTCTCGACAATGTATCTGAGGACAGCGGGGTCCCGCGGCTTGAATCGGAAGGTGAGGGCATTGCCGTCTGGTGTTACGGATGCGATGGTAGCGATGGTGTCGACATGTCCTTGGACGAAGTGCCCGCCCATTCGCGTTGAAGCAGAGACTGCGCGCTCAAGGTTGACATGAGAACCCTTCTTGAGAAAGCCTAGATTGGTTCTGCGGAGGGTTTCGGGGGCGACGCCGACCTTGAAGGTCGATTTGTCGAACTCGGTTACCGTGAGACATGTTCCTATGAGGCATTAGATATGGATAACAATCCATTTTCTCTAAGTTCTTACCATTGACGCTGATACTGTCTCCCAGATTGGCGTCTCCAAGAATCCCCTCCGCGGTGATGGTGATTGACGTGCCACCACCTCCGGTGGAGGTCTGGTCGAGCTCCTCAAGGGCGGCAACAGCTAGCCATCGTCAGCTCAGCTGGGCAAAGGAATATGGGAGGTGATGTAGTCTTACTGCCGATGAGTTCAACGAGACCGGTAAACATTTCGATGGTGGTTGAGGTATGAGCAATAAGGTTTGGTGGGGTAGTTGAGCCTCGGTTTGGCAAAGTTGACGCGCTCATAAATCGTGCGGCTACTCTGAGGTCGCGTCACAACCATCACTCCGACACCTCCTTGTCAATTCACGCATTTTGCGGTCGTTTTGTTAGATATGTTGTTTAGATCTTCGAGATATATACCTCAAACATCATTATTATGTCTCAGACCCAATTGGACAAGTCCTTTTCCAAGGAGACATTTTGGGACAGCAACACCGAGCGATGCATCATCTCTACCTCTGGCGGGAATCAAAGTCCTGGATATGACCAGAGTACTTGCTGGGGTAATTAGAGACAATGAATTGACCATAATCCGTTTCTGACGAATACCCAGCCATATTGTACGCAAATATTAGGCGACCTTGGGTATGCGACGGACAGCCCTGTATGAACCAACATCCGA
Organism: Herpotrichia juniperi; assembly: GCA_014905255.1. Taxonomy (NCBI): domain Eukaryota; kingdom Fungi; phylum Ascomycota; class Dothideomycetes; order Pleosporales; family Melanommataceae; genus Herpotrichia; species Herpotrichia juniperi. The sequence goes on along the minus strand of BLYF01000166.1, from coordinate 1,004,399 downwards.
GGTTGGCAAGTTTGAAGTGCACTCATTGACAAACTTTAGAGCCGATGTGATCAAGGTGGAGCACCCGACTCGAGGAGGTAGGACAACAAACCTTAGACTTGATAGAATGGTGTCTAACAAGGATGCTGGATAGATGATACTCGAGCTTGGGGACCACCATACGCCAAATACACACAAGGTGAACATGGAGATGGCCCTGGAGAGAGTGCATACTATCTTGCCGTAGGTTCGAAGCAACAGATAGCTCCTTGGTAGAGCTGATGTCTGCTAGGTCAACCGGAATAAGAGGTCGTTAGGTCTATCTTTCGCCCACCCAGCTGGAGTTGACATCCTGCACCGGCTAGTAAAGGAGTGTGATGTGCTTGTTGAGAATTACCTCCCCGGATCGCTAGGCAAATACGCAATGGACTACGCCTCCCTGTCCAAGATCAATCCTGGGTTGATCTACGCTAGCATTACGGGATATGGGCAGACAGGGCCGTACAAAGATCGAGCTGGATACGACGTGATGGTCGAAGCGTAAGTTTTCGGCTCATTTAGGGTAGAAGTGCTAATATTTGACAGGGAAATGGGTCTCATGCACATCACTGGAGCCAGAGATGGCCCTCCAGTCAAGGTTGGCGTAGCAGTGACGGACCTCACAACCGGACTCTATACTTCAAACTCCATAATGGCCGCACTCCTAGCTCGAATAAAGAGCGGGAAAGGACAGCATATCGACGTAGCGCTCAGTGACTGCCAAGTTGCAACACTTGCGAATATCGCAAGTTCGGCTCTCATTAGTGGAAAGAAGGACTCAGGAAGATGGGGTACTTCGCATCGTGAGTTGACCCTTATTCTTCGAGGTCTAGATCTTGAACTGATTTCAAATAGCGTCGATCGTTCCTTACAAAGCCTTTAAGACATCCGATGGTGACATATTATTGGGAGGTGGCAATGATCGCCTCTTTGGAATTCTCGCCACAAAAGTTGGGAAGCCAGAATGGATAACAGACGAAAAGTTCAAGACGAACGCGAAGAGAGTAGAGAATAGAGATGCATTGGAAAAAATCATCGAGGATGAAACGACGAAGAGAAGCACGAAAGAGTGGCTAAAAGAATTGGAAGGCTGTGGGATGCGTGAGTAGCATTGACCTTATGTGACCGGGCAGCTGCTAATTTGTCGTAGCCTATGCTGCTATCAACGACGTTCAGGATACCTTGAATCACGAACATGGTAAGTTTAAACCGTCTGTCCTCGAAGAAGTACGCGTACTGACCTCATGCAGTCCTTGCTCGTGGCATGGTCCAAGAAGTAGAGCATCCTACGTGCGGCGTTATAAAGCTAGTGAATACTCCTGTCAAGTATTCGGAATCCACACCAGGAATTCGGATGCCACCGCCTACCCTCGGACAACATACGGACGAGATATTGAAGGACACTTTGGGCATGAGTGTGGGGGATATAGAAAGCCTTCGTAGTGAAGGTGTTGTTGCATAGGCATGCCATGGTTGTAAAGATTTCGTTTCGTTTCGTCGAATAGAATAAATTGAAAAGTAATAACATGAACTTCTGAAGTCTCGAGAACCAGAGCGTGAGACATTCACCTCGACCGCGTCCTATGCTACTATTGGTGCAGCTTGCAGCTTGATCCTGGTCGAGCACGGATCACACTAGCAACTGATGGACTTCGCGATCACAATCCATCACCGCGGTCGCACTCGCTGAGCGTATCCACCTATTCATTCGGACACGACTCGAGTCGCAAGACTTTGTCGCACGCGATGGAACAATTTGGACACCCGGGAAAGGCGCAAGGTCTTCGCCTTCCTCCGAGCATGGCAGCACCCCCGAACAACGGTTCCAACCTTTCCGCCAGCCATGGCGCACCACAACCATCGCCAGCGCCAGCGTCAGTGCCAGCGCCAGCACCAGCACCTCCGCGCTGGTCGTCGCCATCAATGCCCCCAATGCCACCGAAAGACTCTGCGCCAAACTTCCCCCAATTCTCAGAAGCAACGGCAGCGATACTCTCGCGACTCCAAGCTAGCAGAGGGGATGTCGCAAGCTCGCTCGCATTCGAGGCCAAGAAGGCAGAAGTGATGCAGAACTACGTTACGAGTGACAAGCTGCCCACGCCCCCGCCGATTGCGAACACTGGGAAGAGAGGAAGAGGTGGGAAACACATGGCACTGAAGACGGACGTTGGAGGCGCATCGACATCTGCAGGCGCAACACCTACCTCTGCGCGAGGATCGGGTAGAGGGCGGGGAAGAGGGCGGGGACGTGGAGGTGGTGGGAGGGGCGGGAAGAGGAAGAGGGCTGATAGCGACGAGAGTGATGTATGATTGAATCATCACATGCTTAATCGCTGTGGAACAGCTACTAATCGTTGTGCAGGAGGCAGAAGACTCAGATATCTCCTCATCCTACACGCCACTCCCTACGAGAACTAAATCCGGCCGCAACGTGAACAAGCCCGTAGCTTTCGTCCCAACCATCCCCGAACCCACACCAGGAGTCAAGCGCCGGCGATCTACAAAGACTATCCTCGCTGCGCAGTGCAAGACCTGTCACCGAAGTACGGAAACTGGGAACAACAGAATAGTATTCTGCGATATCTGTAGTACTCCGTACCACCAGTATTGTCACAACCCGCCAATCGATGAAGATGTGGTGACCGTGCTAGAGAAGGAGTGGCTTTGCGGACCATGCCAGCGGTCGAAGCAGACAGTCGTTGAGGGCACCGAGGACCTTGTTGGAGGAGAGGCACTGACGATAGAAGAGGCAAGTTAATTGCTATGCTACGTGATGCACAGCTCCTAACATGCGCCCAGAAACGAGGCTACCTATCAACGCTCCCACAAGCACGCCTCGTATCCCTCCTCCTACACTCCACAATCCGCCATCCAGAGCTCCCCATCTTCCCCCCCGACATCAAAGATGTTCTCCCCGAAATCTCAAACCCACCTAGCACCACGCAACCCCCACAAGCCGCAGCTTCAAAACCTCAGCCACCGACTCAGCTCCTACCAACCGCGCAGCACGTCGCATCACCGCCTAATGGGAACGGTATGGGATCTACAGGCGGCACCCCCCGCTCGCAGCAACTAGCCACTGACTCCTCTGATATGGATCCCGCAGAAGCGCAACTCTTCGCCGAGATGGGCGGCTCGCGCACCAAGCCCTCGCGCTCCCCCTCCAAACCCCTCCACCCCCCGACCCAGCACCCGGCCGCCTCCCTCGCCCAACCCATAAACCCCGCGAACGAGTACGACGACGGCTACGACACGGACCCGCCCGCGCACTACCCGAAAGCCGGAAACGGCCTGGCGCGCACCCTGAGGCCCGAGAGCGAGGACCTGCAGTGGCTCGTCGATGATAACTTCGAGGTGTTCAGCCATGGGTGGAAGGGAGATGGGAGTGGGGTTGGCGCGGACGCGGGGCTGAGCGGGTTCGATGGGGCGGATATGGAGGGCGTGGTGCATGGGGGGCGTTGAGCAAGAATGGAAAGAGAGGAAGTGGCGAGAGTCTCGTGAAGGGACCGGTGCAGGAGTTGGATCAAATACTTATCAGAGCACTGCGGGGCAGCGGCCGGTTTTGCGGTTCGAGGAAAAAGTGTACGAGACGTAAAAAGGCGTTTAGGGTAGATATCTTTTTGGATGCTTTCGTTCATCCGTCTCGTCGCAACTTGTCTGGGCTCCGGGTACAGCTCGTCAGTCTTATTTCTTACTATTTGCTCTACGCATAGTGCGGCGAGGCGAAAGCCAGGATCAATATGCATGGCATTGATATTCAATCATCATAGTTAGTCCCGTTATCGAGATGTTCAATACTATGCATTTAGTAGCTCGTGAAGGCACCTTGAATCGCAACTCTGCACTTGGTATTTCCACATTGTGACGCATCGAGGTCGAGAAGGCTGATAAACAAGTTTCTGAATTGTAAATACACTAAGCCATGATCCAGATTGGATCAGAGTTGGCTCTAGGCCAGGGGTATATCGATGTACTTGGGTGCGCCTCCATTGAAATCCATTCCATTCCCAAATCGATGCTCGCAACCCCCCAAAAATTCAAATCGCCCAAGTAACTCCTTTTCCATATGCATGCCCTAGAGAGAGCGACGTCCTAGCAAGCGCAATTCGAAGGCTCGTAGAATACGCAACCATAATACCAGCTGCAAGCTTGGGTTTCAAGCACATGTCCACCAAACCGTGATGCACCTTAATACTCGTCGTCGTATTCCTCTGCATTGCCAAAGCCCTCGTCATCATCGAAGTTGTGCTCGTTCTCGAGATCCTCCTCCTCCTCTGCATACGCAGGTTGATGCTCGTCATCATACTCGCCCTCCGCATCCTCATCTTCGTCATGGACCTCAACAACCTGTGCCGCACGTGTCTGCTGTCGCGCACCTGGAGTGGCAGCGGGACTAGCCTGTCCACTTGCCCCTGGCGTAGAGCCCTCTGTGGTCGGGCTCCCCCCTGGGAAGATTTCCTTGAGCTTATCGTAGTTGATGTGGGAACTGAAGTTTTTAGCACGCTTCTTCAGCATTTTTTGCACGGCGTCGGCGGCTGAGGTAGCTGGTTCGCCTTCCAGCACGCTGCCATCTCCCATTTGGTGGTGCTTTCGACGTTGTTTTGGCTTCTTTACTTTGCCGCTTGCTTCTTCGAGGGCTTGGGCGAGGATCTTGGCTTGCTGGGCTCGAAGCCAGTCTTCGTTCTCAGTGATCCAGATGCGCTCTTTTATTGCAACCTCGTGCGGCGCAAGCATGCAGTCTCGAATGTCTGGGTCGTCGTCGTATTCGGTGGTGATCTCTTGTCCGATATCGATATCGGCGTTCGGTTGATGTATATCAACAAGTCGTTTGGCCGCTCTTTCCGCTGCCTTAAAAACTGGGTGGTTCTCATTATCCTTGAATTTCCCGAAGACCGATTCCCAATCTTTGATTGTGTACTCGATCTCGGCCTCAATCTCGTCTTCTATTTCAAGATCCTCGTCCGGTACAACGATCGGCTTCTCTTTCCGCTTCTTTCGTGTGTATTTCTTGGGGAGTGGCATCAAATCGCCATCGCCATCTTCCTCCATCGCATTTTCCAAGTACTCGATGTGTTCGTCATTATCCGCATCCATCAGGGTCTGCTCGATAGGTAGATCTGGAATAGCGAAGCCATCGTCATCGAGACGAGGTGCTGCAGCGGATTGGGAGTCCTCTCCAGCTGTCACTGCTTGATTCTCGCCATTGCTCGCTTTGCGCTTCTTGCGAGTGCTTCTCTTCCTCTCAGAGGCAGCTGTGCTTGATTCTGGTTGCACCGGCTCTTCCATTGGAGCTTCATCCTCCTCCTCTTCCCCTGCGTCCCTCTTCCGTTTTCGCTCTTCTGCGGCCTCGCGCATATACACAGCAGGTGGCCGAGCCTTCACTTTCAATTTCTGGCCAAACTTTCGGAACTGCTCGACCGTCAATGTGGAGCTCTCTGTGCGTGTGAATTCGTATAGGCGCTTGTTAATGGTCGTGTCTGCCACTTTGACAACATAGACAACCTCGCGAACAGTTCGGCGAAAGTTATTCATTCGTGCAGCAAGGATGATGCAAGCGCCACACAGACCCGCAGGCTGGCGGCCTTGGACCATCCAGTCCCGCTTCATACGCTTCAAGATTATGCAGGCATCATTGGCGACTCGGTGCGAGTCTGAACCGAACTCGAGTTTGCGGCAGTACTTCAACATGAGCGGTTCAATCTCCTGGACCGTGTTGTTGCTTTTCAACGTGGCCGGGTCTTTCTCGTAGAGTTTCTTGAGAAAGGCTTTGTATGTGTCTCCTAAGGCCCAAACGTTGATGTGGATCTTCTCGGCCAGATCCATAAGCAGGAGCGTATTATCTGGCAGTCTCCTAGAGGCGAAGTAGATGGAAACGGCAGCCACATTGCGAATGCGACGACCTTGGACAAAAGTGAGAGCAAGGGCAAGCTTGTACCAACTGAATGCTTGGTCTTCAATAGCTGCGCGAAGGTGTAGAGAAGCGCACAGCCTCCGGATTTCGTCCCGCCCATGCCACTCAGTCTGCTCTCTGCTCCCCATGCCCCCGAGGCCGCGCATAGTTCCTCCCATAGTATTCGCGTGTCGCTGATTCTCTCCTACGAAGCCACCCTGGACAACTGCACCACCAGCGGCATTCTCACCAAAAGTAACTTCGGAGACAATTGCGCTCTGCCGGAGCACGGCACCACAGTTGTAGCACATTGTCGAGCCATCTGATTCTTGGCTGATGTTGGGTGTTTCGCAGCAAGTCTTTGTGACGGGTGGTAGCTTCGGGACTTGTTCCGCGGGGGGACTCGGTCGTTTCGCTCTGTATACGCCGGCAGATTTGGGGTTGTTCAAAGACGCAAGGCGCTCGCGGCGGGGGCGTGCGGGTTCTACGGGACCAGGCATATTGATATTGGCGAGGCGTGCATGCGCGCAGCGGGTGCAGTTTGTGTGGCAAGACTGTAGGTTTTAGTGGGCGTGCGAGGGTTTGTGTAAGAGTTGGTGAAGACGTTGGAGGCTGAAGTTTAGTGTTGAGTCAAAGTTTATTTGAGGAAGTCGCTGCAGCAGGCTGAGGTCCCAAAATGGCCTGTGGAGCTATGGCGGGGCACATGCGCTAAGCCGTAAGCGATTTCTACTTGTAGTACCATCCGCATTCATTCCGCATCCATGCCACAGTAGACCCGATCCCTCCAACACCGAACGCCTTTGGATCGTTGCCCGGCATCGAGGGTGATGAAGACTGTGGTTTCTATCAACTCTGACTAGTTGGCGACATGTAAGCCTTTGCAAGGTAGCGTAAAGCTACACTTTGCGTTTCGTCTTGCATTGGAGTGCAACGAGAATGCTCCCATTCAGAGACCGCCCTCAAACACGTGTAGCCTGTCTTACACGGTCGTCTCGGCAGAAACAAACTTGGAACGCCTTATCTACCACCACAGCTACCAACCGAGCGACGGTGAATTCTAGGAGATGCATGAGTTCTACGCTGCTGGAATGCGTGCGCTCGAAGAAAGAGCCACATCTTGATCTGGACATCTGGCCCAACACTCGATGGACTCGCCTGCGCTCTCCCGTACCTGCGCCCGGCCAGGACCTTGCTGCGAGCTGCAAGTGATGTGATGCACATCTGCTCCCCATTGATTGGCTAAACCCAGCGGCTCTTGTCCCTTGTGCTGCGCTCCCGCTGTTCCCAGCCTCCGCGTCCTGCTCAAAGGTAATCCAGCCGGTCCCCGCCCAAGCTCACCTCCAGCTCACTCCCTCCTCCACACCACCCCAAGTCCACACCAGTCTCTCACCACACAACACACCATGTCTGCCTCAACACGGAAAAGAAAGCAGGATACCGAGGAGGAGCTCCAAGCTCTCCCATCCGAGGGTAGCGACGAGGAAGAGTAAGTGAGATCGCTCTTTGACGTCATGTCATGCCATTGCACCATCTTTTGTCGCGGAGGAGCGGGAAAGCTTCAATCGCGGTCGCATTGAGTTCTTCTATCTGATCGAATCTGTTTTTTTGTGCTATTAAGCTTCGTTGTCGCTGCGCATCCGCCTTTCCGCCAGCTGTCAGCCTAGTCCGGGAGCCTATCGCGCGATTTTGTGTCCACTATCCACTGTCTGCTTTCGTGTCAATCTTATCTCCAGCATCTCCATTTATGTGACTGTGTCGGACTGGTTGTCATTCTTAACCTGAGCTTGCGTTTCGTGGACGTATCTTGCCATGTCGCACGGCTGACCACCGTCCCTTATAGATACGAAGAGTCCGGCTCCGAGGCCTCCTTCAACGAAGAAGACGATTCCGAGGAGGAACAAGCTCCTCGTAAGCGCCCTCCGCCCTCCCTATTCCCATGCCCCTTCCCGATGAACACCACCCTAACACACCCCAGCCCCCAAGAAAAAGACCCGCATCACCCAACCCAAAGACGACGAGTCCGAAGTAGACGACGAGTCTAACAGCGGAGGCACCGAACCCGAAGAAGTCGACGACTTCCAGGAGGAGAGCGACGCCGAGGAGGACGAGGATGCGGGCAAGAAGAAGCCTGCAGGCGCAGAGAAGGACAGAAAGGTGAAGGCTACTAAGAAGAGTGAGCCGGTACCCGTTGTAAATGATGACGACGACGACTCGGATGAGTAGGTTTACCGAGGGGGCTAGCGAACCTGGCCCAGGTCTGTACTGCTAAGCTGCTGGTGCCGTAGAATTGGAAAGGGTTGTATAATCGAGCTATATACGCTGCAGCCCATACTTATCTAATCAATGAAAGCAATAGAAATTGACTTGGATTAAAATATTAGTGCGGGAACCATTAAATGTGAAGTGTGAATTTTTATATAGCTTCTATCACAACCTCACCCTCTATCTGATTGACGTCGACCTTGAACTCTGCCTCCTCTCGTAAATCGGTCTGTACAGTTAGCCCAAACTTCACCCTTAGTACCCGATCTCTACCTAGATCGCCATAGCCAGGGAACCACGACCTCTGTCTCTACTTCAATCTCTCTATATAAACTCTATAATCACCTTCAACCCTAATCTAAACTTGCTCATACATTTTTATCCACAATCTACAACCATCTCGAAACCAAGCTGCAATTCGCACTTTGACTTCACAATATTTCTCCATGGTACCACAGGGGCGTTTCCCAACTCCGTATCTCTCACCCAACTCAAAATTTCCTCCCATCCGTGCGATGTTGAGATAGTATTCACATTCTGCACAATTCAGTCCAACTTCATAAAGGAACACCAACTTGCGCACTCATGACGATGAAGCTCATCTGTTTCTCTTCTTTGCATTTCTAACTCCGTGTCTCCGGCTCTTTCCATGCAATATATTCATTCACACTGCAAAGTATCCCGTCCTGCGTGAATGTTAATCTGATCTAGAGCTTTGTCATTTCACATCGCCGGCAGTGTCTTTATGCACCATACCGCGTTACCATTCACTCTATAGCGCTTCGCTCATTCTACAACATTTCTATCAGAGATATGTCAAAATACACGCCTTAGGCTCTAAGCTACGTGTAGACTATGCAACGCCACAAACAATTTCGCATTATAGACTAGCAGGTCAAAGCAGCCCCATGCACCCTATAGAAGGTTTTATAAATAGAGCTTCTAGTGCATCTTACATGCCAGTCACCCGAGAGACTAAACGTCCAATTAAACTTCACGTCAATTGAGGTATCGATAGTGTTACTCCAAATAAATCAATTCAGTTTCTATAATCTTGATGTCTAGATCTGCTACGACGTTTCTACTCACTGTGTCGCGTTCTCCTTTGCTTAGGGAGACACATGATCTACTTACGTAGCGACATGTATGTTTGTTCCATGACAACTTCTGCAGTCAGCATTCTCATGTACTCGAATATTTTCACTCTTCAGCTTTTTATTCAACCCCAGTATTTTCACTTGCTCGCCAGTAGTTTTGTTTGCCCTGCAACGTTTTTTCCCGAGCTTAGCTGCATTTTCATTCACTCTACGGCGTTTTCAGTTCCTTGGCAAATCGAGGGTTCAGACGATCGCAGTAGTGCTTGCTAAATGAGTAGTATGTCTCGTCAGAAGTGCAAATATCGCTTATTTTTCACCCTACAATCCTATGCCGGGAATTTTCCAGCATGAGATAGAAGGATCGAGGTAGCTTCGCAAGTACTGCTGTCGTTGGCATAGCACTCTTTACAAAATCCGGACAAGCTTTTCAAAGCAGTATGCCGTCGTAATGAGGAATTTTTCCGAGTCGGGATGCAAGAGTTGCTTTGTTCGCGTTTGTGGAGGTCGAGGGGATCGTGAGAAATACCTACTGCGATGGAGAATTTTCAAGTCTAAAAAAAGCCGTCATTTCTTGGTAAACATAGGTTTCTCCAGCTGCGATACGACTATTCCTTATTTCCATCTTGCTTGAAGCGGGAAGAGGAATCTGCATGATGGCATTATCAATGCGCTTCTTGCGGTTGCCCTTATGATGTAACCCAATAAACGAAGATAATTTGACCTTCTCCGCGGTTTCTTGTGGGAAGTCCAGATGCGGGTTCTGATAAACGCTCGCATGCGTATCCTGCAGTGTTCTGGTTGTAAATGTCCTTGCAGATATGTACGCGGCTTAGGCAGCACCGCGGAGTAGTTTCGGGCGATTCGGCGTCTGAGCACCCTGAATCCTCGCTTAAGATCACGATCTTGATGCAGTGATGTCAACGGTCGCGACCTATCCAAGTACTGCTTCCTATGCTCGGCCGCGGTAGAGGAACGTTTCCGCGCCGTCATCCCGCCATTTAGTCCTTGGAACGGTCCGGCTAGTTTGAGCATTCCGCAGGGTTCCGAACTGGGTGATCTATCCGAAGAGCCCGAGATGGTTCGACTGATTCCGTTACACTCTTTCTCCAGTCTTGACACCTCAAGCTTCTGATAGAGAGCTGTCGGTCTCGGTTCCGCTGTGCGGGGGGTGCGGCTCGTACGAAGTGACGTGCAGTCACGAGCTATTTGGTGTCGTGAATGTTGAGGCCAATGAGGTCGAGGGATGGCGCTTAGTGATGAGTATCAACTCGGTTATCTGATGACCAAGGTTGGAAAGGTATGTGGCTTCGTGCGAGACGTTTGCGGCAAGAGATAAAGGTGCGTTGTTTCCTTCGTGGACATATTGCATCGGCAGCCGTGCCGTCCATGTATTGCAATCGGCATGCAATGTCGTCTGTAATATGATCAGTATGCTCTTCGCGTGCAGGAGTTGGAAGGTTGCGCGTATGCTCTTAGTGATGAGAGAGACTGCTAATGCAAGTGAAGATGGGAGAAGGTTGGTGCGCACTCAACCGGAAGAATTGTGTTTTATCCTTGAGCGAGCTTCGGTGAGCGTTCTCCTGTGCGTTCTCCCCATACCCAACCAAAAAGTCGCATTTGGTTTATCGCACTAAGCCTGGCGATTTCTCGATGGTCAATGCTTTTGACAATAAGTAACCATCCTTGGATGTTCCTATATGTAAGAGGGGTGTTGGAAAGGTAAAGGTGGAGAAGCCATGGATGCCCTTTGCCAAGCCACAACGACCGATCTCAAGTGAATAGAGGTCTGCAATTGATTTGCGACGTAAGTGTTGAGATGGTTAAAGACTCATACTGACAGTAGTTGAGAAGGGCGCCTGTAGTCCCGAGTAGTTTGAAATTAATGGATCGCCGACTCACCTCCAAGCGGCGCATATCACTGGTGTTGTAGGTTCGCAACGTCGCATCGTATGTACTGAGTTCCGTGCGCATGTGTAGCGTGCTCCTGGGGTTGGCGGTGAGCGGAGGTAAGGCACTCAGCCTTGCACCAAAGTCAGCAGTGAGAATTGGAATTGATTACCCAAACAGGCAATCGTGTCATACTCTTAAACCGCTTCTTGCAGCGGGAACGACGCCGGACGAAGTGACGGTACCATAGGGCTGTGCAAGATATTGGTGAGCGCTGCATATAGCAGAGCTGAGTCAACCCCAAATCTATCGACCATACCGTTCTAGGGAGGTTCAGCCCTTACGAATGCCTTGCGCGAAGGGCTCCAGAGATGGGAAGTTGGTGGGGAAACCGTGCACGAACTATCTCCGCCGTTTCGCGAGGCTTGCAGACAGGCCTCCGATGCGGCGGTGTACTGTACTTCACAGGGCGAAAATAGATGTGCTTTGTACTTTGTTGGTCAAGAAAATTAGTGCGCAATTGACGATGCGATTCAGCTATGCAATGGTGGCTACTCGTGGATGATATGCCTCCTTGATTTTGTGGCATGAATTCGGCGTGGATTTGAAATCTTGTTAACGGACGTAGGCTTGAAGCTTAACGACCGGGGTGACGACAATGATGGAGGGGTCAGTGTTTACTTATCAGTCATAGGCAACGTTAAGGGCAAGTCATCCTCCTGTGTGGCTGATAATTGGGTGAGGGGCAGTTTGGTGCCATTTGTCAGATGAGATTTTTAAGCACTCGCCAGCAGATCATGTGCTCTCGACCAATGAATACCGTCTCGAAGCTGCAGCTTGGAGTTAGGAGTTTGTAATCTCCTCCCTGCGCACCCTGAATTTCAGGCGCAATATCAAGGACGAGAAAAATGCGAGCGATGTGCGGCATGATATGGTTTGGTGATTGATTAGTTCCTCATGACGCTTCTCCACGGTGAAACAGAGCGCGGATGGTCCGCATGCTTTCAGTTCGGAGCAATAGGGACGACAATCACCGAGTGGCCGCGACATTCGCTTTTGACGGTTCAAATCATCGTCCGAACCACTGGAGTCATCCTTGGCCAGGACCAAAGCCGCGGAAACACTGCTTCACAGCAATGATTGCCCGAGCCCGAATGCGACGGCTGTACTGCGTATGCGTGAATGATGGTATTCGAAGCTACTGTATACAGAGCAGCCAGCACAGAGCAGCCAGCAGTGAGCGGCCGTACGCATCGTGTGGCTTGGGAGAATAACGTTAATGATGTGCGCCTTAGTTCCTCGCGTTGCGAGCCCGAAAGGGCGACACAGCGGAACGCCGAACAAAGGGCGCGCGCGTTGACGGCAGACCCGCATGCCGAGCGCAACCAAGCGGTGTCAGTTCTGCCTGTGGCTGTCGTTGCGATCAGCTGGGCTGCCCAGACATTGGAGTCGTGGCACACCGAGGCTGAGAGGGTCGACAGGTCAACCCAGGCAGCCAATTTGAGTGCGGTGAGGAGTGCTCAACCTCGCACATACGTGTGGAGCAAACGAATGCAACGCGCGCTCGTGCGAAAAGTGCGAACTCGCAACCTGCTCAGTAGCGAGAGGCCCGGGTCCCTGTACAGTGATGCAGTGATGCAATTCTTGCTCAGTGTCCTCATGAGTAATTCATTATGAGCAAATCACTATGAATCATCAGTGCATTTTAGAAGCATATGGAGATATGTAAAAACCGATCGCTAATCATCGGCCATCGAGAGACTGCAGGCCGGTTAGTACGGAGGAAAGAGCGGACGTACAAGGGTCCACGGCGGTGAGAGTGCGCGGCACCCCTGTCGCCTTTTCTCGGGCTGGTGCTGGTCATGCATCATCCGTCCAGACGGGAGAAACATAAGAAAGACCATCCCCACGCCCGTTTCAGGAATCATTACAACTCCACAATCAGCCATACAACAACAAGTCAAAGACCAGCTACTTCCTCGACTTTCACAAACAATCCAACGCTGAACAACATCAACATCCACCATTACCACGCTGCCACGGACCCCCTTCATCCTATTGGCTCCCGACCTGCCTACCAGTCATCAGCATTGACTCACGATCAGGCATTAACTTTTCTGCCTACTTAACAAACATGCCTTCTTCATCACACCTCAGACTCCAAACTGCCTTCGAGCCCATCTCCGCTGAGACCACCCGCTCACACTTCTTCTCATCACCCCCGCAAAAGAAGCAGAAGATGTCTCTCACCCAAACCTACTACATCGCCGCCTCTGCCCGTTCCAAGCTTGGAAAAGAGGCATGCCGTGCCGACCACGACCTCCGCCTCCTCGTTGGCCACGCCAACCTCCTCGACAGCCTCATGGTTGAGCTCGCCGATGCCGAGAAGAAGCAGGAAGAGTGGTTCAACAGCACCGTCCGCCAGGCATCCAAGTCCCAAGAGTCCCGTCACATTCAATGGGTGGACTCGATAGAGGAGGAACCAGAAGACGACGACTCCGACTCCGATTCCGAATCAGACTTCTACGATGAGGATGGCGATCTCGACATGGTCACTGTTGCTCCCCGACGAATCATTGCATCACCCGTACAAATCACCACCACAGAGGTTGACGAGGATGAGGATGAGGAGGACTTCTACGAGGATGTGGAGGACGATGCAGACCTCGCTCTCACCCGCGTCTCATCACAATCACCACCTGAGCTTGTCTACGAGGAAGACTCAGAAGACGAATCACCACCCACCTCACCGCCTCAGCCATCAATGGAGTTCTCGGAAAAGGAAGCCTTGCTCACATCATCCTTCTACGCAAAGCAACCCACTCCCTACCTTGAAGGCGCTTTCTTCATACCCGAATCGACCGCACCGCTCATCTCAAGCTATTAAGGCCACCAATCCGACCTTTCAATTTGTCTTTTGATTGAGCATTTACAGCAAGCGAGTCGATTTCAGCGAGCATTATATCATCACACTTTTCTTTATTTACGACATTCATAATTGGGAATTCCGCGGCACAGGGGCCGCGATGAACGCGAAGGACTATGAAAGACGAACTACTCTACTCAGATTTGGATGGAATGGATGCGGGTATCAGTGGACGGTTTGAGATCTCCCGCACAGAACAGCGGTCGAGACTCCCTCAGATAGCAGTAAATCAAACATGAACATTTCACCCAAACACTCTATGCTTCTTCAAAATGTCTTGACTGTCTCCAATATGCTCCCATGTGACACATGTGCAGTAACAACAACTCACCGATCCAAGCATGATAGCGGTGAATTTTCGCAGCTGACCGCCCTTTTGATCTGATGGCCTAAGCTCCTGACAGGGCGAAAAACGGCCATCCCCTGCACCACGGAACCGGCGTGCTGGCAACGCGGCAAGGCTGAAGCCAAGCCTACACCCCACCCTTTCAAGCGAGTTTGACCGGATAGATCGCACAAAAATCGGCCGTACGAAACCCCTCGCACATCTCGTATAGAACACGTACACAGTAAATTATTCCGCAGTGCTGCATTTCTCTATCTGGGGAAGTTTGCGGATCCAACAACGCACTGCGGTAAGGCGTACGTACGTGTCCAAGAGGAACGAAATCCATTATTATGGCTGCCTTGGAAACAGGATTGCGTAGACGCTCATACCGCAACGTTCCGCCGTCGCGCGGAGCATATGAAATGGCCGAGGAGGGTCGGCCGACCGCATTTCCGCTACTGTATGCACGCGTTCACGAGTTCACGATAGATGATCATGAACGAGCAACCGGCGGGTTCACCCGGTCGCGATACCGGCTCCAAATCATGACATGTGCGCGACTTCAAGAGCGCTCGATGGGGATGTGATCAACTTCCGGTTGCGGAAAAGAAATGTTGTCAAATGCTGGACACTGAGATGGCCCAAAAGCAAGCAGCGGTAATTTCAAAACCTTGTTTCGTTTCCCATTCACTGCATTCGTGATTTCGCTCGCCGAGGTTGATGAAACAATTATATGCCCGGCATCCTTACGCCTCAGGCAGGCCCATTTCGCTGGCGGCGTAGTAGCTATAGCGAGGCGTGGAGTCTTGGGATTGGAAGGGGGAGATTGGATAGTTTCGACATGCGCTTGGGAGTTCGTTTTGCGGTGTTGCGCTGGCTTTACTGGGCTCTTTGATCCCGCTGGCATAACAACCAAGAACGGACCCCCGAGTCTCATTCTCATCTCAGCAGCCTCCTTTCCTATACGCTGCTCGAAAAGGAATATGGCAGCGCATCATGCGCAGGCAGCATCCACCCCTGAACGGTGAGCTCTTTCATCGGCCTAAGGGCCCTAGTGTTCAAACTCGAGATGGAGTTATTGACTGACGTGGTTCAACACAACCACGATAACGCATTCAAATCATATCACATCTCGACCACTGCTATCGCTGTTTAGGGTTTATGCTTATTGTGATGATTCGATATTGCGCATCACGAGTGATGCCTCAGAAACTGCTAGGTGCAGTGCTGGCGAGTTAGCGATGCGGCTGCTCACCAATCCTCTCTGTCCAGCACGGACACGTTATGCTCTGGGCACCAACCTGTCATGCCCGTCGTGTTCGTCCATCACCACCACCAATCTGGGGTAGACGTACGAAAGCGGGCATACAGGTAACGTCAGCACAAACCAAGCATGGGACCGACTTCCAAAAATTCGGGTTCAGCCATCAGCAAGGTGCTTACCCGTCATCACGTTCCTGTTCCAAATACTGCCTTCGTGACTTTTGGTTCAGGGAAGCCCAGATGCATCGCTATCCATAATACATCGCTCTTCCCTCATTCCCGCTGCCGCGGCACGCGACTTCACACATGCACCCGGAACTCCCTCGACGCTGGAAAAGTATCCGGATCGCGCAATCGCTTGCAAATCAACCGAGGATGCTTGCACGGTGCCGACGCAAGGTTGATCACAACCTCCAGCTAGCGAGCCGCATCCAGGGTCACGCGCGGCTGTTGCGGGAACACTTGCATCTCCACATCGACGACGTGAAGCGTTCGGCGCACGTAGGATGAGTCACGGCGTAGTCATGAGGCTAGGCGAAAATTCCCATAAAATGGAAAATGAAGTTTTCGACGGCTAAGCTCGGCATCGTGAGTTTTTTCTGCCGGCAGGGGTGTCGAAAGTTCAGTTTTTACTGTGGGTATCGAACTTGGCATCAGTAGTTGGCAATCCATGACAAACTTGGCGGTCATTGTTCTTCGGGATTCTGCCACAGAGATTTTTATTGTGGGTTGGGTAGGGATGGCGAAAAGTCCAATGCGAGCTGAGCTGGGAGGCGACGAAAAACGCATTTTCGAGAAGTGTGGCTGACTAGGAGCCTGCTACGAATATAAGTGGAGAACATCATGCAGCTACTGGTTCCCGTTAGGCTAACTGTGTAGTGAATGCTTGCTATATTGGGCAGAATCTTGGGCGTTTTCACTACCACAATTCAAATCGAAATGCAGGTAGGTATGAGAGGAAGGTAGGCCATCAGAAGAGTCACAGGGCTTCCGTTGGGAGAATAAGTTCACGGCGGGCGAATCTCGGGTTTTGTATGCTCGCTGTGTTGACTTTTGGAATGTAAGTATATTTCCAAACTTTTGATGATTTCCTCTTTGGTGTTCAACTTTCTTCCTTTTTGTTCTTCAAGTCAATTGTCGATAGATTGAACCTCGAGAAGGAAGAGACACGGAAAGATATTAAGAGAAGAAAACTCGTTTGGTTTCGAGTTTAGTGGTCATCCTTGGAGTTTTACTTTCCTCCTGATTCCACATGCTCTTTTTCAAACCCTTCATCGCGTAATTCTTTTCCTCCAACTTTGACGGGAGCAGCAGCTATAGGAAGTATCAGCAACCGGCTTATAGGGCCACTCTCTACTCCTAGAATTTGGCCTACCTGTCAAGATAAAGTAAACCCTCGCAGGCTTATCGGAGTAATTGGTCCAGCCATGTATCGTTCCTCGCTGCACACACACGTCCCCAGCCTTCATATCGACGCGCACTCCATCATCAAGATGGCTACATCATAATCAATTTGAGTTTCTCACAAGCAGGTATATCAGCTCACCAGGTGATCTCACCCTCATGTAGTATGCCGAAGTCAAGGGACTCGGTCCGATGGAAGATCTGCGTGACTATCAACACCATACAATATTTAAAATCACCTTATCGATTCTGCTACACATCACTACTCGACTGGGGTAAGCTCACTGTTGCTGTATTAGCGGGGAAGTCGACAACTCGCAGTACGACTCCTTTGTCATTCGCCAAGCTTTGCGTGCGTGCGAGGACGGGATCCTCCCAGGTATCGAGGGATGCAGGAAATTGATGCGTCTCATAGAGGACCGCGAAATTGCATTTCAAAGGTGTTAGTTCGCAAGTGATCGTGCTGTCGGCGACGACTATAGATTTGCCGGATTCGTTGTGGCCGGTGACGATGCGGCGAGGATCGGGGAACATCGACATATTTATAGTGGTATTGAAGAAGTTGAGAACGGATGTTTTCTAGGAGAGACTCCTAGGAGAATCTGGGGAAATCCGGGGTTGATATTGAGACGCGCAATATATGTGATCGACCGTTCCGAAGAGTATCCGAAGGCCGAACGGATCCCCAATATTCCATGTGAGAGTTACACAACACCACGTCTCAATATCAAAACTTTATATCTAAACACTTTATCGAAACCGCTTTCTTAGGTTCAGTCTTTGAAGATGGGCTTTCAAGTCCCTATCCCTAAAGGTTCTCCCTTCACGCTCGCCAACCTCCCTTTCGGCGTCATCTCCACCGATGACAACCCCCACCCACGCTGCGCGGCCGCTATAGGAGACTACGCATTAGATCTACCAGAATATGGGAGATATAGAATTACCAATAATGAAGAGGGAAGTATGCTTAGCGTCGGTAACAGATACCTCATCTTCAACGAAGTGAGCGACCAAACTCCCTGCGCTTTATATAGGTTAAGCTGACTTGGGTTTGATAGCCACATTTGAACGCTTTCGCCGCACTCCCAGCATCCGAACGATTTTTTATCAGGACATATCTCATCGAAGCGCTGACAGAAGGTTCGGTACCAGAATCATGTTTCGTACCGTTGAGCAAAGTGAAGATGCACCTACCCATGAAGATTGGGGGGTACTCTGATTTTTTCTGTTCGCTCGAACACTGCCAAAACGTAGGCCCCATCTCCCCTCAACCTTCTCTTTCAACTTACAAATGATTGTGAACACAGTGCAGCCCGATGACAGGAGGCACAAAAGAGAACTTCTACCACGCGCCCTCCGTATACAACGGCCGCGTCTCCAGCATCATCCCCTCTCCTACACCTGTCCGACGCCCTAAAGGTGTCATGTGGGATACTGGCAAAGGGTCCGGCGAGAAACCCATCTACGGCCCCTCGAAAAAGATGGACTTCGAGCTCGAAATGGGGTACTTTGTTTCGAAGCATATCGACTTTGGCGAGACGATGAGCATCGATGATGCGAGAGAGCATATATTCGGCTTTGTGCTATTAAACGACTGGTCGAGTAGAGACATCCAGGCTTTCGAGATGCCGCCTCTAGGTCCTTTCCACAGCAAAGGTAAGCCGACCAGTCGAAATGAATAGGTAGCAGTACAAGTAGCTGATACGCGAATAGGGTTCGGTACCTCGATTTCGCCATGGGTCGTCACGCTAGATGCACTGCGGCCGTTTGCCTGCTCTCCAAAGCACGACCATTCAGCAACGGAGTTGGAGCATCTGCACTGGAAAGATAGCGCAAAGGCTACGTTCAACATCAACCTTCAAGCCTCGCTCATCCGAAAGGGGAATAAACATCAGATCACTACCTCTAACCTTTCCTCCCTCTATTGGACCCCGTACCAACAACTGACACACCATGCGTCTGCTGGCTGTGGCATGGTTACTGGGGACCTCCTTGGCTCGGGCACTATTTCTGGAGACAAAGAAGGCGAACTAGGATGTTTGTTCGAGGCAACGCAAGACGAGAGTAAGATGATTGAGCTGGGGAGCGGGGAGAAGTTGGGGTATCTGGAGGATGGGGATGAGGTTGTGCTAGAGGGGTGGTGCGGGGAGGGGGAGGCTAGGATTGGGTTTGGGGAGTGTAGGGGGATGTTGTTGGAGGCGAGAGAGTGAGGGAGGGAGTGTATGGATAGAAAGAGAATTGAAACGAGGTCTTTGAGAAAGAGTTCTTTCATGGCTTGATCCCAGTGCTTTGGTGTGGAAGTTGCAGTCACGTGCTTCTTCGTTCGAATGAGGTGCCATGTGCCTGTATTCTTTATCACAGGTTTCGGTACAGGTTTCGGTGGGCCGGCCCATACAGCCATGGCCGGTACCCATCGCTCTGAAGCTATCGCATGGGTTGGTGGAACTGTGGAGTTAATGCAAGGCAAATTGCGGTGTGAATGTATCAGATCAGGGTCCACGGGAATCATTTTTCCGGTGGATGCCCAGATGAGGTCGGTGTGTATTGTGTCGTGTGTTGGCACTTGCAACGAAAGACGCGGTGTGCGGGTGCGGGTGCCACGCTAGGACCAAACCTAAAATCGATGTTTCGTGAAGAGGGCGGTGTATCGCAGTACTAGACTAGAGTAGACGCTAGCATGATGTGTAGATTTGGTACTGCGGGACTTCACATGTAGATGTTCTGGTAGGTAAGGCTCTGTATCCTTGTTTTGATTATTCGTAACTACTTCTATCCGAAAGCGAGGGTGCGATATCCCGGTTGCCAAACTCCTACCATACCCTGATCGATAAACTACATAGTAAGAATATGAACATTACTGAATAGACCTGCCAAAGCACTATCATAACAAACGTCCTTATCTTATAACAATACACCACTTCTCATCAACTTTTCTCCTTTTTAGTGAAGAATCTCGTACTCGTCAGCAATCCCACAACCTCCTCTTCTTTGATCTCCGGACTCATTAATCCCTCTTCTCCTCCCACCACTTCCTCGCCACTCACAAGTCCCATCTTCACCCAAAGCGTCTTGACCTCCTGATCAAATAACATTGGTATCCACAATCCTTTTCTCATCCGATCAAGTAGTTCTTCCGCGTTCGTCTGCTCATCAAACCTCGCATCCGCAAATGCCACACTACAATGCTGTGCAAAGAAACCCGATTCTGCAGACCCTTGTGCCGCTAATGCGCCCATAGTAAGTGTCCAGAGCAAAAGGTCAGGGGAGTCCCCCCAGCGGAAGATTGACCCTTTTGTAAGTGCTATGCGTAATTTCTTGACCGCGGTGAGCATCATAGCAGTGTAAGAAGGATCAAACGGCTGGCTCGCCTTTACCAGGAAAATCAACAACCCAAGACATACACTCTGGTCGACCGGATTTCTCTTCTCTTCTTCTCCCTCTTTGATGAACCAGTCGATCAATCGGTACGTGAGCAAGGAGGCGTGTTTTTGCAGTTCCAAAGGATCGATGGGGCATCGCCTATCTTCGTACCAGGACGATATATCGCCGGTGAAGACGACGATGTTGGAAACTATGTCGAAGAGATCCGGGCAGAGCTTGAGATCGCGGAAGAGCCACATTATGCGATTTGAGGTGGGAGAAGGGCGGAAGGAGGGGAGGTCGTATTTCAGGAGGTTGCCATTGCTGTCGACGAGGTCGGCATAAGGACGCTGAAAAGTTGAGATAGCGTGGGCGACGCTATGCCTGCTTGGAAGTTAGCAGAAGTACTGAAATAGAAAGTTCGATGCGTCTCAATGATAGACTGGTCCGCACCCGTTGTAGTCTCTCTCAGGCATATTTGCTAGGACGTAAACAGTCGGAGACTCATGATTCCGGCCTTTTTCGGAACACATTGTTTCGAAAGAAGGCAAACGTCGCGCGGTAACCCCTCAAAAGAGGAGAAACGGTATCCAATCAGGAGCAAAACGATGACTTGAGATACTAGAAAGGAAATGATCGCCAAGAGATGCATATTGACATGGGCATGAGATGGTGGGGTTTTAACATGGAGATGCAGTGAACAATGTAGTAAACGGTGCGGCTCACATCAGCAAAAATGTTTGTAGACATCTGTTCGAGCTCAAACCTGCAAGACCCCCTCTTTGCTCAATCATAGTTTTGAGGCCATGGCGATGTACTGATCTCTGGAAGTCGCTCCACTCGGCGTCATCATGTTGCTTATTTCCAGGTGCGAGTTGGCTCTCTTCAAGACAGAGAAGCATGAAGACAGCAGCAATGTTGTTATCGTCAGTACTTGTCTTCTCATCCAAGAGCATAGTATTGATTTCTGATATCGCGCGGGACTTGTAATACAGCACATTCTCCTCTGTTGCTGCACCCAGAGCTTGGCGGTGCAGAGCACTAGTAGTTAAAATCGCATAGGTGAACGGCGCGCTCGTTGCACCTGTCAGCGAGTTTCTCAACCATTTCTCAACCGCTATGTTGGATGACTTGTGCATGTCCACAGGGATCAGGAGTGGAGAGACGATGTCCACAACTACAAAGCTACATTAAATACGATGTAAGGGTCCTCGGTTGTTGGTAGGCTTACAGTGTTTAATCATCGAGCTCGTGTTTGCATTTGTCCGCACCGACAAACAGTCAAACGGATCCAGGACCCCGAGAGCGAAACCATCCCGCCGTTGCAACGCCGTATGCGTCTGGTGCGTTTGGCCACATGATTCCCCAGTACAATACGGTATCTGGCATGGCCATTCATGACTGGTGGGGGATGGAGTGAGGCTAGATTGACTACCGCTCCAACTGGGAATGCTCCCCATACGACTGCTGACCGGGGATGAGTCGAGCTCTGATAGGTGATATTGGGCGTTCCACCCCATTGAAGCGGCATTGATCTCCTGCCAGGGTCTAGGTACAAGCGAGTTATCGTCAATCTTAATGTGGGTCTGAGGCTGAGGCTGTGATTGAACGGGCGATGGCTTGGTCCTTGACCTTACTCCTCGTTCTTGTCTGGGAGGGCTCTCTGTAGGCTTCTGGCGTGTGCTCCAGGGCTTCTGTCGTCTCGCCTGGTGCATTACAAACGACCGCACAGCCTTGTTAGGCTTTGCATTGGTTCCCTGGACGCTAGAGTCGATGAACATGAACGACTGCGGCGGCCGTTTGGCGGATCTGCGACTTCCATTGTCTTGTCTGTATGGCTCGTCCATTCTGCGAGCATCGCGTACTCGACCGCCGAATCAAGAGGCAGATAAGTACTTGGCGCAGCGCTGGCTGTAAGGCTAGTGAGTGGGTGGAAGGGCGGCAAAGCAACAGGTGGCGTGCGTTGACGCAGGTAGTATAAAGAGGGACCGAAAGGGAAGCCCATAGTTTGGGTTACCGGTTCCTTTAACGAGAAAACGGGCTACGCGAGCTTCCAAGCTAAGCCAAAACGGGCACTATCGTTACCTTAGTGCGGGATAGTCGCTCTAATAGCGCTGAGCTTGTTTGCGATAAGCATTGACTATAAATACAAACATATTGTAATCAACACAACATTTATAAGACTTGCAGCTTCCTCGATGACCTTTCTACAATATCTTCACTGCAGAGAGTCTAGAGATGCAATGTCAGCCGAAGAAAGGTCACAATTCCCTAGGAGTTTACAATGCGTGCGGCTCCGGCGTTAATAAATCTCTATGTCCGCCGTTTCTTGCCCGAATATCGTCGGAACGGCCGGACGACAAACACGCAAACTACGGCATGCGGCAGAATATCTTTCCATGCTTTTCATCGAATCGGAGACACAAATATCACGTGCAGTCGAAGATAAGACTAAAACGTGGTCATTAGGAGACAAAGAACACATCAAATTCGAGGTACAGTCGAACTGTCAAGCACGTCATTTTGAATCTATGTCCAGATTACAAGACGATCCGAGACTGTAGAAGGCTCTCTGCCTTCAAACTGTACAATACATTAGGGCTCGAGAAGCAAATTGCCACATGCAATGTGCCATCGTGCGCGCGTTGAATCCGGCACACGCAGGTAACGCCGAGCACCTAGAGGAATCAACGAGATAACTAGTCCTGTATCTCGAGATCTCTTGCTCTATAGCAAGGTATTAGAAGTATATGGTTTGCGTTGTGCTTGATACATGTAACGTTGCCATCGCATATGAACCAAATTGTTTGACTTGCATTCCTAGTACGTCTATATTCGTAGAACGAACCACAACCTACATGTAACATCGCTCCGCGTGGAGCCACAAACACAATTAAGACCACCCGTCAGATCTCCTAATCGCTTGGCAAATCAAAAGTGAACATGTACACAAACTAAAGCATTTTTGTTAAAAACTTTGAAATATATCTCGTCCTCCTTCCTAGCTATTCATCTACACTCTACCGCACACTCCTCACCCACCCCACAACGCCCACACTATACCCCACCAACCCGCCCACTCTCTCCCTCTCCCTCTTCGCCTCACCTTGCCACTTCCTCAAATCCTTAATCAACCCCTCATCACTAGCTATCACATCCCCATGCAATCTCAAAAACACGCTCATCCAAGCCTGCACAAGCTCATAATCCTTCCTCTCCTCTAGCCTCGCTGTTAGGGCTTGTATGAAAGTCTGGAGTTCATTATAGGGAGGCATGGTGTCCAGGGTGCGAATTGCGACGTCTGCGGCTGAGGGAGGGAGGGAGGAGAGGTAGGTCAGGAGGGGGGTGTACTTCTGGGTGGTAAGGGCGAGCGAGAGGTGGCGTGTGAATTCTGTTGTGCTCGTCGCTGCTGCAGATTTGGAGGCGAGTGCTGAGCTTGAGATTCTGCTTGTGTGCTCTTGGGTTGTAGGAATGGTACCGCTTGAGTCCGCGGTTGTGAATGGATCTTGTGAAACCGAGGGCAGGAAGAAGGGAGCTTTTTCGGGGGCTTTGGGGGCCTCTTTGGGCTTGTTGCGTGCGCGGATTATGTCGAGATGGAGGAGGGTTTGCCATCGTGATTTAGGAACTAGACTTAGTGTTGTAATCTGTGAGGAAAGTTGGTCCATGATAGGCACCATCGTCTGGTCTTCTTTCTCTTCCTCATGGTCCTCCTCGGCGGCAGCTTCTATAATGGCTATGCCGCCCTCGCCAGATGCGGTTGGTGCAGTGATGGTAGCGATCTCTGCTTCGGAGATGTGACGCGTGGACACATGTGTGAAAAGTGTGCGATTCGTCCAAATATCGACGCCTACGCTTCCCTCTTGCGCAGTAGCTAGGTATTCACCCGTCGGCGAGAATGACACGGTAGTGCACTGGGTCGGAAGTTTCATGGCGTCGATCAGATGCCCGGTGGGCAGATCCCAGACGCGGATGATAGAGTCGGAAGTTGCGGCGATGATCCAGCGGCCATCATTCGAGAATGTGAAGTCAACAATTTGGAGTTCGGCGTGAGACTTCGCAGCCCATAGTTCTCGAATAAGACGTTTGGTGGTGATGTCGACTACGCGGATAGAGCCATCGTCGCAGGAGAGGGCGATGAGGTCGCTGCCCCGGTGGTAGCGCAGGGAGAGTATACGGGTCATGGGGTACCAGTCGATTTCGTGGAGGAGAATACCTGTTGCGAAGTCCCAGAACTAGAATCATAAGTTAGTGATCTAGTCAAGCTGAGAATAGGTAAACTGACCTTGACTTTACCATCGTCTCCACAACTTATCACAACGCGATTGAGGCTGTCCACGGCGATGCCGGTGATGGCTCCCTTGTGCTTACCCACTCCCTTGCCATACTTCGCTGGATGCGCATCCAGCACAGCATCTTCCAGCTGAAGTTGCTGGAGCTTCAACTTCTTTACTTCTGCTTGGGACAATCGCGTAGGAAATCTTCTTCGGTGTTGGCCTGATTGGAGGTTGTACATATCGAGCGCACCGCCAGCTGATCCAACAAGGGCGAAAGTACCACAGGGAGAGACTGCGACACTTTTGACTTCTGTCCCATCTCCAGTCTCGAATGCCCATCTTCCAGCCCGTTTCCGGCCCCAGAACCATGTTCTTGCAGCTTTGTCTCCGGCATGCCCGGTGACTATGCTTTCCCAGCCAGTCATATTAACCTCCGGGCCTTTCTTCCCCTTCGTCTTTGTTGAGTTGTTCCAAATCCCTGACGTGCTGGGCATTGCTCCCATACCGCCATCACGATTGAGTGAGCATGCTATGCATGTGATAGCTGGTGCCTTTAGATCTTCTAATTGCGCATGCAGCTTTGAGTCTGCGGCGCTTCCATTGAGGAGACCCATCTTCTTAGCCTTTTTCTGAATTGCGCCCTGACTGAGTTCCGTGCTCTGTCCATCTCTTCTCAAGCTCCAACCCCAGAGACTTCGGTCCTTGCTCGCACTCAGTAGCCACTTCCCCACATCATCAGAACCATCTGAATTCGAGGGTAGGAATCGGAGGGTCGAAACAGGGGCGGCGTGTCCACTACGAGAATGCAGGATACGGGGGGTAGGCGAGAATGGTGACTCGTCGAACATCCATGTCTTCAAAGAATTGTCGAGGCCGCTCGAGACGAGAATTGATTGGCCGGGCAAGAACTCTATCTTGCTGATGCCACCTCCGATGCCGCCACTGGCAGTTGGAGGAGGGTTGTGGGCTCCACGCAGAACACCTGTCTTGCGAGCTCCGTCATTCAGGTCCCAAAACGTAACGTCGCCGCTGACTCTGCTCGCAGTTGCCATGACACCATCTTTGCGACCGTCATCTCCAGCTCCCATTCCGTCCGTTCTAAAGGTTATGGAGGTGACAGGGTATTTGAGAGACCCGCCAATGTTCAGTCGCAGGACCTCCTTATCCGTCCTGACATCGTGTATAGTAACAGGTCCCGATTCGTAGGCGATTGCGATGAGAGAGAGAGCGGGCGTGGCTTGTAGCGCTGTAACTGCTCCAAAACTAGAGGCGGGAGGAAGGAGTGTATAAAGTAGTTTGCCAGTGCTGAGGTTCCAAATTTCCACCGAGCCGTCCTTTCTGCCCACAAATATCTTGTTGATGAACGTCGGCATGGTGCAGATGCTCCCAGAAAGATCGCTCGAGGACGCGCCGTGCAACGTAGTGTAGTGCTCCAAGGTGGCTGTTTTCCACACCTCAATTCTCGTAGAGCAACATCCTACGATCCACTCCCCGAAGATTCGTATTTGAGACACATTCTCATTCATCCCACGTGGAAGCTCCAGTTCGTCTACCTTCTTTCCTCGCTGGTATACCCAGACACCTCTTGCAGCTTTTCTTCCATGGGCGCCCCATGCTGCAAGTACAAACTTTTTCCAGGCTAGTGTAGCTGTGATTATCTCGGGTGTCTGAGGCTTTGTAATGAAGACAAGGTTCAAGCCTCTCTTCAGGTCGTATGTCTGCAGCGATCGTCCGACGGAAGTGGTGATCTGGAAAGTCGTCTTGCCGAGAGGGAGGGAGGTAAAGGGCACATCGGTGGAAGATACTAGACCGACAGTCTTAATACATTGTTAGTCAACGCTTCCATGATTGGGAGAGCTTCGTGGGCCTTACTCTGAAAGGCGCAAAGATCTTGGACGTGTGGACGAGCGGCGCCGAACTTTTTTCGCGGCTGGCATCGAACTTTGCACGCTTTGCGACTGGGCCATTGGAGCTTCTCTCTGTCTGAATGGGGCCCGGCATTGTCAGGAATCCAGCTTTGCAGCTGTTATGTAGAAAGAAACGGGCGCAAAGCTGCCTTGAAGCGCACCGAGAGTCGCGGATGGCGAGAGTAAAATTCTTAGCGCAGAGATGAGATAAGATTAGATGGAGCGGATCTCCCCGCGCTAAGACGATCGACGCAGGGATCTGGCGGGACCACCTCGCCGTGGGGAGGGACGAATAGTATCAGCTGTCCCACGCCGTGTTTTGCTCTTCACGCCTGCGTATTTCGACGATGTAATGCTTCTGCGAGTGGTGCAATATCCCAGCCGATACCGCTCATGTCGCAGTGCTCAAAGAAACGGGAAGGGCCACTGAATGGTCCGGGAGGACGCTCTACACCGCCAGACTGCCATCACAACTCGAAATCACTGAAGTGGTGACTTGGCCTTCCAGCACATGACACAAACAATAGCGTGTGTGTCCAGGCCAATGCCTCGGCCCTTCGAAAGAATGTGCTTTAGCTGGCCTATTGCAGCTGGAAACGGCGCATCTGGGCTATCAATCAGTGACCACGCGAGCGGTGACGCAGGCACAGATAGAGCGCGCTGTAATATCTTGATTGCCTATCTTGCTGCTGCCAAGGGCCCACTGCCGTGGACATAAAAATTGCGACCGGGGACTGCATTGCTCTCGTCGTGACAACCATTACACGTCTATTGCTGCTGTGCTGCGGTGCTGCTGTCTTTTGTCTTGTGGAAAACGCGTCATAGGTGTTGCTTGGGAGAGAGGACGAGAGAAAAAGAAAAAAAAGCCACTCCAGCGACGCCCTCCCCCACCAAAAGCTCCTTCAGCCCTATGGAGCCTCTCACGCGCACCGTCAGCGCCGAGAGCTCACGGTCATGGAACTCTCCCCATCTGCTGTCTGGCAGCAGCAGCACCTCGCCACAGAGCCGAAAAGCTCGCACGTCAGAAGCGGAGACTGGCGGCCCGCAAAATGTTGAGCGCAGTAGTGTCTCGATGCCCCCGCCGGCCTCCAAGGCCATTGCCAGGCAGTTTCCGTCTAGACGTCTCTCCAAGGCCTCCGACAACGTTATCTTTGAAGACATTGGCGATGAGAGGAACGGTTCCGCCATTGACGACACCACGCCCCTCGCCTCGACCCAGACTCTAGTCCCGTCGCGAGACACCGACCTCGAGTCGAATCGCATGTCCTTTTCGTCCCTGTATTCTCTAGGATCAGTGATATACGGGACTGCTACCAGAGGACTGAGTGGGCCGAGCTCCGTGACAGGTTCAGAACCAGAAGGTATGCACTGAACATGGTAGATGGTGTCATGGTGCTAACGGTCATGGTGACATAGTGAGGATGGATAGCCCAGCCCATGGCACGACGACCGCGACTTCTTCGCTTTCGGTCACAACATCGAGCCAGAATGGCAGTCTCATCTCTCCCACACAGCTACTTGCTCCACAAGATCAGCAAACGCCCACCGGTCTCCCACCAACGCCTCAGAACGGACAAACATTCATTTCTACATCGCCATCGCTTAACCAAACACCAGTACCAAGTCCATCGACCCACCCCAGCACTGCTCGCCGTTCGCGGAGCCGTACAGCTGCCCAGAGACGAATTAGTGGTAGCACAGGGACCAGCGGTAGCCCCGCGGGAAGCAGAGACATGAAGGAGTCTAGGAAACCCACGGCCACTAAGGGCATCATTGGTATTTGCGCCTTGGAGTCTAAAGCCAGAAGCAAGCCAGCACGCAACATTTTTGGAAAGCTCACTCCCGAATTCGAGATCAAGATATTCGGGGACAAGATTATCTTAGACGAAGATGTGGAGAACTGGCCAGTCTGCGACTTTCTCATATCCTTTTTCTCCGACGGGTTTCCTCTGGACAAAGCAATCGCTTATGCACGACTACGCAAGCCTTTCTGTGTCAACGACCTTCCTATGCAGCAAGTGCTATGGGATCGACGTCTATGTTTATCAATCCTCGATAAATTAAATGTCCCTACTCCAAAGCGGATTGAGATCAGTCGGGACGGGGGACCCAAACTACGGTCCGCCGAAATTGCTAAGACTCTGCTTGAAAAGTCAGGCGTCACCTTACCCGGACCTGCTGATGGCACTGGTGGAGGTCTTGCCCCGCCAAAGAAAATTGAACTCCTAGATGGGGGTAACACTATTCGAGTCGATGGCATGTCACTTACAAAGCCTTTCGTCGAGAAGCCCGTCAGCGGCGAAGACCACAACATTAATATATACTACCATAGCAAGGACGGCGGAGGTGGTCGAAGGCTGTTTAGGAAAGTGAACAATAAGAGTTCCGAGAAAGACGAGACACTGGATGTCCCAAGATCCATCACTGAGCCCGACAGCAGCTACGTCTACGAGCAGTTCTTGCATGTCGAAAATTCCGAAGATGTAAAAGCCTACACTGTTGGCCCGAATTATTGTCATGCAGAGACGCGCAAATCTCCAGTAGTCGACGGGCTTGTTAAGCGCAACCCAAGCGGCAAGGAAGTCCGATATGTGACCAAACTCAATGAAGCCGAAGCGAGTATGGCAGCCAAAATCTCGGAGGGGTTTGGCCAGCGTGTTTGCGGGTTCGATCTTCTTCGTTGCGGAGACCGCAGCTTCGTAATCGACGTTAATGGCTGGAGTTTCGTCAAGGACAATCCAGACTATTACGACAAGGCAGCTAATATCATGAGGGACATGTTTCTCGACGAAATCAAGCGCAAGGAGCGAAAAGAGACGCAACCGAATGCAACCCCACCAAACGACGCAGAGGTACCAGAAAAAAATCCGGTCATGTCAAGGAAGAAATCAGGCACGAGTCATCGCCAAGCGTTGAAAGGAATATTCAAGTCTCCCAGTATGTCAAAATTAGTGTCCGGTCACCATTCCCACTCCCCGCATGCCCATCACTCGGGCACTATGCCATCTTCTCCCAATACATCTCTAAACTCAACTCCTCTCGCAGCTTCGCCCAGTTTCGAAAAACCATACGGTATTGCAATGTCCAGCGCCCCAAGCGTCGCCATATCAGAAGCAGACCTTCCTCTTCCATCAATTATCAAGGACCCGGATCTAGCTATTGATACTCGGGCCTCTCTGTCAGACGATCAAGTTAACGTGCCCGCCCCAGCCTCCAAAGCGCAGTGGAAATTGAAAGGAGTAGTATCTGTCGTGCGACATGCAGACCGTACTCCAAAACAAAAGTTCAAGTATACCTTCCATACAAAGCCATTCGTCGACTTGCTCAAAGGACACCAAGCCGAAGTCCTACTAATAGGCGAAGCTGCGCTACAGAGTGTCAGCGATGCTGTCAAATTGGCCATGGAGGAAGGAGAAGAGGATACCAAGAAACTCCGCGAGCTGAGCATATATCTGAACAAGAAGGGGGCTTGGCCTGGAACCAAGGTGCAGATCAAGCCAATGTTTCGGAAGAGACGTAAAGAGGAACTACTTCCTGGTGACAACGTAGAAGATTCACCCGAGAAGCCAAAGTCGCCCTTGCCGACCGACTATTCCAATCCCAGAATTGATACCAACCAAACACGCAGCGATTCAATGTCCGGTCTTACGTTGTCGCGCATTTCGGCTGTGGAGAACAATCTCATTCTCGATAAGCTACAGCTCATCATCAAGTGGGGAGGAGAGCCGACCCATTCCGCACGCCATCAAACTCAGGACATGGGCGCCAACTTCAGGAACGATCTGCTGTTGATGAACAGGGACGTACTTGAGGATGTCTCGTTCTTCAGCAGTTCCGAGCGACGCGTGACTACAAGCGCTCAGATATTCGCCGCATCTTTCCTCGACAGAGATAAGTTTCCGTCCGAGAACATACAAGTGCGCAAGGACCTACTAGACGATTCGAACGCCGCGAAAGACGAAATGGACAAGGTCAAAAAAAAGCTGAAGACTTTGTTGCGAGAAGGCGACAAGGCTCCACCGCAGTTCGCTTGGCCAGATAATGAGCCCGAGCCCTACATTGTGGTGAGAAATGTGGTAGATTTGATGAAGTTTCACCAGCGGGTCATGAATCATAACTACAAGAAGATTGAATCCGGAGCTGTCTCTTCACTGAGTGCTATTGCAAGTCCACCTAACGATGTTACTTCCGGGCATGTCGGCAGCTCTTTGTCTCAGGCAACCTCTATCAACCAGATTCAACCAAGGTGGTGCTGTAACGAAGGGCCAGAGTTGTTCAAAGAACGCTGGGAGAAGCTCTTTAAGGAGTTCGAAGATGCCGACAAAGTGGACCCAAGCAAGATATCTGAACTTTACGATACGATGAAGTTTGACGCTCTCCACAACCGCCAGTTTCTCGAGTGGGTGTTCACCCCAGATTCTGGATTCTTGGATGAGAGTCCAATAGCAGGGTCCTCGAGAAATCCGTCTACAGACGGCCAGTTCAAATTACCATCACTCATATCTGCAGCAACCGAGTCACAACCGAAGAGCGAACAGAAAGATCAGAGCGCAGACAAGCCCGCGGAGCGAGCTTCTGTGGCACAGCGTATGGGCTTCAGACGCAAGTCTGAAATTGCTCCTAAGCTGGTCAAGGCTCCACAATATACGCACGACTCCTACTTCAAGCTTTATACTGGTGTTAGCAGTACCGCTGCGTCTAAGGCACAAGTGGATGCAAGACTTGTGAAGCTCCGTGAAATGTACCATTTATGCAAAGTCCTTTTTGACTATATCGGTCCACAAGAGTATGGAATTGACAACGCGGAAAAGCTTGAGATCGGTCTCCTCACGTCCCTCCCTCTTCTGAAAGAGATCGTCGAGGATTTGGAAGAGCTCCAGGCATCGGACACACCAAAATGCTTCTTCTATTTCACGAAGGAGTCGCACATCTATACGCTTCTGAACTGCATTCTGGAAGGCGGCATCGAGACGAAGATTTCACGCCCCAAGATACCCGAACTTGACTATCTGTCACAGATTGGCTTCGAGCTGTACGAGTCAGAGAACGCGATAGTGGATGGTGAGCCACACTCCTTCAATTACAGCATTCGCATTACTATCTCGCCAGGCTGTCACGCCTTTGCGCCGCTCGACGTGTAAGTAGCCCCCTATAATTGCCCCAGCACTTCAGTATAAGGATGCTGATTTTGAACCAAGACAACTCGACTCGCGGCATATGATAGGGTTTACGCCTCGCCGCAGTCTCACTGTCCATCACGACTGGAACGTAGTCTTGGAGACACTTCGGGAAAAGTTTCACACGTAAGTCACCACTGCTTTTCATGTGTTCCTCGATTTTACTCACCACATCCACAGTGTCAAGTTACCTAAGAGCTTCGTAGCAATCAACCTCAGCGAGAAAGTCCCCGATGCGTTCGGTCGAGGCAACGGAAAGGATAAGGATGTGGATACGGATAACAAAGATGTAGAGGAGTCGGCATTGCCGCCCCCAGCCCTACAAGGCTGAGTATCGCAAGGTGTGCTGTAGCGTACAGTCATTCTAGGGGCGTAGATATACTTCTCGTTTTCAGATACATGCGAGATAGAGGGAACCGGGATTGGTCACAGCATTAGTATACACCGAGAGAAATGCATCTAGAGATAGATGGGTAGCATGTTAGTCTTGGACGCATGCATTTGCGCTTTGTTTAAAGTGTGCTATGTGAGTGTGATGATACCGTCTCATGCTTTCCAAGACACGGAGCTAGTTCTGTGCTGCTCAGAAGTACCTAGGCTACAGTCTCAACCTCCTCCGTTGTGTATACTCTTGGTTCTTGATTATCCCTCCCTTACTTCTATAGGTACTATTTCCTTTCCCCTCTATAAACTTACCACCTTAATACGGTGATGCACTAGGAAAATGCTAAGAGCGATTGCACACACCGGGCCAAAAGATGTCAAAAACCTACAACAGCGAGGATTCGTTAATTGTCACCCACTTAACTACTACTATGCTAGTATTATACTTCGATAGGGCTAAGCAAACATGAAGCCTTGTTGTCTCCGCTACCATCGACTCACCTTCCCTTGAATTAACTGCTTATTCAAGACAAAGACCAGTTAGTAAATAGCTACATGTAGAAACTTGGATACTGCTTGCAGCGATGTTGGAAGCTTAGTAGAGGCGCACTGTACCATCGATTAGCTAGAGTTTTAAAACAAAACAGTGCAGTGCAGTTGGCCGGAAACGCTTGTAACCAAGCCCATTAGCTTGAATAGGGCTAACTAACTGTTAGTTTAGGGAATGTGTCTAATTACTGCAGGCGTAGATATTAATCGCCAAGCCGTATCTCGGGGAATATAGAAATAGAATGACGAATAAATATTGATCTCTGGGGTAATTAATTCTTGAAGCAGGCTGGCTTCCGGTGAAGGACGTCTTGTCTAAGGCTGCCTCCCGGCCCAGCTCAGCCCACGCACAAGCAGACTCCGGAGCTATCTCAGCTTGGCTACCAGTGCCTTTTCATTTCTTCTACTCCATCAGGGCCCCGTCCACCCTCCACTTGAACACAAACCTTGCCCTCTCGAATTTGAAGACCGATCATGGTATGTGATGGAGCACGGATAAGGCACGCCAAGATTGACTCGAACGCTAGGTTCGGCTGGTGACGGACGACGACATTGGACTGAAAGTCCTCCGCGAGGCACCAACAGGGACAGCCCAGATTATCGAGTGCGTTCTTTCTTACCGTGCTTAATTGCCCAAGTCTATACTGACCTGCCTTAGCATTGTTGCGATTCATGGCATCGGTGCTCATCCAGACGACAGCTGGTGTAAAAATGTCGGCACATTGGCGAGCCCGCAGTGGATCAACTGGCTTGACAAGGAAGACATGCTACCAGCAGTAGCACAACATGCGCGTATAATGCGATACGGATACCAGTCTCAGTGGTTTGGGGAAGGAGCAATGCGACAGAAGGCTTCAACTGTAGCACAGCGGTTGCTGCTGGCCTTAAAGCGAAAAAGAAAGGTGCAGAGTCTGTGCATTATACGTATTATTATCGCTCATGTTGTTAGGAGCATCTATTTCGCCCACTCATCTTTATAGCGCACTGCTTTGGCGGGCTGGTCGTACTGAAGGTAAGTATGTGTGTAAAACATAATTAAAAAATGCCTTTAACTAAGGGTTACAGGCACTCCTAGAAGCCCGCCAGGATGAGAACGAGTGGCCTGGCGTTTTTGCATCAACCACTGGCTTAATCTTCCTCGGCACACCGTTTCGAGGCGCAGAGGGGATGAGCCAGGTAGAGATGCTTGAGGCGGCGCGGCGGGAATACCAAGACGATGAAGTGCAGACAGATGTCCTAAAGATACTAGAGCCGGGGAACGAGTTTCTTCAGGAGGTGGTTGACCAGTTTGGAAAGACGCGGATGCTTGCAAACAGGGCTGAGGTGGCATGCTTCTACGAGCTAAAATCAAGCAACGTTGGAAAGATCGTAGGGAAAGAGAATCGAATGGTATGTTCTATAGGAGATTTATTACCCATGCAGAACTAATTACTCTCCTAGAGATTCGTGGTGAGCGAGAGCTCTGGCTGCCTTGACCTGTCTACCGCAACAAGGAAGTTCTCTCTCTCGCGGACTCATTTTGACATGAATAAATTTGGAAGACCCACGGAGGAAGACTTCGAGACAGTAGGAGATGTTATCAAGAACATGGTTGGAGGATCTCATGCGTTAGCGTTGGCTCGGTCTCAATGTAATTATGCTCCATCCTTGGCCTTAGCAGTTCTATGTATAACTAATCGACTTCAAGCTAGAAGATCAATTTCCGGACCCTTCGTCGTTGGACCTATGAACGCCTACCGCCAAAGTCATAGTGTAACGCCAGCCAATCATCGCCTCAATTTCAGGCTACGAGGAATCCCATGCGAATATCAAAGCAGGGCTGATATCCGTGAACTTATTAAGAGCACACTATCGATTCGAACTAGCGCAAGCGTTACAGTTCATTCACTTGCCGTTAATCCGGTTAAACAGAACAGCAAAGTTGCAACTCTAAGCTTTCATATTGTCCCAGCCTGCTTATCCGACAGCTCCAAAAATGAATGGATATTCAGCTTGCCAGTGGACGAGACCCTAGACGAGGACAGCTTCAGTTGGAGAGAATCTCTAGTATTTGATACTCATTTCTCCGGTTTTACGCCTCTCCAACACACCAACGACGATAACTGTCATTTTGAGTGAGTGAACAAAGAACTTACGACAGCGAGCAAGACATTGACTAGCATTAGTGTGATCGCAATAACTGGTCTCGGTGAACACGCATTTAGTTCTTTCAAAGAAGGAGATGGGTCATTCATGTGGCTCCGTGATGCTCTTCCATTAGATTTTCCTGGCGCAAGGATTTTGATCTATGGATATGACACTCAACTTCTTCAAAGCATTTCATTTCAGAGCTTGACAGACTTAGGTAGAGCCCTTCAAATTGACATGAAAGACATTCGGGTAAGTAAATGTATTTCCCTCCTGTCCAATTTGCTCTAGCTGATAGATAGTGTCTAGCAACTCCACCAATCTCGTCCTATCGTTTTCATTGGACACAGCCTTGGCGGTCTTGTCATCAAAGAGGTTTGTATTCGCTCTTAGCCCCATCTGTGAATTGTGCTTACAATTTGAGTTGCAGGCCATAGTTAAGTGGAAAGAGGAAAGCGAGGAGAACGATGCGGCAATGCTGAATTCTATTTCCGGATTCCTTTTCTTTGGTGTCCCCCACCAAGGAATGGCCATTGAATCACTTGTTCCTTTGGTGAAAGACTTCCCGAACCGGACTCTTCTTGAGTCCCTCAACAAAAACTCGGCGCTTCTTCAACGTCTTGAAAGAGAGTTTAGCAACGCATTTGGCGCAAGATCTCCTCGAATTGTTTCATTCTACGAAACAAAGAGATCCCCCACTGCAATAGAGGTGAGTCGCCAAAGAGCTAAATACTCCTGTCCTCATAATATCGCTTACATCTTATTTAGAGAGAAGATGGCAGATGGGAATTGTCGGGACCTCCCGAGGTCTTGGTCGACGTCTCATCCGCAACATGCGGCAGTAAGCACCAGCACCCAATCGATCGCAATCATTCCGAGATGGTCAAATATAGCAACCAATATGACCAACTATACAGACGTGTTGTGGTCGCTCTATCACCACTAGTTAGCGGATT
The DNA here is from genome assembly GCA_014905255.1 of Herpotrichia juniperi. NCBI lineage: Eukaryota > Fungi > Ascomycota > Dothideomycetes > Pleosporales > Melanommataceae > Herpotrichia > Herpotrichia juniperi. Next base: position 968,590 of record BLYF01000166.1, on the reverse strand, counting down.
ACAAAGTAGTTCTGTTGTTGCAAGTATAGGAGATGGACATCGTCGTGCGTAACCCGGCTGAATTCCATAGCTAGACATTCTAATAACAATTTTTCAGCACTAGTACCACATTCCGACGAGAACTTAGGTGTGTGTCTTTACAAACATCTCTTACATGCCACTAATATTAGCATAGAATGTCTACGATCACTTTCTTTTCCAGAACAAGAGCACAGGTACAACGACATTCATTCTGCAAAAGACACCTGTGAATGGCTACTTGAAGACCCGCAGTACCAAGCTTGGATAAACGAACCACGAGGCCTTTTTTGGATCAAAGGCAATCCTGGGGCAGGCAAATCTGTTCTTATGAAGTTCGCCGTTACGACAATGGATCATAGAAAGTCTGGGGATCTCGTTCTCTCTTTTTTTATCAACGGTCGAGGAACGTTTCTGCAAAAGACACCATTGGGCGTAATCCGTGCACTACTCAACTCTATGCTCGAATCCTTCCCAGAGTACCTCTCTCGTCTCACTGAGCGGTTTGAAGACAGAGAAAAACGATTCGGATCTTACCAGGCAAAGAGATGGAATTGGTCCACGAAGGAGCTTCAAGAATTCATGTCAGAGATTCTGATTAAGGACACGAAGGATAGACTTGTGGTTATCTTTGTTGATGCGCTTGACGAGTGTGGAAAAGAGCTTGCTAAAGATTTGTTCACATACTTCAATGGCCTCATGAAGGAAATCGAGCGCGAAAACGCCCAAGTTAAGATATGCTTTTCCTCTAGGCATTATCCAATCCTGGGGCTTAACGCCATTCCATCAATATTTGTAGAGGAACAAAATGACAAAGATATCCGATCGGTCATTCAGGAACGACTAAAGGAAATCGAGCCACTAGCGAAGCGCCAGCGGATCGAGAAGGATATCTTGTTAAAGGCTCAAGGAGGATTCCAATGGGCAGTCTTAGTTGCTGCTTTGATGATTGATGGCAACGCCACCGGTATCCGGACGGAGGAGCTGCACGAACAGCTCTCCTCTACCCCGGAAGCTCTTGATGAGTTATATACCGACATATTAAGTGGTGTTACTGAATCCGAAAAACATCAGATTATTAAGCTGTTTCAGTGGATTCTATTTGCTGAGCGGCCCTTATCTGCACAAGAGCTTCGGGATGCGCTTGCTGCCGACAAGGATATGACTTGCACGACTGTCTCCAAACTTAGAAGCTGCAAGAGTTGGGCCGATACTCTACCCCAATTTGAGAGGCATATTAAATATATCTCAAGAGGCTTAGTGGAATTCCAGACCCGTGAGATTTGGGAGCAATATGAACCCGGCGGAGAAGACGCGGACAGAGAGGCTCAATTCATTCACCAATCAGTTGCGGACTATGTGCTCAACAAATTTCTCAAAGATGTCGGACATTACCAACATGCCTCTCATAGCCGAACCGGAGCTGGAAACTTTCAAATATCGAGGTCTTGTCTTAGATACTTGACATTGGAAGAAGTATTGGAAGGGGCTCAGCTGTCTCGTGGCGAACTCTCAGCGAAATTTCCTTTAGCTCCATATGCCGCACGGTTTCTCTTTGTCCATATCCAGAAAGTGGAAAAAGAAGAAATACCCCAGTCTGATCTGTTCCCGCTCGTTAAATGGGAGCCACAATCAGAAGTAACAAGGAAACTTGCTAGCCTGTGGAGGGTCTTGGATCCTGGCGGCGCCCACGCACCTATGGGGTGGCCCTTCATTGGAGCGACAGCGCTTCATGTCCTGATTGCATTTGGCTCAAAAAGTGCTTTCGATGATTTCTTGCAGAAAGATGATGTATGCATTGATGGTAAAGACTCGGACGGATACACACCATTACTCCTCGCCATCCGAGAGGGCCACCAAGATATGGCATTAGTGTTGTTGGATCGGTCGGTCGAATGGCAGCACCGACACAAAGCACTAATAGACAATAACATCGCTCAGCATGACGAGATAGAACAGCACTCGAGTTATTTTGTAGACGTCAACGCTGAAAGCAATGACGGCGAAACAGCGCTTACGATTGCCCTTACAGAAAAAGCTGTGGAAGTCATCTTCAAGTTGATTGAACTGGGCGCTAATCTCAAGTATTTCGGACATGAGTCTGAACTTGTCCTCTATTCTATTCGCAACAGAGATAAGAAGCTCCTAATGAAATTGATTGAAAAAAAGGTTACACTCGACGGAGTTGTTTATTTTATTACAAAAGAGCTCTTCGACAGTGATGACAGCGTCCTCGAGCATTGTCTGTCGGAACTACTCAGGGCAGGAGCTGATACAAGGAAATCGGTAGAATTTGGCAAGAGCACTGTTGCCGAGGATCAAGAAGATGAAAATAGAGATGAAGATGAGCATGACTATGAATCAGATGACGAGGCGGTTCTCCTAGCTTCACGTAGAGGTCAAACAGCCATCGTTAACCTCCTCCTGTCAAACGGCGCTTCAGCAACATTTCAGAATAAACACAGACAGACACCGCTATGGTGGGCGGCAGAAAAGGGCCACGAGGCTGTAGCTAAGCTGCTGCTGGAGACGGGTGAGGTTGACGTCGACTTAAAGGATCAGTATGGACAGACGCCACTATGGATGGCGACAGAGAATGGGCACGAGGCCGTAGCCAAGC
>BLYF01000166.1:954116-964149 GCA_014905255.1 Herpotrichia juniperi | reverse complement strand
GTAGTTAAGCTACTACTAGAGACGGGCAAGGTTGACGTCGACTTAAAAGATACTCAGTACGGACGGACACCACTATGGAAGGCGGTAGAGAATGGGCACAAGGCCGTAGTCAAGCTGCTGCTGGAGACAGGCAAGGTTGACGTCGACTTAAAAGATACCCTGTACGGACAGACACCGATATGGAGGGCGGTAGAGAATGGGCACAAGGCCGTAGTCAAGCTGCTGCTAGAGACGGGCAAGGTTGACTTCGACTTAAAAGATACTCAGTGCGGACAGACACCGCTGTGGAGGGCGGCAGAGAAGGGGTATGAGGCTATAGTTAAGCTGCTGCTAGAGACGGGCAAGGTTGACGTCGACGTAAAAGATACTTGGTATGGACAGACACCGCTGTGGAGGGCGGCAGAGAATGGGCATGAGGCTGTAGTTAAGCTGCTGCTAGAGACGGGCAAGGTTGACGTCGACTTGAAAGATAATTGGCATGGACAGACACTGCTATGGATGGCGGCAGAGAATGGGCATGAGGCCGTAATCAAGCTGCTTAGAGACAGGCAAGGTTAACGTCAAGTGCGTTAAGCGATAAAATATGGTACTCCAGCACCAATCATATGAAAAATAGTTCGACCCCACGCTCAGGCTGGATTGTAACTGCAGGGAAGACTAGAGCGTATATAAGTAAACGCATGTGCCCTGTTTACTGCCCTGATATCTTGTTTTCCGCCTTGTATTCTTAGTCCTTATTAGCCCTATTGTGGTCAGTTAAAAGCAACATCTATTAGGTTGCAGTCCTAGACTCCGTTAGTGTTTGGGTGCGTGTTGTCAGGTGCCTAAATACTGGACCTGGTTCTCAAGCAAATTGGCTAACGTGGTTTTAACGTGGAAACAGGATACCAGAAACAGTCACACGAAAGATGGCCGATTGTCAAGGAAACCTTGTTTTCATGATCCTATTGTCGTATGTGGAAGATCTATTCAAAAACCTGGCCTGTATGGATGGGAGATTTAGATTTGACAAGGAAGAACCACACCTCATCCATTCTCTTGCTTTCTTTTTTTTTTTTGGCTTCGCAGTAGACACAAACCTGCCCTGGTTAATGACTTCGGCTCTCACCATTGGGTGTGCAAGGGTTGATTCGTAACAGGAATTCAGTTCGTAATGCTGCGGAGGATCAAGGTTTAGAGCAAAAGAGCATGCTACCTGTTCAAGAGCGTTGGCAGTCCAAGTAGATGAGTGAAGGGCAGACGACGTACTACACGCCTCCGTGATCTCGGGCAACGCGGTTTGCAGTCTTGAGGTTGGGATAGCCGGTCTTGCGAGACATGGAGACTGGTGCCAGATGAGAGTCTTGCGCTTTAATGGGCGGTTTCGTTGGAGTAACTTTGATGTTCTTTTCCATTGGGCTTGGCAGGTAGGTGGGCTGATGTAACTTAGCTAAGGGGTAGTGCGGGTTTTGTGATTGTTTGCTTGTAGTGTCTGAAGGAGATGATTTGATTGATGATGAGAAGAAAAAGAGGGGGCGAGGGTATTATAGATGGAGTCTGCGGTCTGGACAATAACGTAAACATAATTTTGACAGAGAGTATTAAGCTCCAAGAAATATTGAGCATGAACAATGTCTAGTTTATATAGAATGGCAATTTCACTGACCGAGGAGAGTTGAGGCGTCCACGGCCTTAGCAAACAGTAAGGCTTCCTTAGTTAGTACCATGAGTTATGAAATCCCTTCTTTGCTCCCTCAGTACGATTCTTGGACAAAGAAGATTATCGTAACTGGCTCAGGGTATGTGTCCTTTTAATACAGCTACCTTTCAAGGTTTTATCAGTTGAGATTGGCGTGCAGCTAAAGATTGCATGCCTGCTTTTCCAACAAGAGAAGTGCAACATTATTTGATTCTTCCGAAATATCAAAATTATCAATAGTACTACCGGGACTCACCAAATCCTCAACCCAGACCCTCAATCACAAATGCTTCCCTCCAAGCGGCCCTCCAGCAGGTTCATGCATCCGCTTCAACAGGCCGCTCGCTTTTTCCACGACGGTCTTCAAACTGGCCCAGGATCCTCGACGCTCAGTACCCAAATTTCTCATCGACGAAAATGACCTTACATGTCGCAAATGTTCCATTCGATTGCTTAAAGTATCACAATGAGATATATGGCTACTTTGGTTGGCGGACATCTCTGCGACCTCCTTCAGAACAGAGGCTGTAATGGAATTTTGTCTGTTCACACTATCTACCCATACTTCGTCTTTGCTGCGCGTGTGCGGCTCGGGTGGGATTTGGCTTACGTTGAGGGAAGATAGGGTTGACTCCTCTAGAGACAGGAATGACGCGGCTTGCTGTCTCTGTGGAGTTGGAGGTTGCACTTCTATTGATGTAGAGGATAGTTTAGGGCGCAAGGTTGGTGGAGGCTGCTTACGCTTGGAACGATGCTGCTCTACATTCCGAGGTCCCATCTGATCTGATTGCTTGGGACAAGATTGTTGTTGAGGCTGAGAGTGAACCGAATCCGTACGCTCGCGATAAAGGTCACCAATGGGCCGAGGAAAAGATTCATCTGCAAGTTGATCTCTTGGTTGTTCTGTGCGCTGGGCAGAAGGTTGCTCGAAAGGCTGATCATTCGCCTGCTCTAGAAGTAGAGAACGCAGTTGCTTCACTCGTTGAGGATAGGATTGCCCATGAGCTTGTGATTGAGGTGGATCTGCACCCGGAAGTCTCTGCTGCCCTCTAAGTTGATTACGCTGTTTGGCCTTATGTTGTGGATGCAGCTGTTCTACAAATTGGTGAAGAGCATGCTCTGCACTCTGCTGACTATCATATTTGTTTAGCTGCGGATGCGACTGAATTGCATGTTTAGCACGATTCTGAGCCATACGCCGGATGTGAATTCGCTCTGCTTGCTGCTGCCGAGACTGCTTCATCTGTTCAGGATGTTTGTGTCCTGCTCTATTGGACTGTACGACTTCTTTGAGTGAATAATACGGCTGGGATGTATATTGGGAATGCAGTTGATTTTCACTTGCCGAGCGTAACACAGGTAGCTGCTTAGTGTGTTGTGTTGGGAAACTTGCCGCACCTTGCAGGTGACTGGGCTTCGTGCGTTGAACGCAAGACTTCTCTGTACTTTCGGGGAGCGGCTGCGAATTGATTAAGGGGCGCGAGCGGGGCGCGGTGTTCATCCTTGCATAGCTTTGTGACAGTTGGTTTGCGCCTGGGTTCAAGAACATCTCGGCTCGGTCGTTGTTGGATGCAGCTTGACCGTTGGTCTCTTGCTGCATACGAAAAGAATTGGCGCCGTATTTAGCCGAAAAAGACGTTGGGCTTCTTTCACGTTGAAAAATATCTACTCTACGATGAGATCGTGAGAGAGAGGGCTGTTCAGATGCCCCAGTCCCAACTGCTTCCCCAGAAATGTGATCATAAGTACTGGTATTAAGAGCCTGACAAGAGCGCGAGGGAGAAAGCTGCTGGGCTTCTTCAGCTTTAGCTAATGTACTGATTATCTGGGTAAACTTGTGGGCGCCAAACATTTTGTTAAAGGTTCTAGCTGGTGGGTGAATGGTGAAACTCGGTTGCTGTGCGACTAACACGAGACTGTTACCAGTTCGCTGCTTTTTCTTCTCCTTCTTGATGAATGGGTAGATGGTCTCTACGACTTGCTGAATAATTTTGATTGAGAGGTGCTTGATCGTCACCCTAAAACTAGGAGAAGTATTTGATAGTCTTAGCCATGAACGTTTTGCTCTTTAGAATTTATACCGGACCAACAAGTTTATCGCTGATGATAGCAGATAGGTACCTAGCTTCATATAAAGTCTCCAGTTGTGATTGTATACCTGTGCTAAAAGCGAAAACGTGGAAATACAGTTTGCGAACTCACATTGTGTGGTTGACCCGGGAAGCGGGTAGTTGTTGTTCAGCTCTGCTGTGGCCCATTCTGGACCATGCTAGTAGATTGAAGACAGAATTTTCGAGTCAATCGGCCTATTAGTCTAAACAGGTCAAAAGTACTTATTAGACAACTTGGTTGCTGCTCTGTACGCAAGCATTGTGTCGAAATTTGGAGGTACTCGCGACCACATCCCCCATGAACAAATCCTGACAATCACTGATACAAGAACCATACCTTTTATTATCTTGCTCTCAAAGGAGACTTGCGAAGAACAATAAAATATGCATTGAATTTGCGACGGAATTGACGTAGACGGTGAAGAAGAGATGTAGTGGTGCCACTGTTAAATAGGATGGGCATAAAGTGCGCAAAGACGATAGTACTGACATATACAGTTGAAAGCAAAGAGTAGAAGCGAGATTTCTGTACTATGATATGAAATGTTGAGATCAAGTGTCGGAGGAGGAAGAAAATGCGGCAGGTCAGAAGCAAGCGCACCTATCCGAGTAGGCTGTGTCCTGATCTGGAAGGAGCGGGAATGACCACCCGCAACCACCATTTTCTGGTGTTCCGCTTGGATTTTTGTATTTCTTTGAGATTGAAGGGTGCAATATCGTGCAACCGATAATGCAGTTCTGCTGCCGAGGACTTCGTGAGACTGGGCGACGTTTCGCTCGCCGTTCACCTACCGCTTGTAGCGTTTCTTTTCACAATTGAAAGTCTTGAACGATCTCCCCACATTTTCCGAGATTTTGTAGTTCAAAATATAAATTTAAGACGGAAACTGAAGTTGAGATCAAAGTCGAGCAAAATCTCCCTTCTTCAACGATTTGGACGTGAACCTCCTTGCCCTTGAAAAAGGTCGCTCTAAGCCAAAAGGGTGAATGGTCCGCGGTGTTCAAAGATGCCCTTAGTGCAACAAAGACGACTTTGTAAGGATCTCTTAATACGCCAGAGACAGCGATGGGGTCATCAGTGAGTTTTCCCCATATGATAAGCTGGGCGTCCAGCGCAGGTACCCCCATTGCTTTGAATATCGTGCTCATCGCGCTTCCGACTTTAACGGTCTATCCAGGGAAGCTTTTACAATCGCAGTTGACAGATGGCAGGAGATTATAGGTGAAGGCAGCAGTATTCCAGTGAATCAGATGAGCAACATTCGAAATGGGAGGACATCGATAACGACCGCGCGTTGAACGATCTGTGAGAGGACGGTATTCTGCTGCCTCGAAGCAATGTTGTTTGAACAAGGACGGAATTCTGCTGCCTTGAGTATAAAATATTGGTCCTGGAGACTAAAAGGAACGATAGCGATGACTCGCGAGGAAACGCGTAAGAGACATGAGACGCCGACCAAAGACACTAAAACGATTACGCATTGCTGCATCATCGAACACGACACACAGGTCCACCGGCGGGTAGTGGCAATGGTCGAGATTAGCTGTTCGTACAAGGGAATTTCGGCGGCAGGCAGAAATAATTCGAACTCTGACACTGGGTGAGGGTACAATATAGAGTTGCCTGCTCAGCTCCGCTAACTCATTCGAGGATGTACAGTACTTTAGTACGGAAAGGCGCTAGTAATTTGCACCGAGCGAAGCATGCCACAAAAGCGACCAAACTAGCACGGCAAGATATCGTTGTGCTTCGGTATTCTGTGTAGCTGACCATTCCGTGCTGGAAGAATACTAGCTCCCTCGTACCTGGCCGGCTTTCTATGCCTCCGACCTAGAACGAAGGCTCGAATGCTCGAAGCTGCACCGAAGCTTAAATTTCTCGAACCATTGAATGTTCCAAACACCCATGGGTGCATGTGACAGGACGGTTTGGCCGGCACGGCGGTGGCTAAAGTTCTTCCTGCTTCTCTCGTGCTTCTGTGCAGGGTGTTACCCCAGATTGCACAAATCTCCCGGTCGTACCCTCATCAATGTTGCGGGCGCAGATGAATAAATTATGCGGGGTTATAGTATCCATCAACCAGAGCCGTTGGCTAGCCAGGAAATATAGATGAATTTTATGGGGTGCAGATGCTTCTCGAAGGTCCTCCATAAATGCCCACGGCTGCGTCGATCTAATTCTTAGCAGCCATATTAAAAGCAATACTGGATACAACGATATTGGGAGGCGTGACGCCAGGAAAAGTAAGTAGGTAGTGAGATGATGCGATCCTCAGCCGGTTGCCTAATTGGCATGATCTCACGACACACAGCTATTTCGTGCCACCACCTGACTGAGCCAGATGGCGTCACGGTGGGCTTCTCGGATGGTGGTGAACTCTGGGTAACACGTTGAACCAAAGCCGCCGCGAGCCTCGCCTTTGTTCGAACACTTCGAAAGTTGGCAGGGGCGCCGAGGGGCACAGGTCGAAACAAAGACGGCGAGAGATAAACCAACATCCGGAATCAGCGCTGAGCGATAGCGAGGGATGAGGGCATCAAAGGCCCCCTGGAACCTACCTGAAGGGGCAGTGGGAATGCACGAGCGGAGTCCGATATGAAACCCTTCAAGCGGGCCGGTACGCTGAGTGGGAAAATGTGGATCGAATTCGGGCCTCCTTACAGGCTGAGGGAGCCCAGGGGCGGCGTCAGGGTCGCCCTTGGGGCGCGGGTGTGTTTGCTCGCTATCCACGCCTAAATTAAGAATAATCTGTGTGTGTCGAGCCAATCCGTGTTGGGCTAGCGCTACTCCGCCCTGGAGTGGCTGCCTAGACATAAATGCCACCGTGTCCTCCTTGCCATCTGGTCAGATCTCTCAATATCATCTCCCCGTTCTCCCAGCCAGATGCAATAGTACGCACAACCGCACCACTAAGCATTGACAAACACACAATGGGATCTGAACACCAACAACAATCAACTTACTACACCTCGTCCTCTGAATTCGCCCAGGCTCTCACCACACCCGCTATGTCCTCCCTCACCCAACTCACCCCACCGCCCACAGTCGACTCGGCACCGACAGCCACCATCAAAATGGAGGACCTCTCCATGGGCTTCTCATCACCAGCATCCACATCCTCAATGCCTCCAACTTCACAACACACACCCTCGGGCTCTGAGTCTAGGGCTGCCGCCAAAAAGCGGAAGTCATGGGGCCAGGTGCTCCCCGAGCCAAAGACAAACCTCCCCCCACGCAAGCGTGCTAAGACAGAGGACGAAAAGGAGCAGCGCCGTATCGAGCGTGTCAAGCGCAACCGCCTTGCTGCCCACAACTCCCGTGAGCGAAAGAGGCAAGAGGTTGAGCTGCTCCAGGCCGAGAAAGACAAGATCGAGGACGACCTTCGCGCCGCCCAGTACGCTATGTCACAAATGGCCAACGAACTCAAGGCATACCGAGACAAGTACCCTGGTGCTGTCCCTGAACAGACCCTCGACACCAACACATCAATGGATGCTTATGAGACGCTCATGAGCCAGGCAAATACTATCTGCCCTCGTCAAACATCATTCCCTAGCCCCGTCTCCATGGACTCCATGGACTCGCCACGCGATGAATCCTGCCAGCCCGAGACCCCCTTCTCGGACAGCGCATGCCCCGAGCTCGACACGACACGATATCCTGCTGCGATATTGTGCGACCTGCAGTGTCAGTCGAGCTCGGAGCGTCGCTCCCAACAATCGTCACGTCAAGTGATGCTGGCTTTCCTTATTCTCTTCAACCTCACTTCGATGAGAAGCCTTTGGAATCTCTTTTCGACTTCGACCAGTTCCCGGAAAACCAGGAATCCATTAGCATGGATGATCCAACAGACTTCTTCAATTCGGCCATCTTCGAGCACTCTTCCAACTCCTACAACCTTACAGACCAATTTGATGTCAAGAACTTCGACTTGCAGACAGCCTCTGGCGCAGCTACCTATGCTTGCGACGGGGTTCTCGCAGTCGATATCTAGCAGCAAATATGTCGTTCGGTATTCGGGAGCGATGAAGAGGGCTGGACTCGATGGTTCGAAAAGGAAAAGATGTACAAGATCATCACGGCTTAGACAAGGGAGACGGAGTAAAGTGTTTTCATCATTGGAGCGTGGAATTATAAGGTCACTGGATTCATTTGGCGTGAAAAATCAAGGCAGGGGTTTTGGTCGGCGTCAGAAGGCGTCAAGCAGGTGCAGTGTATGAGTATCATCGCAAGCATCTTATCTTGATCGAATTGGTGGACTGTTCTGGCTTGGATATAGATTCCATGTTCAGTATAGTTCGGGTCAACCCCCATATGGCGGACAAGATATAGTACACCAAGAGCTGGTGCTCTTTCTGTAGCCAATTGACCTCGTATTCGAATCACCATCTGTGTTCCTTATTGCGTGATGTTGCTTCCACCCTCGCTGACACATCCGTTCTCCGAGTATATGGTACCTGACTTTTACCCTTACACAAACATTCCGAATTGCTGATATCTTGTTACCTTTACGAAACCTTCAATTAACTTTGACTTTTCATAGCAACACCATCCTACACGCTTCACCTTTACTCTGCTCTCGTCAATCTCTTTTGCATTCTAGCTTTCGCCCTGACGACACAAATGCAAGGACCTCGTCCAAGCACAAGATCGACAAATGTCGTTCGCCACACGGAAAGACTAATTCCCGCCGGGACAACCCTTATAAACGTCAAAGCTCAGTTTCGATTGCCCAAATCTCGGAAAGTCAGAAGCAATTCCAAAGTTTCGGGAAGCCATTCGACAAACGTGCCTGAATTTCGGAGGGAAATAATACTACGTAGCTTTCTTGCACTCTGTTCATCCAGTTCAAGTAGGCTATTATGGTTCAATATTTAAAAGAGGTATGCGCATTGGGAAGTTGTGCCTAACTCAAGCTGCCATATGTTCTCTCGTCAACCCAGGTCCACCAAGTACCATAGATATGCAGATACACCACAACCCTAATATACCGTCCTTTTCCCAGAAAAGCCCAATACAGACGGCATCCTTTGGACTTCATATCAACGAATGACCTTCTCTCACGCGATCAAGGCAACCCCAACGCCCCAATATCCGCACTCGTGCCTCTCCCCTCCACCAACTCCGCCATGACGCATCCAGTCCCAGGTCCCTGACTAATGCCCCAAGCGCCATGACCCGCCGCGAGGAAAACTCCACCCTCCGCACCACTTCTCGTCCTGAACCCTCCTCCCAGTCTCTCGTCCGAGATCCTTGAGACTATTGGACGGCCGCTAGACGTCACGGCGCGGAAACACAACGCCTCCCTTGTTACTTCCACCTCCCTCCCGTCTACACTCCCCATCATCGCAACCGCGCAGTCCTTCAATTGCTTGATCGCTTCGGGACTAGGTTTTGAGTCGCTTGCTATCTCAGGGAGAGGTATCATAGTGCTGTTCAACCCCGCGAGATACACTTCTCCACCCGCTCTTGCAAAGTACTCAGGCGAGAAGCCTAGCGTATCGGTTGCGAAGACAGCGTGGCAAATTTCGGAATCGTCGTCTTTGAAGAAATCGTTTTTGAGGAGGAGGGAGTGGCCTGCGAGTTGCGAGATGGGGATCCGGGTTTTGGAAGCTGGAAAGAGGGCGCGGAAGAGTTGGGGGGACCAGGCGCCTGCTGTGATGATGAGGCGGGTACATGGTACTGTGGTAGTCAGCATAGGCCTCAGAGAGGGAGTTGAAGTTGGCAGGCATACTTTCTGTTTCCGTGCCGTCTTTACTTATCCTCACACCATTGAGATACCCGCTCTCGTCTTTCGACACTGATATCGCGCGCGCAGGATAGTGCACCTTGACTCCCCTCGCTCTAACTCTCTCAAGCATCCATGTGCAGAATCTCAGAGGGTCGACCTGCGCCACACTCCCCTCCCTCGAAATGATCTCCTGTGTCCCGCTATCTTTCCTCAACCACGCCGGGCCGTCGATTCCAACAGCAGTTTTGACGTTTGTTGCATTCGCCCTACTCGTCCCATCTCTCAGCCAATCCTCCCCACTACCCCCCACCGCATCTTCAGAATCCCGACTCAGACTTATCCCAGTACTGGGCGTGTATCCCCACACCTTCCTCCCGTTATTCTTCGCCGCGAGCTCTTTATGCAGTTTAAACGAAAGGGCACCGAGGGGTGCGACGGAGGGGGCGAACCCTATTTGAACCAGTTAGCCTCCAGCCTGCCTGCCACAAATACATACTTTTGTGGTAGGGGAG
>BLYF01000166.1:695582-954073 GCA_014905255.1 Herpotrichia juniperi | reverse complement strand
GGGAGGGGTCCATACAATCCTCGGCCAAAAATCCGCCCGCAAACCCACTCGCGCAATGCAGCAGCTCCTCGGTCGAATCCAAAATGCAGATACTCTCAGGTTTCGTGTTCCCATTCTCACAAAGGTAGTATGCGGTTGAAAGGCCGATGATGCCGCTTCCGAGTATCACAGTCGCCATTCCGCAAATCTGCCCGGATTGGTATGCGCCGGCGGGGTAACGAGGGGTATGGGAGCTCAGAGATGCGGAATCGGTGGTTTATATGGAGGCTGCTGAGTCTGGTCGCGTGCGCCTGGGTAAATGCGAGTCGAAGAGCTCATCGTATGATGTTGGTGTTGCCCGTCGGAAAAATATCATACGATCGGTAGTTTTGAGGTGCAAGGTGACGTCGCGAAGTCGAGATGCTGGGTGCACATGACACGACAAAACCACAATATATCCATAGAAAATATATTATGCGTTCATGGGAGAGGAAGCTTAGACTGGAGTACCCTGATATATCACGATTCATGAGTAGCGATGCAATGGCATCGAAGTGGTAAGTGTACTTTTTAATTCACTATGGGTTTCAACCTAGCTATCATCTAGTAATGACCATCAACCCCCTTGAAACCAATCGTACCACCCAAGAACTTCTAACTTGAACAAGAGAAAGGCATTTACACCTGAAGCTCAAACATCCTCCCGATTTATCCTCCAAGACTCTCATTCATCTGCTTGAAAGATTCGACGACTTCGGATTTCATCTCATCTGTGGGCTCTCCATAATCCTCGATATCTTGCTCAGAGAGATGACCGACGAGACGCTTAGCCTTGAGTTCTTTGGTGTTCCGCAGGGTCTTGTTCTTCATAGCTTTGTTCTTGTTGATCAACCAGATTCTCTGAGCGACTGCAGCCTCCTCAGCCTTCCTCTCCTCTGTCATCTCGCGACGAGCCATGACTTCCTCCTCAGGTAAAAGACCCATAAAACGAATATCCTGAGCCCCCAACGCGTCTTTTTCGTACCAGTGGTCGCCATACGTACGAATGAGCTCGTCCAGAGCTGCAGCCTCATCGATCGGAGAGTTTGGCAGTTCTGGCATAGGCCGTAGAGGTTCGGTTTCGCCTCTAGCTATAATCTCCTTGAAATCATCATCGTTATTCTTCATTTGAGGCACAGCTGACATTTCCTTGCGTTCATCCGCTGCGTACTTCGGCCACTTCTTGCCAGGCCCAAGGAGCAGCGGGTCCTCGACTTTAGCCTTACATTTCCCTTCGGCGGAGTCTTCGAAAATAATGTGCTGGGCGAGGTCGATGGTATCTTCCTCAGAAATAATAGACTCGGGAAGAGGGGTGGAGATGGGCGTTCCTTTGATGGCTGCCCCGTCCCTAGTTGTCCTGCTGATGGCCGACTCGAGGAGAATTGATTCGCGGAGAGCTGCCTCGTCATCTCCGTATCCAGTACCGTCATACAATCCATTATGGCGACCCCAAGCGCTCAATCGACGCTCCAAGGAGCACGTGTCTTCGTCGGAGAGGGACGGCTGTTTTTCGTGAGCGAGAAATGCGCGAACCATGTCTTTCTTGGCATCCAAGGAGTTGCGGGACTCGTCAAGAGCGAATAGATCGCTATCCGTACTCGGGATCATGGTCTCCTGTGGGTCACATGAGTTCGACTTTCTGGCGACGGTGACGTAGGAACTGTGTGACTGGGGGATGTCGTTCTCAGTTGACTCTATAAAGGGTCTTGGAAGAACATCAACGCGAGATGTGTGTGGCTGCAGGATATCATTCTCGATTGGTGCTAACATGCAGACATTTTCATAATTAGGGGCGGCAAACTCCTTGGTGATGATATGGTTGTTGGTGTAGTTGGCGTGTTCTTGATCGGTATGTGGTTGATCAATTACCATGGGCATGAAATCAAAGTAGCCCGGAAGTTCGTCTTGCTCTTTTACACTCATCGCCGGAGACGAGACGTAAATTTCCGGTGCTAGGACGCCAGCATCTCCATCCATGGGAAGGTTTGTTCCAGGCATTGGCGTTGGAAGTGGACGCTCCGCCATCGGCGAGAACACTGGTGGAGTTGGCACCGCACCGTCGTACATATGAAGGGTTGGAACCAATGGTTTTGGGATTGCGTTGATTCTGTTCTCGCGATCTAGCATCTTCTGTATAGGAGCAGGTGAACCCATAACCGAGCCGACTGTGAAAACCGAAAGGTCTGGTGGATTGATAACGGAGTCTTTTACTGGTTCTGCGATAGGAAGTGCAGCAGCACGATGACGGATATCCTCTATTTCTGTTCCCGAAAAGCAATGGAAGGGAGCCTCCTCGAATGCGAGGGCAAGAGATGGTCGCTCACGCTTGATGGGCGTGATCTAGAAGATCCCGTTAGTCATGTGGGATGTGGCAGACAGAGTGGATGGGAGCATACCTCAGGATGCACACGTGCAGGTGATAGAGGAGACATATCATCGTCTGACTTGACATTGCATGACCTCAAGCTCCGCATAGACCCAATAGTCCGCAGCGACCCTAGCAGCCTGTGGCGTTTGGAGGGGCTGTCTTTACTTGAAGAGAATGAATCTCTTCCGATAGCTCCAAACTCCTCGAGGCCAGTAGAGTCATTTTCAAGAGGAGTAACGGGAGATTTAGGTGTAGTATTCTCGGCTGCCTTTATTCTAAGAAGCATTAGCTGTTTAGACACTGGAGGTGATTCTAGGAACGGGTAAAAGACAAGAGCAGTGGTGGTAAGGGTGCTCTGTTGATAATCGGGTGTTTCAACACTTACGAACCAGGTCCTTCGTCGCCATGCCCCGATAGGAGTCCAGAGAGACTCTTCTTCGTCCGGATGGTGAGATTCTTGAGATTGTTCATGGCTGGTGATGGATGTCGTCTCTGAAAAACAGCGTGGGCGCGGAGAGTCTTTATATTCAGTAAAGTGGCCGGGTTGTTGGGGAAAAAAAATGGTAGGAACAACCCGTGGATATGCAGGAAACCGAGAAGGGCTTTCTCAGCAACTCTTGCTATCGAAAGGTTGTGTATTGTCGAAGAACTTGCCCAAACCCCTGAGGTGAAGGAACGACCGATTGCCACATCTGAAGGCGTACCTCACTCTGGCAGCTGACAGATACATCAGAAAATCCCAGGCTTGATCGATCCTTTTGATCTTTGACCAAAATCACCTGCCTTCCCGGCACGACTCTAATGTGTACTGCTGCTGTATGGTACTGAAGGGCTCCAGACAGGCAAGGGCTGAGTAGTAGCCAGGGCTTATCTTGCAAGCCTACCTACATCCTTTAAAATATCAGTCGAGTGCGCTAGATACTGCAAGATCAATCAGTAATGTGTACAGAGGCGGCTATAGTTCATGCGCTTACCGTCCTCATTTAGTAAGACCAAAGTACCCATCGTTCTAGGTAGCACAGTGCTGCATTCCATCTAAGGCCTCCTCCTCCCCCAAACCATAGCACCGGCCACTTCTTCAACCGACATCAACCAACCTCTCAACCAACTTCTCAATTGATTTTTGTGGTGCGGCAAGAACAATGAGATTATACAGCTACGTGACGCTGGACATCATGTCATCTGGTTATCCCTTGGCACACCAATCAGCGCGCCTCGTTAAGCGTTTAGCGTTAAATCGATCAGCCAATCAGCGAGTATTACTCTCCATCAGCAAACTCCACGATAGTTTGCTCTGCTCGTTCCTTGCTGCGCAAACAAAAGCAGCCTGCACCAATAATCTTAGGGTTGAGTTCGGGCGAAAATATCGATTTGATCCGGCCCATCTAGGCATTAGTGCGCCAAGACTATAACCTTCTTCCCAACCTGAACCCCTTTACTCGTTCGCCCTACCTTACCACTCTACCCAACCACCCTGTCTCACCACCCTACCTCACCACCCTACCTAGTCAACCAAGATGGTCGTGGGTACTGCCCAATGGCTTTCCCAGCGCCTGGCGACGCTCGTTCGGCTGCGGCGTCCTCGATCAGCCCTGAGTGCGTTCGCTCTTCCTCCTGAGATTATCTTAATAGTCACTACATATCTCACCAATACTTCCGTCATATCTCTCGCTTTGACCTGCCGGACTCTTCACCGTCTTTGCTTTCCTCGACGTCTGCGTCTCAACACGGCAGAGAAGGAAGAGCTGTTGCTGTTGCTGGAGAAGGACATAGCCACTCTATATTTCTGCCATTATTGCGCGAAGCTCCATCGATGGCACACACGCTGGGGGGATTCTATCTTCGCATGGGTCGACGAGGATTTGCCATGCAAGCAACGCCTAGACAATTTCCTTTTCCTCCCACTTGTCTGCGACATTCCATATCACCATGCGCGCTTGGTCATGAATCAACATTTCTACGGGCCCACCCATGGGTTACCTCTCCACAAACTCAAGAAGCGGGTCTGGTTACAGTGTCCTTCAAGCGGAGTTACGGATTCCGAGTCCCTGCATGCACGCATAATTGATGATAAACTTCTAGTGTTATCAGTTAAAACCATGTATCATTCACGTGGTGACTTAAAAACGCTAAGGGCTTACGTCGACTCCCTAGGACACCCAGTCTGTACACATCTCACCCTAGAAAATGGATGTCCTAATTACGCTCCCGTGCAGCTTCCCGAGTTAGCCAAGGGCAAAACTACGCCTGGCCATTTTGCACCTTGCGATCAATCATTTGGATCCTGCATCTTCTGTCTAACAGACTATTGCATCGACATATCCTGGCGTGGCAGAAGGAAGGGTTACGTCATAAAAGTATATGTTTATCGCCAGTTTGGAGACTGTAGATCGCCGTTTGACTGGAGCTGGCGTACTATGAACACCCGGCAAACGGTAGAAGAACTACGAACAGCGTATCCGCTAAAATACAGCCCTGGAAGTGTTAGAGACAGATGGAATAAAGCTGATGGTATAGATAGTAGGACCCGGGGTGAATGGGTTGAAGTACCTGGACTGGTTGAGTATAGATGAAGAGACATGAATGATCTCTCAAGCATCGGCCAAGAGACCATCTCGCTGTGGCCTCGCTCTGCCCCCATGCAACTTCACCGCTATAGTTCGAGCTCCACAGTACAAAACATCCGACATACAAGAAGCTGAGTGGCGAGAGGTAGCGCCGATTTTATGCCCTTCTTCTCTAGGAGATTGAGGAGGAGTGGGGCAGAACAACCGGTCCGTGACGTCGCCTACGTTCATCACAAGGGCTGGAATTGAAGGAATGGATCCTGCTTGGGATGGAGCATAATACGGAGCCTTAGTGCACGCGACGACGCAATGTAGCTATGAATTACCAAGCCTCCAGAAACTACCGTATTATTGCACAATGTCTTAGAATTATGCTCTTTTTTTAATTACTTCGTGAAATTGAAACCCTAATATGAGTGTATTTGCAACAGGTATTGAGGTCGTAAGGTATTGGGAGTCGCGCCGCGGGCGTAAAGACGAACGAAGCAGGTTACGTGCGGACAAATAGGCTGTAGCTTGAAGGTAGGGTAGTATCAAGGCCATTAAGGGGGCTGCGGTGTTATAGAATTTATAAATAGGATTGTTGCACGTTGTTTCCATCAGCGCTTTTGACATTAGATATTTTGTGGTTTGGCTTCGCTCCTGTATTCCTGCACGTGATTTTGGCCCGTGCTATCCTGGCTGTCGAGACACGTCCAGAAGTCGCGAGCTCTCCTCACCAGCGTAACATCAACCTTCACTCCATCAGTGCGCCATCTTCGCCCTTTCCTTCACCTTCACCCAGAGCTTCTGTCTCACTTACTACATATTCTGTTATCACCTTTGCCGCGCGTCAATCGAGTAGCCGTCCCCCAATCGCCATGGCGCGAGGCCGACCTTCGCGCGCTGCGGCAGTCGCAGCAGCGCAACGCAGCACTCCCGCACGCAGCGCCACCCCACAAGAAGATAGCGAAGACGAAGAGATGATTGACGCCACCGAATCGCGCGCAGACACTCCTCCAGTCGAAGAAGATGCCGGCACCCCCGCCCAAGACTCGGACGAGGAAAAGCCTCAATCTGATCCCTCATCACCACCCGTAATCCAATCGTTTCCGCGCAAGAAGCGCCTTGGCCGCCCACCGAAGAACCGTCCTCCAGACTGGAATGTTATCGACCCAGAGAACTCCGAGGGTGGCACGCCTGTGAAGCGCAAGCGCGGGCGGCCATCTCTCAACACTCCTCGAGGTCGAGCTGGGAAGGGAGGCGCGTCGCATTCCACCCGAGTCGCAATTGACAAGGAGGGAACCATGATGGATGTTGTTGATGATGAGCTTGACTTGCCAGAGGACGCCGAGGGAGAAGAAAAGGTGGACAAAATGGGAAATCTTTTGGGAGGGCGAGATTACCGTGTCCGTGTGTTTAAGATTGGAGGGAGAGGCGACAGACTCTACATGTTGTCAACGGAGCCAGCGCGCTGCACAGGCTTCAGGGACAGTTATCTGTTCTTCACAAAGCACATGCGACTACATAAAATCATTATTGATGACAACGAAAAGAGGGATTTGATTGACCGCGAGATCATCCCGCATTCCTACAAAGGTCGTGCCATCGGTGTTGTTACTGCCCGCTCAGTGTTCAGAGAATTCGGCGCACGTATCATCATCGGAGGCAAGAAGGTCATCGATGACTATTATGAGACGGCTGCTAGAGAAAGCGGCGCTGGAGAGGGCGAGCTCGCTACTCCAGAGGATAGGCTACCGCCTCCCGGCGAGCCATATAATAAGAATCAATACGTTGCGTGGCATGGAGCCAGCAGTGTATACCACACTGGAGTGCCTAGTGTTCCATTAGCAAATGGGAAGCCTGTGCCTGGGAAGCGGAAGGTCAACATCACATCAGCCAATTGGCAGTTCGAGCACGCACGCTCTTCCAGGTATGTTCATTCGTCGAGTCGTTCAATCTCGTTACTAACTTGTTGCAGTCGCTTCAACTCGAGTCTTACACAGTTACGAAAGGCAAACATGCAAGGAACTTACGATCCACATACGAACATGATGTGCTACCCGAAGACCACGCAGCCGACTCATGCACGTTGGGAAGAGGTCCCTCCAACGGAAACGGATGTGCCTGAAGTCGTCCGTCGACATTACCTTGTTATCGACACTTATGTGCAGAAACCTCCTTTTGGTGGCCTTGGTATACCGGGACCAGATGGCGATTTCTGCGACGTTGGCCCGAACGGACTGCCTGAGGTTGACGATGAAGACCTTGAGCAGATGACTCCGGAATCGAGGGAAGCGTTCCTACAGGCCAAGCGAGAGGAGTACGAGTGGAGAAATACCTGGCAATCGGAGAGCATAGATGGAGCACGCGCGAAGTTGAAGATACCTTTCACAGGAGTTCCGGTATAATAGTCTGGGATGACCATTGTACCTTTTAGGATAGATGATACCACGATAGGACTGAGCAAAGCACCTCCACGAACAGCGGGATGTGTGTACTTAGTCTTATGGAGTTTGAATATTTAAGTATCTCAATTATTTTCTTTATGCAACATGATCGCCAAGCGCCCGTTCCAGCCCTCTGGCTCTTATGTCGCCGTTCCTTCTATTTGTCTGCACTTCCCCTTAGTTACTCTTCACGTTATTCGAACAAAGAACTGACACGTGCCCCTTCCATCGCCTCCACCACTGCATAATCTTTAACGGACGGCGACCATCCGGCAAGCTTACAAGACAGCTATATTTCTTGATTTGATATGTCGATATTTGAACAAAGAATAATCCGGTTCGGTATATATATGTCCCCGCCAATATGACTCTACTAGATGTTGCTGTATGTATACATTCTAGGTATACTCGTTTGATTTATATAGGTACGAGATATCAGAATGCTTCTCGGGAATTTTGTTAACGAGACTCTATCGTCTTGTACCGCGCCGCTGCTTGATCAGTCTCTCTTTGGGTCAACAGGAGGATGTGAGTTTTCGCAAGAGAATGGATAAAAAAAACCTCGTGTTGATGAGATATAGATCAACCAGGACGATACTGTGGTCTCGGATCCTTCGAAGATGGCACAACGTGCTGCTTCCCCTGTCCAATCCAGGACTGGCTGTATCCTCCCGGTACTTTTTGATGATTGAGTACACAAGAAGTGGAATCGCTAACCGCCACCCTAGAATGGAAACAACAACTCCGCGTCCCAAACTATCTCTCCATCCTCTCAGTAATCCTGTGCTCATTCCTCCTCCTCTCCTTCGCTGTCCTCCCACCCTCACAAACCCACCGCCACTACCTATCTGTTGGTCTCCTCTTCCCCGTCCTCTTCATATCGCTCTCTTTTGTCATACCAGTTGGCATCGATCCTCCAACATGCTATGACGCCATCACGCCAAACGACATGCGCTCTTCCCTATCATGTGCCTGGACCGGCTCTCTAGTCACGCTCGGCGGCTTAGGATGTGTGATTTGGGTCTTCCTGCGCAGCTTGTGGCTGCATATCCGTATTTTCTGGGACCGGGATCCAGGGCGGTATTTCAAGTACGGGTCGATTGTCGCGGGGACGATGTTGCCGCTCAGCTTCTTGATTGCGCTACTCACGGCAACGGGCTTCAGCTACCGCATGGGTCAGACATGTCTCCCAAATCACGAACACGCTATCGTCACCTTCTGGGTCTGGCTCGTCGTTTTCGCAATCGCGGGGTTTCTGCTGCAGGTGGTTACGACTGGATACTGCGTGTACGTGTACATGCGCACTTTGCGCCGCGAACGCGAACGCGCGTCTATCACTTCGTTCCAGCAAAGAGGCCGAACGGCTAAGCTTGAGACGTGGACGAACGTCAAGAAGCTGTTTTTGCTCCAATGGCGGAATATTCTGGTGTCTGTCTTCGTCATCATCGGATCGATATCATTCTTCATTGTGTTTTGGACTCAGGATGGGAAACTGGGGAGAGTTTTTAATGACCCGGTGAATATTAAGCCGGTCAAAACGTGGATTATCTGCCAGACGTTGAGCAGAGGAGACAAGGAGGAGTGTAGGAAATATGTCAAGGACTTCACTGTCCCGAGGGCAGCTGTTTTGACCTCTCTGATACTGGCCTCCGTACGCATACCCCTCTCCCTTCTCTCCATCCTACATATTCATTTTAAAAAGGTACTGATATGTGGGTAGTTGGTCGGCATAGAAATATTCATCCTCCTCTTCCGCCGTACCATGCTTCAAGCCTGGCTCGACCTCTTCGCCCGTCTCTTCAAGCGCGTCTGCGGCGAACGGCCCCCAACACCACAACTCACATCCTTCGACAACCCAGACAAGCTCCTCGCCCCTGGTATTGACACTAAACGCCCAGGCTATGTTTCTGCATTCAGCGCCGACACACCAACCCCAGTTCCATCTTCCACCGCCAGCTGGTCCAATGCTCAAAGCTCCGAAGCCATCGAACTCGAAGAAGATAGACGAGCGAGTCTGGGCGTAGCAATCAGCGAAGGCTCACGAGCAAGCGTAACAGATGAAAACCTACAAGCCCGAACCGGCCTTGACCGCGTAACCTCGGAAACCAGTCTCTTAACCAAACCGCCCCGTTTCCAGAGCTTCTTCGGCGAAGAAAGCAGTGCAGAAGTAAGCAGGAGTGGGACGCCCACTTCACTGCCGACTCAACCAGCCACTCTCCTGCCGTTAGGGACAGCAAGAGCAGATCAGCGGAAGAGCTACACGCCCCAACGGCCTGCGCCGACGCCGCCTCCACGCCCGCACTCAACCGCTACGGTCCCGCCGTCCTTCTCGAGACCGATGCCGATTAAGGCACCAGACAGATCGAGTTTGCCGCCGCATTCGATCCATCTGCACACTCCACTCACGGCTTCCACAGTGTCCAGATCGAAGTCTTCCCCCGCGAAACCACCCCCCTCCCCAAACCCCCCATTCAAATCAAAACCGCCACTGGAGTCGAAACTGGGCTCGCGACTGACGCGCTCGGATAGAGATGAAGTAGATGGTGGTGAACTGTCGAGATCGGGGTCCGGGAAGGGTCCGAAGCCGAGGATCAGCACGCCGGTGCCGGGATCCTTTGTGCATGTTGGTGGTGCGTTTATGGGGGATGTGGGCGGGAGAGGGAGAGGACCGCTGGGGACTGATCCTCGGGGAGCGTGTTAGGGGGGTGGGAGAACGAGGAGGATGGAGTGGGTGGGGAGGGTAGGAGGCGCTGAAGGGTGGATAGAGGGGTTGGGGCTGTGATGCATATATGTACTATGGTGTTTTCTCTATGCATGCTCAGATTAGATTTGTATGGTCTTTTCCTGCGCGGTGTTCGGAAACAAGTTGCTCGCTTTTTTGTTTAGCCGTTTGCTGTACTGTACATTTACCCTCCGGAATATGTCCCTTCGTCTGTAGTTTTGTAAATTATTGTAACGTCCCTCCATGCGTGGCGGAAAACCCCCCGTGCCGGAAAATATAACGGGTACTTAACTTCAAGCGACTACAACTTTCCGCACACGTTAAGCGTCACTAAAATACTGTATAAATAATGTACTATAGCTATTTTAGAAGACTTAGGGCGCCTCTTACCTATAAATTACGTTTGCATTGTCGCCTTCGCGCCTAATTTGCAGAGAGCCTCTTTCTATAGCGTAACAGAGTTTCTTCACTATAGCACTACTATTAAGCTCGTACTACTCTATAATACTTATAAACAGTCTTATCAAGCCTGTTAACGACCGCACTTTCCTTACTACTTGATCAGGGATAGGGGAGAGGCACGTGATGGTTAGCTTGTCAGAATACGGGTATACTTGCTATGTTCACTGAGTCTCGGGATAAGACAACAGAACAATCAATAACAGACACTTGAGAGTCTTCCAGGTTACAGAAGAGGCCGGACGATGAGATTCCAAAGACAAGGTTGTGTATTGAGCAATGACTACAAAGAACTATCCATCACAGAGACCTCGTCTCTCTATATACTTCTTGGTAGTCGATGTGTTCCCGTTGACGTAAGCGGGAACGTGTCACATGATATGTCAGGGTCCTGTTGGTCCAAGGGATGATCGTATCCCATTGGTCCACGTGTGGTCAGGTGGTATAAGGTAGCCGCTGTAGCCTGGCATGGATCGTAACAAAGCCTTAGAGCCTCGCTATAATGTTAAGAAGTTATTATCAGCCTTGTGCCTGCTATCGCACACAAATCTATGCAAGGCTACTACCCTAGTTAGTACTTCTAATTAAACTAACTACTTATCTTAGCTAGTGCAAAACAACCCCGCACTTACATAATTATCGCGGTGTAATTTATTTGTAATAACTATCAGGCCTGCAGCTGTGCAGAGCCAAAGCAGGCGGGCTAACCTTGGCCTCACAACCTTGCAATCCCCATTCAACCCTAGCCATGCCTCTAGTTAACTAACTCAACTCTCTAAAAACACCTACGGAATTCGCCACCTTACAAGGTCTGTGCCGGAGCGGCTCGACCGTCCTCCCTGCTAGCGGTGGCAACTACAAGTACCATCTCACATAGGTTGGTGCGCGAAGGCCTCAGAAACTCTTCTCTTTTACTTTTGGTGCTTCCATATTCCCGGTTCTGGGCGTTTATTTGGTCTCCATGGAGGCGCTTTTAGCTGTCGGGCTCGCAGGAAATGTTGTGCAATTCGTGCAATTCGCGACACAACTCATTTCGCAGACCAATACGATTAGAAAGACAGGCGGTCCTCCTTCTCTACCACACCTGAGAAAGCTCTCAGAGAGTTTGACCAAGGAAGCCGACGCAATTTATAACTGCCTCAAAGCAAGCAGTGCCACACTTGCACAGGAAGAGCAAGTTAGTCGTTTGTCTTGACACCGGACGAGATATCGCTGAGGGCTAACCTTTTCCAGTACCTTCTCGATATCGCATTGGATTGCCAGAAGTCCGGTACAGAATTCTTAGACTACCTTGACACCCTGGTCAAACCTCCCACTTCGTCTGGTCCCCTCCGTAACGTCCGAGCGAGCATCAAATTCCAATGGGTTCAGCATAAAATCGAGAATTTTGCTTCCAAGCTCGACCAGCTCCGGAGCGCCTTGACCCTTGCAGCCATAGTCGCCCTTCGTACAAGTTCACACACCGATACTGAAGAGATACATGTGGAACTGACGAGGCTCCACAAAGAAGTTCAAGCGCAAGGCTCAGACAATGCAAAATTGCATAAAACAATGCAACGGCTCCTACACATCATACAGGGTCAAGCAGGGCCTAGGTTAGACGAGATTCGAACGCAGACATTAAAGTGTTTGACGGAGATCAATTCTCTTCAGGAAAAATTCATTGAACCTCGGGGCAGGGCTATCCTGTCGTGGCTCAATTTCCGTCAGATGTCATGGAGATATGAAGCCGTTCCGTTGGCATACCAGAAGACGTTCGAGTGGATTTTTGAGGACCAAACCTCGGCAACCAACTGGGCTGACTTCGTAGCCCATCTTGCAGGGGAAGACGTTGTTGAACCATATTTCATCAACGGCAAAGCGGGAAGCGGGAAATCCACTCTCATGAAGTTCATCGTCGGTCATTCGAAAACGATGAATGCCTTGCGTCAGTGGGCTAGTAAGAGGGAGCTGCTTGTGGTAAACTTCTTCTTCTGGAACCTCGGAACAACCCCACAAAAGACGCATGTTGGAATGCTCAGGTCTCTTCTCCATGACGTTTTAGAGAAGTATCCTGAACTTATACCGGCTGTATTCCCAAGCGTTTACCAGAATTGGAAAGCCTCGGAAGCCAATATAGAGCCCAGCTATGTCGAAGTAAAAAGGGCATTTCAGCTCTTGATTGAGAAATCGTCATCATTCCTAAAGCTTTGTTTATTCATCGATGGTATCGATGAATTGGATGGAGATCACAAAGATGTATCACGATTTCTCTACTCACTAGCCTCCCCGGAAGTCAAATTGGTCGTCTCTAGCCGGCCAATAAATGCATCACTCCATGTTTTTAGTGGTTGTCCGTCTCTCAAGTTACAAGACCTTACGAGAAGAGACATGGATATTTTTGTCGAAGGTGAACTAAGTTCACATAAATACATGATGGAGCTGTCAAACCACTTTCCCCGGGAGGCTAAGGAGCTAGTTGCGGGACTCGTCAACAAAGCCGAAGGAGTCTTTCTCTGGGTCACGCTTGTAGTACGACTCCTTGTGGATGGGCTTGAAGAGGGAGACGATATGGAAGACCTACAAAGAATATTCAAATCTTTGCCCAAGGACTTAAGGAATCTCTACCAACATATGATGTCCAGGATGACACCGGAGTACAGAAACCAAGGCGCGGAAATCTTTCAAATATTTCACATGTGGAACTTATCCATCGAAGGAGAATCTCTTCCAGTCATAATTCTGTGTTTTGCCATGCAGAATCCGTCGAAGGCTTTCAACATACCGGTTGCACCTTTGGACTTCGAAAAGTATAGCCAGCTGAACCGAAACGCTGCAGCACGTATCCGGAGCCGTTGCTGTGGACTTTTGGAGGTTCAAAAAGTTTTGTCTGATCAGCGATCTCCCCACCCATCGACCAAAATATCCGAGGCTATCTATGTTAGCTACAGTAAATGGTGTTCCTGGAACATCCATTATCTTCATCGAACTGTTGCCGAATTTTTGCTATCGGTCGACGTATGTAGCGAAATCTGTGCAATCACTAATACTTTGGAATTCGATTCTGTACGGCATCTCATGTCTGCATGTCTCTCAATGGTCAAGATTGGAGGCGACTTTTCTACGGACCTGTATCAACTCGCTACTATTGCAGCAGCTTTTTGTCGGAGGGCTACACATTTTTCTGACCAAACGTTCATCGAATACATCAGCGCTATAGACCAAGCGATGAATGAGCACCAAACAACAAACAAAGGGAGCCAAATGATTACCTCACCCGATTTTGAGACACATTGGTCAGCAAGTGGAATCTCGAGCATGAAATTGACCAAAAGCAATGCAGTGGAGGAGCTCTCTCAGTCTGCAAGCATTCTCACTTTCGCCGCTTGCCAGGGGCTAGTTCGTTACCTTCGTACCTTCTATGGTCGCCAAACAATCGATTATAATGGTAGAGTAGCCATGGTTATCTATGCTCTGCAGAGTTGGCAAGACGAGAGTTCTCGGAAAAGAGTACCATTACCCGACCGTATTGACACTCTGCTTTTCCTTCTAAAGCATGTCGCTAAACCCGAAGACTACGGATGTGAGGACAGTCTATGGAATATTGCTTGGAACGACATTGTTCCCAAATTGCAGAAGAACTCAGACGATTATACACAGCTACTCGGCGCCTTTTTTACCACAGCTCAATGTCCGCTAGAGCTTGGTCTCAAATTTGGACCGACTCAGGAAGTCATGAACTGCGCTCGCTCTCTACAAAACAATCGTGACCCAGAAATTAAGAATCTAGGCCACATGATGATGCGGATCATCCTCGAGCCAACTAGTTCCTTGGAGTGTTTGAATGACATCCAGTAATTCCCAGGCGGGTCGAGAACCATAACTGCGACGTGTGATAGAGCATCTGTGAGGTCGGGTTGCCACTCTATGGTGGCTCTTGTTTCGATGCTACTGGCGAGGAAGTATTGAGCGCATTCCGTAAGCATAACGCCATCCATGCACGCCAAAAGCCACTCCATCTCCGTTTGCTGCTCGAGGAGTTTGTCGCTCTCATTTTTTGATCGAGCGGAGAGAGTCTCGGAACGCTTGCACTTTCGCGGAGGCATCAACGACGGTTCCTGCGGCGAAGCGCTAGCGCTGGCCCTTAGCCTGACGATCTTGGGCAGTCACCTGGATCAGACGCAAGGCTGAAGGCGGGAGGCCGCCAAGCATGAACCTGGCCATGCTCGCCTCGCCTCGCCCCGCCGCATTCCTGTCACTGCTTTTACATTATCTCGCGAAGCTCTCACAACATGGCGGTTAGAGGCTATGGGACTTAACGAGCAGATTGTCTCTAAAGCGGCAGGCTAGACGTACCACAAAAACAGTATAGTTAAAGTACAGCAGTTCCCTTAGTAATTATTATAAGGTACAACCTATGTGAGGTAGTACTTGTAGTTGCCACCACTAGCAGGGAGGACGGTTGAGCCGCTCCAGCACAGAACTTGTGAGGTGGCGATTCTGTAGACGTTTTCAAGAGTTGAGATACATCCCCCATGAAGGGGCTGTTCCGCACAATGCCACTAGCGTGCTTACGTATCTATGCATTAAAGTCTCTGGAATAAAATACCCAAATATATAAGTAATCTAAGTAACCTAGATTAGGCTTGCACCCATCCATCATGTTGCAACGTGAACTGGACCTTGTTCTAGCGATACTTGTTGCTGGGTGATAGTAACGTACAGCATTACCTTACAGCGTTGATACAGGACAGCTTTCATCTCCGTCTATGGCGAGGCCATGCAAGGCTTTACGAGAAAACCAAAAAAAAGTAACCTGGATATCCTTTTCCGCATTCTCTTCACCCAACATTCCAAGAACGTCAAATCGCCGCCTGAGCTACAAACAACGAGTTCAAATCCACACTCTTGCTGAGCTTGGATGGCAGCAGAAAGCTATTGCTTCAAAGCTTGATATACCTTCTTCTACTGTTTTAAACTGCCTTTACACACCTATCACACATACGAAACCACGTACAAATTAGTTTTCTTAGTCAAGTAAGTGCTGTTAAACAGGGAGCTCTACAATTAACGATATATAAGTACCTAATTTATCTCAAATTATAACGTCTATCCCTGGGTGGCGGGACATTGCGAATACCTATTAACACACCAAAGCCAACAATAAGCTAGAAGTATAGATATTCTTAGAATAAAGTTACTAGATTATAAGCTTTATTTAGATGTAATATCTTCTAGGCATGATTTCTGCTTATTGTGTAATACCACTGTTTACTTAAGCGCAGCACAACGGCGTTATCTTTAAGAGACAGGGACTTACTAGAAGCTTCGTGCATCCTACTAAGAGGCCTGCATGTTGTAGAGAGACATGGAAAGACTCTATCCCAAGCGAGGCGATAGATTCATGAAAATAACCGTGCTTCTGTGGTGATCAGATAGCCACGATGCAGAGTTGCCAAATGAGCAATCTCGCTCGCTGAACTGTATAAAAAAGCCGAAAGTAAGTTGCTACTGTCAGCTCGTCTACCCACAGAATGACTCAAAGCCGCGCTGGCTACACTGCCCGTTGTCGAACCTCAGTCTACGTTCAAACAGTATATACCATAACATAGCATAAGCTCTTAGTCTGTTAGAGAAGACCTTTTGCTAATTGTAGCACCCCGCATTAGCACAATTTACGCTTCTTGTTCTACAAGAATAAAGTCTACGACACAATTAAACTGTTCTGTGCTCTCCGCACCTTAGAGAATATACATGCATCACAATGCGCCTTTTAAGACACAGGTGAAATAATTACTTTAAACTAATCCTCTTTATTGCCTACAACCCTCCCCTGTATGCTATACTCTCCTATACCTAGACCGACGGCGCAGAAGTTATATATGACGAGCTGGTGGCCGGTGCTGGGAAGAATAAAGCTAGCCTTACCAAAATCCGCTTCTGCAGGAAAAGAGCCGCTGAAGATAAGCTCTAGTAATTCTAAGTAGATACCTGTTGCATAAACAAGTCAAATAAAGCAGAGCATCAAGAGGCCATCGCTTCTATGTTCCAATAGTACAGACACACCGCAAAGTGCTATGCATATCTGTCTAATGTAAACATAGACACATAAAACACTTAGGAACAGACCTTTCGACAGAGTCAATACTTCAAGGATGGACACTTCAGGAGCTCCTTGCGCCTTTGTCAGCAGAGTTCTTCTCGTAAGAGGGTAGCCGACTTGGCAAAAAGCATGCTCATAAGCAAGAAAATGTACGAAATAACGGGCATCCCTAAATCAGCGCTTTAGGGTAAACTATTTCCTCAATTCGGCGCCAATAAGCAATATTTGCGGGTTGAGCATCGCAAGACCAAACACAAGAAAACAAAGCGTATTTTTATTCGGCGTGAGCATATCTCGTACAGTTAGTGCAAGTTTTAGCAATTCTTATAACTGTATGGAAGGCCTTTCAGTCTACCGTCTTTTGTAAAGCATTGATGAAATTTGATGCTACGATACCCGCATTATAGGATTTAAAACAAAGCACTCCAAAATACGGCTTTCTCAGTGTCCAAAAATCATGGTACTTAAGACTAAGTAGTGTAGCTAAGATTTGTGCTGTGCAATCTGCTTCTCCTACTCATATTCCTCTTCACTACTACCCGACTCATCTCCCTCGTCACTGCTACCCGACTCATCTTCCTCGTCACTGCTACCCAACTCATCTTCCTCGTCACTACCACCCAACTCACCTCCCTCATCACTACCACCCAACCCATCTCCCTCATCACTACTATCCGACTCATCCCCCGGATCATCCAATCGCCGTCTCGTCATATAATACTTCCGCCCCGTCGCACTCCTAACCTCCTCCGTAGCCTCCCTATCAACAACGACCTGATGATCAGAATACGTATAGTTCCTTTCATCATCCCCCCCATCTATCGCCACAAAATGAAAATTCCCATCCGGCTTCTCGTACGCGACCGCTGCCTCGCGCGCCCCCTCCGTAAAATACGCCTCGGGGGGCGACGAGGAGAGCTCAACGCCCAGCACGTCGGCACGTCGTTGCACATCGTCGTACGGTATGCCGCCTTTGCCTTCGTTGGGCCCAGGGCCGACGAGGTTGTCGATATCGGAGACGGGAAGGCCGCTCACGTAGCTCAGAGCCATGTTCACGCAGTTCTCGCGTGCGCCGGTCGGATTGTAGGGATTTTCCGGTAGTTTGACCCGCTCTTCTTCAAGGGTTGAGCCAAGATCGTGCAGGTCATAGGCGTCTTCGTCGGTTTCTTCATCGCTGCTAGAATCGGAGTCGCTCTCGTCTTGGGGCCCTTCGTAGTCGTACGGCCTTCGCGCTAGCCGTCGGGCCCGACCTTCGACATAGTATGGAGTTGATCGTGGCATACCTGAGGTTGAGATAGCTTTCAGGTAGAAAGGTGAATAGCTGCAGTTCTTTGAACAGGTAGTGCAGCCTGATGAGATATATGCTTGGCAGCTGAAGCTAGCAGCGATAAATTACAGTTAAGTTGTTTTCAGCCCATCTATGCAGCAGGCGAGCGAATCATCAGTCTATCTGTCAAACCAGCTGATGGAATTGCCTTGCGCGGGATATAATCACTATACATTGAACTGCAGCCTGACAGGTTTTTGTAGAACACATGAACTTTCGGCGCACCCAAGCTCGCCCGAAGCAACGCGCTCGTGGGACACTCAAGGCAAATCATCGTATTGCACGGTAAGCAGAAGCCATTTTTAGACGATATCAAGAGAAAATGCAATTTGTAGTTCAAGGCTACTTTTCCGAGAACATCTATGCTTCAAGCTTGTTGGCTTTGTTGCGTTGGAAACTACTAGTAGTGTCCTAGCACTACGGGACAGACGTTACTCTAGTTCTGCAATCTGTCATATGATAGGGGTGTTGGTAGGTTGCCTCAACATACATCGTAGGGCGTGGAAAGTAACAGACTGTCGGTGAAAGGCCAAACTATACTCCCTTGACTCCCCCGACTTGAATCTTTGAATGTGTTGCGAGAACACTCGATAGATGGATAGGGATGAGAGGCTGGCTATGAGAGAATTGCTCTGGCGAATGGTTGGTATCGGAGGTTGGGTTAGATATTAGGAGAGTGAGGTTGTGAGCATGTGTTTACAGAAGAAGGATGGTAGTCAAAGCTGGTAGGAGATGTTGGCGGTGGAGGTTGGTAGTCAAGATTGACAGTAAATGAAAACTCGTATGGTGTAGTTTAGCAAATCAGCCTATCAAAAAGAAGTAACCAGTGATTAATGTGCAGTGCAGATAGAAAGCCCATATAATTCAGTGACTCTAGCGGCGAGACGTTGCTCCACACACTGTGTTGAAAGAGTAAAGCATATCTGAGAATCTCGTCGCCATAACTCTACAATGCCGCCAACTTTCCGTTCCAAAACGCTATGGCCACAGTCTGATAACTGGGCAGAAGGATAAATATCAAAGGTGGGTATCTTATCATCCTTCTCATCCTCCATCCTCCCCATAAGATTGAATGATTCTGCGCGCAGAGAAACCAACAAAAAGACAACTCCATCAATGCAAACGCAATGCAATGCAACCAAAACACGCTCCACACATAGTCATGACTCCATGCTCCATGTGCGGAAATCCTCCATTAGTCTGATGCCAATGCGAGAATAGGAACACACGCTTCAAAACGTGAGCGTGGGGGTGATTTTTTTTCTTCTTCGCTATTTGTGGTACATGAATGAGAAAACGTACATCCCAGCAAGGGAGAAAGAGTCGGGACATCGTTGGGTAAAGCGTCGAGTCGTTGTGAATAGGTAATATTTGAAAAGGGTAGGTAAATTGAGAAAAGAAAACTCAATCGGAGACCGTCGCAAGAGGAAACAAAATCCCCACATTGGTGATGGCGAATACGTGGAAAGCTAAACGCGACTGGGTGGGTAAGGTTGCGACGGCGAAAGAATGGCGATTAAGACACCAACTAAGGCTATGGCTAGTCACAAGATGCCGCATGAGCCTCCAGATTGTCTACACGAGCAGAATTAGCACCATTCGAAAAACGTGATAAAAGAGTGCAACGCTAGAACGGACCCGGTATGCAGCTGATGACCCCGCAGGCGAGATTGCAGGTCATCTCGCCAAGGTCTAATAACCATAGGTCCATAGAGCATTCATGTTGCTGTGCATCGGATGGTGAGTGCCCATGATGGCAGTGTGGCCAAGTTCCCGTTCTGGCAAAGGCTACTCTTTGGGCGACATTTCGCATCGCTGGACGATGGAAGGTGTATGTATGGAATTATAGCACTCACTGCCTCTGATGCTGGATCCTTTCTATCCATGTTTTTACAATCTTCAGACGTTCCCTGACAGAAGTTGTCTGGAGCAATCGATATTTCTCTTCCTCTGCAATTGGCAGTACACAGGCGAACCAATATGGAAACAATGCCGCATCGCTCTCTGGAGGTTCACCATAGACCTGCACGATCTTCTGGTTCAGCCAGTGCGCATTCGCAGCCCTCATAGCTCGAACGAAGTCCACGCAAGAGCCGAGTAGCTGGGTCGTGGATAGTTGATCCAGAGCGACTTGGAAGGGGATCGGCACTCCCGGGTTGTCCCGTTGGAAAGCTGCCGAAATTCTTTGTGCTACAATGGTTTCGTCCTGTTCAGTGCTTTGTTCGTCGGAAAGTGAGACGTCATCAATGTGCTCAACCTTGCCAACGATATAACCATCAAGCATGCCATGATCTTGAATCTTGAATCGTCCAACACCCGTAGTCTCCACAAAACTACGCCCGTCGGGGAGGAGCTCAAGGTTCCGGATGTAGAGAAGCGTGCCATATTCCAAGAATTGGACAGGACCTAGGTTCCCTTGCGGAGTACCCCGCCTGTTGTACATGACCATTCCGAATTTTCTGTTACCGTCCATGCAACGACGCATCATCAGTCGGTACCGAGGCTCAAAGACGTGGAGGAATGTCGGCATCGTGGGAAGGGCCAAGGTGCAGATGAAAAGCGGCGTATCAAGAACATCGGTACCAGCCTGTTCCTCTAATTCAAAAGCTGCTGTACGTTCGGCAACGAGCTCAGGGCACAGCATGTCGAGCAAGGTTGTAAGAGAACCATTGCTGGGTTTGTTCTGCAGTGAGGCAGGCATGTGGAGATGTCGCCGACATAGTGGACATAAATTAGCGTTGTCCATGACACGGGCGAGACAGTGGCGGCAAAAGCTGTGCCCACATGCAGTTGTCGTAGGGTTGAGCATCATGTGATAGCACACTTGGCAGCTCATTTCTTCCTGTGCTGCTTCTTGAAGATCTTTTAGCAAAGCAATATCCAAATCCTCGTATTGGTAATGGTCGTCCTGGGGATGATATTCGACCTCTGAAGTATACGAGAGCTCCCCCATCTGAGCCATAGTGAAGGTTGATAGCAGTCTGCCACCATGGAGCACTCTCTCGTGTCCTATGATCTGTACATTCTCTTTTTCTCCCATTTGCATACTATCGTCTAGCGCTAGTTTTTCGACTAACCGAGTCGGGGTATTTTCGTGCAGTGGTTTGTGTTGCAAGATGACGAGCTGGACCAGCTCCATGGTCTTGGACAATGTCACGTCCACGCAGCATTCTGCGGCGGCGTGCTCTACGCTGCATTGTGGACATGCAATGCCCTGGAGTCGGTCCGGGGTATCTGGATAGGAAACGTTGGGGCGCGGCCTGGCGGAGGGCAAGCAGTCGCGGCACACAGTATGGCCGCATGGCAAATGCACCGGCGCATTGAAGGGCTTTGAGCAGTGTGGGCACTGGACCAAGCGGACCAGCTGTCTTGGTTGGCGGTGGGCGCCCAGAGCAAAGTTCGAGGGCGTCTCATTGTCGGTCATCAAGGCGGATGGCTCGATGGACAGACCGTAAGGCTGCGGCGTCTCTCCCGCGAGGATAAAGGCGAGCTGTTTGCTGCGTGGCAGATTCATACGACCACTCTGAGCTTTGCAACTGTTGTTGTCTCCCCATGTACAAAGGTGCTAGACGGTTGCGGCAATTGGTGCACGAGAGGCATCCAAGGATGGTGCGGTGTCCAGAATAGCAAGCTCGAGGAAGTCGCTATGGATGGCGTCACAGGTTGATAGACGTGATAGGCGTGATAGGGCGTTCAGCAGCGGCAGGAGGGGGTGCAACGGTCGATGCAGGAACGAGGCTCCAGAGCGGGACAGCAGGTGTCAAGATATGAGGTGCGCAAATTGAGTGGTAATCGCGGACGGCGGTAGGTGTTCGGTATGGTTGCTCCTGTATGGCAGAGTGGGCGTGGAGGAGTATGTGTATGATATGTCGTGCTCTTGGACTCGTATCAAAGGGACCGATGACATGCACGACTGGGGCATGCCAGCTTCTCGTCGTCGCTCATCCATGATACGCACCAGCGCGGCGGATCGGCGATGGTTGGGTTCTGGCGGCCAGGGTGGTTGAAGGCAGAGACCGTCGCCCCCGATCAGTGTGGAATGTCGACGCGCGCCTATCGAAACGCAGCCCGTCATCGTTCGCGCCGACCACGCCGACCACACCGACGACTACTGTCTGCAGTACCGAGTCGCTGACGCCACACCTCCAGGTGCGTGCTCGCGGTCAATTACACGCCCCAGGACGGCGATCGCGCTCAGGCCCGCAACTCTCACGCATGTTCCAGACGTGCTTCAGCGCAAATCTCTGGGTTTCCGGCGGTGCGCCTCAATAGAGCTTTGAGCGCGTCATCGATTGCACACACGGCCGTATGCTGCGCTGGCGCGGGCCAATCAACGGCGGAAGCGAGAACCACCGCACGACAGCTCAACTGTCAACCCACATGTAGATGAGTAGCACTTGCGGCTCCTGCAGACCCCGTCGTCTCCAAGTGGCCTAGCACGGATGCTTGCGGACCCTGTCGTGACGGCCATCATTGCGTGCCCAGGTGCAGCTAGGATCATATGTCTTGAACAGCCCGAGGCTTTTGCTCTAACTCTGTATAGAGGCCTGCACGTGCTGGCCTACCCCTTCGCTGGCCGATGGCCCTTCCCTTTGCTCGACTCCCGTACACGTAGTTGACACCTATATTGCCCTACATTGCTCGCGCCCGCCTAGACTAGATCGCAGAAATGGTCCCCCCTCGCTACCATAACCCAGAGACAGTATAGCGCCCATGTCCGGACCCATAAAACGCCGTATGCAAAATGTGAACCCTGACACCCAACCCTGGAACGCTCAACAGTGCCATATCGTACAAAGGACCTCGTGCTAAACGTCCTCGGCGCCAAGACCGCGACCGTACCTCTCCCCTCTGTAGCCCTTGCTGAACGTGGAAAATCAGGACGAGCTCATTAATCCATTTGCGCCGACCGCTTCCACTTCCGACTCGGACTCGGATTCGCTGCTGTCCTCACTGTCATCCTCGTCGTCGTCCTGCGCTTCCTTCTCCTTCTCATCCTCCTCCTCCTCCTCCTCCATGACGATTTGCTGCAGCACGCGCTTGTCGAACAGATCAAGCACGAAACGACACGCAGGAAGCCGGAAGTGATGTGCCTCAAGTACTTGCATGACCTTGTGGAATATTGCTGGCTTGCTGAAGCCCGGTGCTTTACTTGCTTTGATACTGTAGTAGATAGATTAGTATGCAGCCAATGTTCAATCGTCACGGGTGGTACTAACGACTGGAGGTCGTTGGCTGCCTTCTTAGCCAACACCGTGTTACCCAGATCTGTCGCAAGCTTCAGGATGCGAGCATTGATCGGGTCCTTGTCACTGACAGCGACTTTGACATCTGCTGTGCGCTTCCAACTCATGTCTTCTGACTTGACTACCCATGGTGGAATCTAGACATTGTCAGCACAGACACGGCTAAACCCGAAAGTCGCAAGACATACAGAAAAGAGTTTCTGGAAGTTAAGGGGGAGGCAAAAGCCCAACGCTTCGCCCGATTCATTGACGACACCATCCCAGCCATATTCGAGCAAGATTTCCTGTCCGTGAAGGCTCCTGGATATCAACCCTAGTACGTAGAATGCAGTACCTCGAAGGGATAGCACCTCGGACTCTTCTGCAATTTTGACGATCCATTTCACAACGTCGGAATTTTCAAGAAAGGGTGCCCCCAACTCCATAGACCCAACGTTGCCGACCGCCCACAGACATCCCTTCAGCTTGAGTATTGTTTCGGCATCGTCATTCTCCGAAGCAAATTCCCGAATCGTTGCTGCAAACTCATCGAAATGTCCCTTCTGTTGTAAGAGCTTACATCCTTCCTTCGTTCGAGTGAGTTCGCGGTAGAAATGCGGTGGTACAATGCCGTATTCAGTAAGCTCGGGCGTATCATCGTAGGATAGTTGCGGTTGAATTTTCTCCGGAATGTCGGCGAGCGCGCGAGCCATGGAAGCCTCTATAATCGAAACGTACGCGTCATTTCGTCCCAAGAACCAATCGTCCATTTCTCTGGTGATATAATCAAGCCCATCAAGGTAGTGGTAACCTACCGAACTAGACAAAAAGCGCAAAAGTAAAGGAGCTCCAATCTCCCCTAGATGGTCCAACACTGGTCGACACTTCACCACGTATTCCAGTGAATCTTTTTGATTGCAAACTTCTTCCAAGATCTTAATAGCAACTTCGGACACTTCCACCTCCGGGTCATAAAGTTGCGTTACTAGCAGCTTCACTGCCCATTCAGCAACGCCCCCGGTAGACTCTGTAGTCTGCATTGGCTTTGTGGCGTACTTCCGAAGGAGTCTCGTTCCGAAGATTCGAATCTCCTTGGAGCACGACGTCATTGCTTTTGATAACATGATGCGAAGATGTCCGTCCAGGGAATAATCCATGTTACTAAGTAAGGACCGTATCAAGTCATCACGGTCGTTTAGCTCAATAATATGGTAAAACATGTTGAGAACCCTCCATCGCTCCAAGATCTGTACGCCCGTTATATCTTTAGTGAATGCTCCCAGCAAGGCAAAATAGCCACCGGTCAAGGTTTGGTCCATCCGATCTACCTGGAAAATAGGTGATTCTGATGTAAGCCCACTCATGCGGTCAAAATGAGACAGACATTCTGCAAGTTGTCGAATAAACTTGCTGTCGCTTAGGTACTTGACTCCCTCTGGACTCTGTAGCAGACTATGTATCAAAGCACAGCCAGCTCGAACGTAACGCTGATTGGGCTTGGTGTTTTTGACATCAGAAAATCGAAACTTGAATGGGCGATAAAATCCAAGCAGGCGATGTAGGAACTTGGTGGCTTTCATGGCTTCATCAAGTCTTTTCGCATTCAATAGAGGACCCTCGATGATGTTGAGAATGAGATCCCATCTCCACTTTTGAAACGAGACAGTGTTCAGGACCTGAGTGTCGACCATCATATTGCGAAATTGACCTTCGTCGATCTGCAACGCTGCTTGTGCTTTCGATTGATCGTTCTGACGAGCTGTCACAGCGCTGTCACTAGATCCGACTTTGCTTGATTGTAGAGAAGTCGGGCCTGACCGATACAGAGTCCTGTTGACACTGTCTACTTGGTAGATAGTCCCTATGGCAACAAATCGGTCCTCGGATTGAAACTTTGCGGCTGACTGAAGGAGCTGTGGAAGAACCTGGAGCGGTGCACTCCAAGAAGGAGGCAACAGCTCATTCGCCATTTTCAGAACTTCTCCCAACAAAAGTGTGGTCTTCCTTTTCAGGGTAAGGGTAAGGGGTTCTTCTTCGGCAAGTAGTAAAGCGGGAACTAGGCCCGCATGCAAAAATACGGCGAGTACGATTGCAACATAGTGTTCCAAGAGATTCCATTTGTTCGTTCGATCTTCCGCAGTGGCACCCGCAGGGTCTTTGCTAGCCTGGTTCTTCAAATTCGTGACCCGGCCGTAGGTTGTCAATCGTCGACCTGCAAGGAAGGAAGAAGACCATGACGGTGGTTTGATTCTAAGTATGTCGAATAAAAGTTCCAACAGAACGTTCCGTACATGTGGCGTTGGAATCTGCAACGAGACTAGAAGTGATTTAATCGCCAAGAAATCATTCATGCAAAGAGCTAGCAAGCCTGGCCAGCTCCTAAGCAGAGATGCAATGACTTTAGCGTTGGCTTTCAGTTTCTCTTCATGTTGATGGCCGTGAGTATGACCGGCATCTGTGAACATCGCGAACGGGGCTTCTAGCTCGTGTCCAGACCGTAGAATCATGCGCCGGCGCGGTGTGTCCAGCAGGTAGAGAAATGAACTACCCACACTCTCTGCCGCATAATAATTTCCCTCGCCAAGCGCGTCGGTCAATGTTCCCATACCCCCTGACGAGACAAGAAGTGGTGGCTTTCTTACGAGGATCTCGGCCAAGGTCAATATTGAGATATTCTTGAGACGATCTTCGGCGTGTTCAGCAACTGCCACAATGATTCGAATGACGGCGCGGGATATCTCCAGAACTCCATCTTTGACGTCGAGGAAAGCCCTGACGAACTTTAGAGCTTGTTCACGCTCCACACTGGCTTTGCTTTCTTTCACGAGGGATAGTATCACTAAGTAATCGGTATGCAATCCTCGAACAATCTGAAGCGACTTCCGGTCCGTGAAAGTGTATCTCATCACTCGATACGCCGCTGCAACGACCTCACGACTGTCGCTTAGAAGCATGGTCTGCATTCGTAGGCCAAAGACAGACCAGGCCAGGTCGTACTTCAAAGTCGGATGGCGCTTGAAGAGGTCCACAAGGGCATTGGCTTTCTCGACATGGTATTCGGGCGGCATTCCCTCCGCTTCCAAAGCCTGCAATATTTCCGCAAGTACAAAAGTTGGCGATTCCGTCTCTTGCTCTTCCGCTTCTCCTTTTTGAGGGACGTGGCGCGAAGGAGACCGCGAGATGTTTCTGCGAAACAAGAATGATAGCCTGCTCTGCGCATCTGCTGGGGGCGACTTGATTTCCTTGGCCCTTTGTATCTCGGCCGTCAGTTCTGACTTCAATTGAGCCAGCTTTCTGTTCGACAAATTGAGCTGCTCCTCCACCTGAAGTCGCTGGTCCCTAGTCTGCTTCGCATTCTTTGCGTTCAATGCCTCCAACAAATTCTCTGATCCAGTCTTGATCTTCGTCTCTTTCTCAATTTGCTCCTGCAAGTCGGCCTGCCTCTGCTCTGTAGTGGTACTGTTGTCTCCACCCACAATAATTGCATGCGTATCGAAATCTGGTCTGACTCTGCCATCATGCGACGCAACGGGTCTCAATTGAGAGCTGAAGCTGCCGGGAGCCTCTTTGGCAGTCGCATACGATGCCTGCGTGCGCGAGCTAGCCATGATACTGGTAGCGGCAGATGATAGGGAACGTCCATCTCTTCCTCGTGAGGGTGCAAGTAACGAGACCTGGTCAGCCGATGGCGCGTCGCCCTGCGTGTTAACGGAGCGCACGGGAGGCGTCATGAGAGTGCCTTAACCATACGTCCTCCAGCCACATTGCATGTCTATGTCACTGTGGGCGCGATCGTCCTCTTGCCTCATGAGCTGGCGCTAGCGAATATGGGAATGGTGTAGAGACGCAGTGGATATCCCGCGAGCGGGGTCGTGGTGGCGGCGACGGACGAAGAGAATGGGCGTGGCAGCCGGCGAGGATCGTAGCAGAGCGGTAGAGAGCGTGCGGAAGGAATGGACACAGTGAGAGAGTGTCGTTGTGGGCAGACAGTGGATAGCAGATGCAGGGAGACGTCGGTGCTCCGCAGTCGAGGCCCGCGCCCAGGCCTCGCATCGTGCAACGGGCATGTCATGCGCCGGCAGCTACAGGCAGAATATCATGGTCCCCGCGATTTATAGATATGTGTATATTGGCAAAGGTCGATCTCTAACGGACACGCTAGAATTGAGTGTATAGCTGATGTTCCTTGTCTCTCTCTCTCTCTGGAGTTCCTTCACTACTTCTAGGGTTTGCTTGATGTTTGATCTAGACCATAAATACATTGTTTAATCGTCCATCTCCGCTTGAATGCAACTTCGATGGGATTGTTTAATATGCATGCAAGATTCATGTGTTGTATATGACATGGATGCTACTGTATATGCACTCATCACTCAAGGATTTATGGCAGATCTGAAGTCTGATAAACACGGGAAAGTGCAGGACGGTTAGACACGCACCCACGCACGTGTACCTACTGAACCCCGAGGACGAAATGTTTCGCTCAAACTCTGCACGGCATAGACGGCCAACGGCGTGCGGCATACGGCGAACCGGCAATATCGAACCTGTAGTTGCTGGTCGCACGGAGAGGGGCGTCGTCTACGGTGTTACGCGAGGGATAGAGCTCTCATGAAGCTGCCTCGGGCGAGACATTTACGTATTCAACGCTCTGACGACAAATACCTTTAATTTCGCCCTAGAGAGAGACCTGTGCCAATCAACAGCAGTACTCGGCGTATGTAAATGTCAGAAGCGGAAAGGCTCAATATGACACATCCTAACGAGCTGTATTGAGATCGTTCCAGATTATCGGAGACCGCCGCCTCCCCAGCTGAACCAATGCTCTGAAGCTCCCCTTGCGCCATCTGAGCTCCTCCAAAGCTCGTTGGTGATCTGATCGAGAAAAGTAATCTGTTGCATCTTCGGGCGCCTCCGTTCTTTGGCGATCTGATAAGGTCCCGTATCTGGAAGTATATATACCCTCACTTATCTATGTGCACAGCTTCTTCCTTCAAACCACTATCAAGTCCTTACTGACCCACCATCATATCCCCAACATCCTCTTGACATCTCACCACAACATCTTGCAGCTTCTTTAGTCCAATTGCTACTCTCTATTCACAATGTCTCAACTTGGTTATGCTCGCTATGGCAAGGACAACATCCGCCTGTACAAGGTCGATAAGGACGAGAAGACCGGCGTACAAACTGTCGTAGAACAGACAGTCTGCATTCTTCTTGAGGGTGACATTGAGACCTCGTAAGCTATTCTACCTTCATATCCGAAGCCCAAACTAACAATTGGCAGCTACACGCGCGCAGACAACTCTGTCGTAGTCGCAACCGACACCCAGAAGCA
Source organism: Herpotrichia juniperi (assembly GCA_014905255.1). NCBI lineage: Eukaryota > Fungi > Ascomycota > Dothideomycetes > Pleosporales > Melanommataceae > Herpotrichia > Herpotrichia juniperi. Next base: position 925,535 of record BLYF01000166.1, on the reverse strand, counting down.
AACATGCTACATCCTCGCAAAGCAGAACCCCATCAGCCCACCCGAGTCCTTCGCCGCCGTAATTGGCACGCACTTCATCGAAACCTACCCCCACATCCACGCCGCACATGTCAAGATCATCCAGCACCGTTGGACGCGCATGACCATTGACGGCAAGCCACATCCGCACTCGTTCTTCCGCGACGGTGAGGAGATCCGCGTTGTCGAGTCAGTGACTACCGAGGGAAAGGGGATTTCGCTTCGCTCGAAGATCGAGAAGCTGTTGGTGCTCAAGAGCACCGGGTCTGCATTCCACGGCTTCCACCGCGACGAGTTCACACAACTTCCTGAGACATGGGATCGTATTCTCAGCACGGAGGTCGAGGCGGGCTGGCAGTGGAAGATATTCAAGACACTTGATGAGGCGAAGGCGGTGGATTACAATGCTGCTTGGCAAGCTGCGAGGGAAATTACGCTCAAGACATTCGCTACGGATGTGAGTGCTAGTGTCCAGAACACTATGTACAAGATGTGCGACCAGATTTTGGCTGCTGTTCCTCTGGTCGAGGCTGTCGACTACTCACTGCCTAACAAGCACTACTTTGAAATTGGTATGTATCCCTCCTCAGGTTGAGCTTGAATTACCACTAACGTGATTATAGACCTCTCCTGGCACAAGGGCCTCAAGAACACTGGAAAGGACGCCACCGTCTTCGCGCCCCAGTCCAACCCCAACGGCCTCATCCAATGCACAGTCACTCGCAAGGGCCCCACTGCCAAATTGTAGATGCCTTCTTGCGCTTTAACGACATATATGACTTTGTATACAATATCCGGTGTCAAGGTTGATTTTTGAGATTCTTGTAGATAGCGAGTTTATACCACATACTAGAATACTGCAAAGGGTAGTTGCGAATAAGATTCACTTCTTCCAGCTACTATCTTCCAGATATGCAATGTGATGCAAATGTGTATCAACGTGATGCCATCGTACATCTTTAAGCGCATTGTGGCGTTAAAATGAATGCAGAGATAAGACTAAGAGAATCGGCCTATCAGTGTTTTGAGATAGGTTGGATTCGATCTCCACGAGCATTTCCTGAGGCACACTTGCTTTTGCGCAAGTACCAGTATCTGAGAGCTACTTGTTACAAATCGTGATTGAACACTACCCCACTACTATCCAGTACCCCGGTGACAGCTCTCAGTCCTGTCTGCTTGATGGTGGCCAATATCCTGCTTAGTACTGACATGATAGAAATCATATAGAGCAGGCATGGAAGAGCACTGATAAGATTCCGTAAGGCTACACACGGTGATTGTAAATACCACTGCAGAGCCTCTACTAGCAAGCTATTACGCTTGTGCACCTGCCTGCAAGGCTTTACAACAGTATCCACAGTATGTGAGATCCCGTAAAGCTACCCTAGCAGCGTCCTCCCGTGCCTACTCTACATATTCTCGTATGCAATAGCGGCCTGCCTCAAGTGACAATAACTCCATATGCCATGATAGTGCCATGTAAAAGTACACATATTTACACCTTCCGTAATGCCATACCATGCCTCTTTGAATTCAATTTTCCTAATTGCCTACCAATATCATGAGACAGGAACTTCTTTGGCCTCCCTCAACTCCTCAAATGCCTTCTTCACGCTCGGCTGCTCCGCAATGCTCTGCCCACCTCCAAGCCCAACTTTTATCAAATTCTCCTTATATGGATGCGCCTGCCCCTCAAAAGTCTTCAGCCGGGCCAACCTATCCTTCCTCAGCCTGTTCTTCGGCAACATCCCACTGACCGCCTTCCTCAACACCTCTCCTCCTCCCCACTTCGCCATCATCCGATCCATATTAATCTCCTTCAGACTACCCGGCCGTGTCGTATGCGTCCGGTACAGCTTCTGGAACCGTTTCTTGCCCGTAGTGTGTAGGTTTGCGCAGTCAATGGCAACAACGTAGTCGCCGCAGTCGGTGGATGGGTCGAAGATGGGCTTGTGCTTGCCCATGAGTGTGAGTGCGATGGCCGATGCAACGCGCCCGAGGGCACGGGGGTCGGAGCCGATGTCAATGAGGTGCCATGCTCGTGCGTATGCGAGGCGTGTCTGAAGGAGGTCAGAGGAGGTGGGGGAGGGGAAAAGCGGTTTCTAGATCTGCGGGCGGAGCGGAAGTCCGTTGGGGACGTACCTGGCCTACGGTCTGAGACATTGTGGTTGAGGCCAGTGGCCGGGGGAAAGTTTGTTACAGCTACGCTAAAGGCATATACTAGAACAGTTTGCAGAATGAGGAGAAAAGTGGGCGGACCGCGAGAAGCTGTTGTTCAATGGGGTGGTGAAGTTGAGATAGAAGTTCTTGGCAAATAATTTGACAGGCATGGGTTGCTGTCACGTGCAAGTCGGCCCGTTAAGAAGCGACGACCGGACTCTGCTGCTTTGGAATCAAGTGTGGAGGGCGAATGACAACTCGTGTAAGGTACCATTTCCTCAACAACGAACTTGCTCTTTACAATACAGTTGCTAGAATGACTATACCACCCTTCGAGACCACCTTTGCGGTGCCCATGACTTGTGAAGCATGCATCAAAGATATCAAAGGATCCCTCGACCAAGTAACTGGTATGCGTCTTCGCAAGGTGAAAGTATCTGAAGACTAATCCAGTCACAGGCATCAAGAAAATTACAGCCAACCTTGAAGATCAATTAGTCTCTATCGAAGGCACAGCAGCGCCCTCGGCGATTGTGGCGGCGATTCAAGAAACTGGTCGTGATGCTATTTTACGTGGAACTGGGAAATCGGACAGTAAGTGACCCGGCCGAAGACAGCTGGAGAGGTCGCATTAAAGTTATTGGGATTTGAGTTCGTGGTATGATATTGATTAGAGATCTACAGGCGCCGCCGTATGCATCTTAGAGTCGCACGCGCCTCACGTGGAGAATAAGGTGCGGGGACTTGTGCGCATGGTCCAAGTCGCATCTAATCTGACTATCGTGGACCTCACTATCCGAGGACTGTCTCCTGGAACTTACCATGCCACAGTACGAGAAAATGGAGATATCTCAGAGGGACCTGAATCTACCGGCAGCATTTGGGAATCACTCAAAGCAGAAAAGGAAAAGACCCCATGTCGGGGCGTCTTTGGGACCGTGGAGGTGGGAAAGGGAGGCGTCGGCTCCGTCTTCTTGGACAAGCCAATACAGATATGGGAGATGATCGGCCGCAGCATCGTGGTGGCGAAACAACAGGACGGGAAATTTGACAAAAACGACGCGGACACGCTCGTAGGTGTCATTGCTAGGAGTGCCGGCGTTTGGGAGAATGATAAAACGGTGTGCTCGTGCTCTGGGAAGACAGTTTGGCAGGAACGACAGGAACAAGTCGATCGGGGTATGCTGTAAGAAGCTGAAATGCCAAGATAGATGCAGGTCCTACCGTCAGAGAGGAGAATATTATTATTCCTTTTCGAATGTCCGCGCTGGCAGTCCTATGATGAGGCGTACACCTTGAAATCTAGGCCGAAACCGCTTTTGCCTGAGTTGGACCATTGGCAGTGGCGTCCAGAAGGGTGAAGATTATGCGTAGTGCATGCCTGACTCCCAATCGAGGTGTGAGTGGACAGAAAAGGCATCCGTCACGTGGTCCTGTCTCAATCGCAAGCTTGGAAGATTGCGCTGTAACAGATTTCAAACGCGATCATGATGGTCGAGCGACGGGGTGAGGCCGACGTCCGCCACGTTGTCGTGTTGCTTGCTGAAGCGCTGCTATCGGCTGGTCCGGGGGCCTGATTGTTGGTGGGTGTGGTTCGATATATCTATTTGCTGAGGGAGTATCGTATGGCGGTGGTGTCATGCCCGAATGGGTTGGAGTGAAGTGTGTGAAAGGAGCCTCGGCGGCTGTGACGAGTACTCCAGGCGCTGTGGATGCTGCGCACGGCCAATGAAGAGGCGCAATGCGATGCCCGCCAAGCGCCATGCTGTAACGCGATGGACCTCAGATTTGCTCCCCACCTGGGCACCCCCGATTCACAAATCCCAGCCGCCCTGACAGTCTCCCAAAGCCCTCCGTTTCCTCGCTATTCTCGCCTCGAATCCTATTTCCTCTCGACCCAACTCCGTATACTGTCCTTAAGAGTTGCGCTCCATACCGTCGCTCCTTACAATCTTTTATCATCCATCCAGCGCCCCTCACCTCCACCATCGATCACGAAGTCTTATAATAGCCGAACGCAAGCAACGGCACACGGCACAGTCGATTCAATACTGCACCTTGCGCACATTTTCAAGCCCCGGCGGCTACAGTCTTACTTGGATTAAAGAGTTGGAAAAGTGACTTGAACATCTCGTTACACTTCAGACGAAACCACCTCTTCGCCCTGGAGCGGTAGACAGTAGTCCATACCGAGGCTTGACGACACCATACTGCCGGGTAACATCTAAGAAATCTTCGTCATGTCTCTAAAGCAGGTACGCGGCCATTATTTTGCCACCTGCATGTGCATTTCCTAATCAAATATAGGAAATCGAGACCTGGGTGGCAGCCCTAGCCAACTACGACAATAATGAGTTCGACGAGGCATTGAAGGTGTTCGACGGCATCTCGGACACGTCCAAGATCCTGTTTAATTGTGGTGTCATTCATGCTACTCTTGGAGAACATGAGAAGGCAGTCGACTGCTACCAGCGCGCTGTGCGGCTGGACCAGTATCTCGCCGTGGCCTACTTCCAGCAGGGAGTGTCTAACTTCCTCATGGGGGACTTCGAGGAAGCACTTGCCAACTTCAACGACACTCTTCTCTACCTGCGCGGCAACAACAACATCGACTACGAGCAACTGGGCCTGAAATTCAAGTTGTATTCTTGCGAAGTCTTGTTCAACAGAGGTCTATGCTACATCTACCTCCAGCAGAAGGAGGCAGGTATCCAGGATCTGACATTCGCCGCTAAAGAGAAGGTCGTTCCGGACCATGATGTGATTGATGAAGCTATTAGAGAGGAGGCAGAGGTACTACTTCATACCTATTGAGGGTGTGGATCGTTGCTAACAACTGCAGGGTTACACTGTGTTCTCCATCCCTGTCGGAATCGTTTACCGTCCCAACGACGCCAAAGTGAAGAACTTGAAGACGAAGGATTACCTCGGGAAGGCCCGGCTCGTGGCGGCTTCTGATAGAGCTAATGCATTTACTGGATTTGCTGGAGCAGAACTAAAGAAGATTGCCACATCCAAAGACGACCGGCCTGAAGAGAAGCTCTCGTATGCGGCAACGAATCTGGTTAAACCCGACATCCAAAGCAGAGTTCGACAGCAATCTGAGCCGCCAATTTCACGAAATATGTTCCCTCCTACCCCGCCGCCAGAGGCCGACAGCAGGAGGTCCGCAGAAGGAAAATCTACAGGCTCTGAAAGCAGTGGCGTCATGTCGCGTGCTCAGTCTGTTCGTGGTGGTGGACCCAAGCCTCAGCCCCTCAATCTCGGCCGCGCTGCGTTCGACCAAAACGCCGAGCCACCCCGCCGCAGACCAACAAGATCTGCTTCCGAAAGACCTCAGCCAACTCGCTCAGAGTCAACTCGCAACCGTGATCAAGGCCGCGATAGGCCGCGCCGACGCGGTGGCTCCGACGAGGAGGCTGATGAGTATGCCGACGAACTTGACTACTACCAAGGCCAGACTCGTTCGGACCGTCCTTCATACACACGCTCTCGCAATGGAAAGAACACAAGACCTGCGTACATCGATGAGGAGGAAGAGGACGATTATTCACAAAGTGATCTTGATGATGCTGAGTTCGAAATGGTGTCTCGGTCAAAAACTCGCAGACGATCGCCTGCGCGCTCCAACACGTCTTCTCGTCGCAGTGACCGCGAACGAGAACGCGAAGTTGTGAGCAAGATCAGGGTCAAGGTTCACGCTGGCGATACACGTTACGTCTTCATCGATCAGAGCAAGACAATGCGTGAGTTCGTGCAGCAGATCCGAGAGAAATTCGGTATCCGGAACAACTTCAAGGTTGAGATCAGGGACGATGACGATATGATCACAATGGCCGACCAGGATGACCTGGACATGGCTATTGATACAGCCAAGTCTCAGGCGAGGAAAGAGAACTCAGACATGCCAAAGATGGAGGTGTGTATTGTCCTACCCCCTTATATCGGGAAACTCCTGCTAACGTTCTGCTAGGTTTGGGTAAAAGAAGTATAGATTAGAGATACCCAGCACGAACTCTCGCGAGCCTCGCCATTTCCTTCTATCTACCCTTACGTATTATCTGATATATTTTGGAGAGATGATTTGTTGCTACCTATTTTGCCATCTGGTGTAATGTCGATATGTTATTAGTGCTACACTGAGCGTGCATGCTTTTCCTATCTATATTTGCAGGGTTTGGCGTTACTATTTGAACTTACACAGCCGGACTGTTGAGCGTCCGCGGTAGACGGCGGGTTGGTTGCATATATCCGATATCTATGTAGTATCTACCGTGTGTGGTATGGATACAGAGTCGAGTTGAGAGTAATAAGGTTGTGCGTTTTTGAAATACCTAGATGCCTGCGCAGCTGCTTCTTCGAGAGGTGCAATATACACTCTCCTCAAATTCTTGCCATTGATTCGTTCAAATTAGCCACGTTCTGCATTCCTCTAACTCGCGATCTGCACTCGCAATCTGCACTGCAATCGATCCAAACATTGCACCAGGTCAATCAGCTACTCCCTGCTGGCCGACCTTCGCCGCAATTCCCACATCCTCTCATGCGCCCTATGTTCGCTAGAACCTTGTTCCCAGCCCACGATACCAGCCCCACGGCACAGCGGACGGCACGGCGGGCGGCAGTCCCATGTCCGGGGTTCGACGTAGGACAAGGGAATTCAAATATTCGGAAACCTGGTGCATGTGCCACGTGAGATTGTCAGCCCAGTCTTGTTTCGGACCCGAACACGGTGCGGCGATTCTGGCGTGAGCATTTGGAAACATACGCACACACGATTGGAAAATGGTGCGAGCGGAGTTGTTTGGGTCTTGGGGGATATGAGGGGGTAGGGTAAAGGGAGGAGAGTATAGGGGTTTGAGGGAGAGAAGGTTATACCGAGTGTTGGCGTTTGAATAGAAGCTTATGTGCCGCTGTTTCCAAGCGTTCTTACGTTTTTTGAGGTTCTTGGATCTTGGCCCTCTTTCTTTTGTGAAGGGATGGATGCGATAGGGCTTGCGGGTTATGGTTTCAGAGTGAATCTTGGTAGGTGTGGCATGTGTGATCGCGTTTCGAAAATATAGGCTGAGTGGAGAATGAGGTCGAGGTGAAGGAAACTTGTGGTCTGAGCAGTCTGAGCATTACGGGAATACGAAGTACGATCAGGAAATGTTAAACTGAAGATGAGAGTTGTACATGTTTTTACATTGCGGTCGCCCGACTGTTGTTGTGGTCCTTCGACCTCGCCTTAGAAGTAATAGATGTACAGTACGGCATTTTCATCGCATGCAAGTCCCAAACGCCGCTTCATATGCCTGCTTCTTCGTTGAGTATCATGTTCGATGGATGTGCGGTGGTGATTCGGCGCAAATAATCATTACTGTCTTTCAAGTGCTGTTTCGCTCCCCGCCTCAGGCGTTCAATTCTTTTCTCCCACACCTCAGTATCCCCGCGCCTCAGACCCCGCTATCTCATTGTGGATCTACGCAGGAAGTAGGATCTCGGCCCAGCTGCTGTGAAGGAATGCGACGCCGACCTGAGTGCCTGTTAGTATAACGCTCGATCAAATTCTAGTTTCCTTGCCGTAGTGCATTGCGCAAGTGCGAGGGTTCATGCTTACAGCGAACATGCCAATCGCTGAGATGACAGATCGGTTATCAGGGCTGGTGAGGGCTTGTATGGTGGTCTTTGCAAAGCTGGGTTCCGCAACGGTGCGGCCTTTGGACTGGATCTTTGGAGGCATAGTTGGTGAATTGGTGTGCGAGAAAGGCTGGTATACAATTTTAGCGGGAGAATTTAGGTAATTAGGAGCATGGGCGGACCTTAATTTTGTGGTTGTGGATTGATTTATGGGCTTGACGTGCGATCGAAGTGCTGGTGACGATGTTGCTTGAGAATCTTTTGGAGTGCGGAGAAACTTCGGGAATGATGATTGGCTGAGGCGTCCTTAATGGATCACACTCTTTCAAGGGCTTCACGACGGGGTCTTTGTGTTCTCATTGTTCAATCTTCTTTCCGATTTGGGAAAACGCTATAACTACAACACACAGATGGCATGGCTACTACATCGTCTACTCACATTCTTTTTCGGTGCTCCAGTGCTCCTTCACCCAGTCGGTTATAATCTCGGTGAAGCTCTTTCCATTGAGATAGTCTTGTGCATCATCTGCGCTATACCTCTCTCCTAAGTACTCAAGTGCAAGAATGATCCACTTCTCAATGAATTCATTATAAATCACATCTACAAGCTCAGGTTCATCCTTTTCAGCATCGAAGCCAACAGAAGCTTGTATGCAGTTTGGTACGTTGTAAAACTGAATGACGGAGTGAAGCGTATCATCTCCATCTTCCCCGGCGTCGTCTCTCGTGGTGTAGCCTGGGATAAGAGGCCTGTTTCCAAATAACATGGGTGACTGAGCAACAGAATCGTAAGCAAAAGTGTCATAATTTTGGCCAGAGTACATCTCGGGCCGGTACTTTGCAGCAATGTGTTCCGCAGGTTGCAAGTAGACATTCTGCTCAGACATCATATCTACGATGTGGCCTCCATTGTTGAGAAGTTTGATTACTCGGTTGGCGGCCTTGTACGGGACGTCTTTGATGTAACGAAGTCCACTTGTGAATGGCGAAACAAGGAACGTAGTATCTTTCGTAAAGGTGCCCTTGAAGATATCGAAACGGATGCCACCGGTGTTGGTGATGACAATTCCCTTTGCACCATCCTGAATGCGCGATGATTGTTCCACAGATTGCGGGAGCACTTCTTTCTCCAACCAGGTAAATATACTTTCTCTGTGAGGATATGGTCGTCGATTCACCCAAAGATCGCGAGGGGCGCAGCCATAGCGCTTACTAAGTCCTAGGGACTTTCTAGCTTGACCGATCGAGTTGGATACATTGAGCCCGTGCTCTGTTGTGAAAGTCTTCTCGTCCTTTCCACTGTGATGGTGCAGAGAGAACAGATTGTTGTCAATATAGCGACGGGAGAAAGTGATTTTGGATTTCTGAGAAACTGCCGCATGCTCCTTGGTTCCGCCTGCGCTGAGTCCATCAATGGACATGAAACCCAAGGTCTCCATATACCGGCCACTCTCAAGGGCTACGGACTTGCTGTCAAACTTCTTGTAGTCCCGAATATGTGTGTGTCCGCCAAAAAACTGAATTGGTGTATACTGTTGAACCGAACGAATAGTCGAGAAAAGCGTGGCATATTCCACAGATCGAACATCAACGTGGCCAAATACGAGAATGAGATCAATATCCCGGTCTCGGATGGCCTTCTGGAACCATTCTTCTTTGACGGTATCCTCTACGTTGTGTATCACAGTGTTGTTCGCGTTTCCTGTAAAATCAAAGATGAAGCCAAAGGCCAAAATACGTATGCCTTGATTCTTCGTGGTAAATTTCTTATATCGTGGCGCAAGAGCCTGCAATTTTCCGGTTTCCGGGTTGTAGATGTCAAGATTTGAGGCGATGTAATTTCCCTTGAAGTCAGGTACGGTGTGGTAGAACTCTCCTTCTGATGAGGTCTTCTTGTAGAGCTCGTGGTTGCCTGAACATATCAAATCGATCTGCTGCTCTTTGGCAATCTCGTACGTGAACTTCCCTCTCGGCTTTGATGAATCGTAGATGGCGTTTCCTTCTACTCGATCACCAGTATCGACCAGAAGCAGATCAGAGCCATCAGCGTCAGCTTTCGCATGCAGATGTTCAGCAAAGGAAACATAGTCTCCCCAGTCTGCCGAGTACGACGGCTCTTGAAGATGACCGCCCCACCAGCCATGTATGTCGGATGTGTGCAGAAAGTTCAGCTGTGCCCAGGGCAGCTCACGGAGAGGTGCAGCAATCGGAGATGGGGCAGACGGCTGGGCGCATAATGCCGGCCCAAAGAGCACGAAAAAGAGAAACATTTGCTTGGTAATCTTATTATCGAGAATGGCGATGCCTGGGTTCAAGGCAGTTATATAGGTAGACAAGGCTGCTTTGGGTCGTGAGCCTTGGGTAAGTTGCTACAGAACAAGGGTTGTTGGATACTGTCTGTAGGTGACAGGCATAAGCGAGTCTTGAGAACTTTGATAGGAAGTGGAAAAGAAGATGAGATTGTGGCCACCAGATCATGAGAGTGTAAGTGGTAGACGCTTTCGCGTGCCTTGATGCTCGAGCTCGTGGTCGTCCAGGCACCGAGGTCTCACTAGGCCGCATTCACTGTACGGTCCCCGGCCCCTGCTCGCCTAAATTACGTAGCGCGCTAAGGGCAGCATCGAAGAATGTTGTTCCGCCAACACCTTCGACCAGCCTCTCCACTGCATCACCGAAACTCTGCGCCCCTCCAGCTGAATCAACTCTCGACGCACACAATGGCCCCCGTAGCACGTCGATCTGCTCGCGCTCCTCCTGCGAAGCCTGTAGTCAAAGAGGCGCCTACAGCAGCTCTCACGAATGGCACTGGTGAGACTTTCGCGTCATGTTCTTCAGCACACACCATTAACCCACCCCCAGGCGCAAAGCGAGCCCGCGCGAAGCCGACTGAAGCTCCAGCTGTAAACGGAATTGCCGCAAAGCCAGCTAAATCCGAAGTTGGCAAGTCAATCGCGTCTTGATGACATGTGTGTCGCTAATTTTTCTACAGCCGTACGAGCAGGTCGCCCAAAGAAAGCCGACGCGCCCGCCGCTCCTGCAGCCGCACCAAAGACTGCAGCTAAGCGCAAGAAGTCTGTCGAGACAGACGATGAGCCAGAACCGGCAGCAAAGAAGACGAAGACCAAGGAAGTGAAGACGAAAGAAGTGAAGACTAAAGAAGTGAAGATCAAAGAAGTGAAGACCAAGGAAGTGAAGCCAAAAGTCGCGAAGCCAAAAGCAGAGCCGAAGGAGGAGAAGCCACAGCCCAAGGGCCCTCGACGCGTCGGCGGCCGCAAGACCGAAATCAACGAGATCCGCTACACCGAGCCTCTCAAGGTTTTCGTGTTTGGAGAAGGTGGAAATGGCGAGCTGGGTCTCGGCGCGCACAAGAAGGCGAAGGACGTCAAGCGACCCCGATTCAACGAGGCTCTCAGTAACATGAACGTCGTCAGGATTGCGACCGGCGGCATGCACGTTGTCGCGTTGACGCAGGACAATAGGATTCTCACCTGGGGAGTCAACGACAATGGTGCTCTTGGTCGCGACACTCCCATCGCAACCGTCCCAATGAAAGATGCTAGTGATGACTCCGATTCGGATTCAGATGACGACCCCACTGGTGGCTTAAACGAGGCTGAGGCCACTCCTACCGCAGTCTCTGCCGAACATTTCCCCCAGGACACTGTCTTCGTCGATGTCGCTGCAGGTGACAGCTGCTCCTTCGCTCTAACCACAGAAGGCGCCGTGTATGGTTGGGGTACATTTCGCGTAAGAACACCGTGCTTTATTGAGAGAGAAGATTACTAACGCCCATCTAGAAGAATGAAGGCGTTCTAGGCTTCACGCGAGACGTCAATACCGCGCGAACACCAATGTACATTGAAGATGTGAAGAAGGTTACTGATATTGCCTGCGGAACCAACCATGTCATGACCCTCGATACGAGCAAGCATGTGTATGCTTGGGGCAACGGCCAGCAAAATCAGCTTGGTCGCCGTGTGACAGAACGAAGTCTCATCGAGGCACTCTTGCCTAACCGAGTCGGTTTCCACGACAAGAAATTCAAGCGTCCGAGCCAGAAGATAACCAAAATCTCATGCGGAGACTACCACAGCATGGCCATTGGCGAAGATGGACACGTCTGGGCATGGGGAGCCAACAACTATTGCGAGACTGGTCATCCCGGCAATGCCGGAGAGAGCACTGCGGCTGTTCTTTCTCCACAAATTATCCAAAGTCTGGAGGATAAACACGTTGTGTCTGTCGAAGGTGGATCGCATCATAACGTTGCCGTTACCGCTTCCGGCGAGTGTCTTGTGTGGGGACGGTGCGACGGCTCGCAGACTGGCATTTCCATGAGTCAACTGAGTGCCATTGACGATGATACCAAAGTCCTGAAGAGCAACGATAAGCCGAAGATTCTTGTCGAACCTACCAAAATTCCAAACCTGGAAAACATTGCCACCGTAGCTTGTGGTCCCGAGCACACCATTGCGATTAACGCTGACGGCAAGGCCTTCTCGTGGGGTTTCTCTACCAACTACCAGACGGGCCAGGGCACCGAGGACGACATCGACGTCCCTACTCTCATCGACAACACCGCTGTGAGAGAGATCAAACTCACCTTTGCCGGTGCAGGCGGACAGTACTCTGTACTTGGCAGCAAAAAGTAGAGCACCGTATCTGCTCCTAGTTCTATTCTACCTTTTTTCATTTTCGGTTGTTCTGAACATATTCAATTCGGTGCCCGTTCAAAGAGTGGCATTATCAGGCGTTCAATTGGGGCGGGTGTTTTGCTTTGATGAATCGTCGGTCGGTCTGCATAGCGGGACTTTTGTAATCGAGAGGCACATAAGTTGGATTTCCTTTTCATCTATCTTTCCGTTGCAGTACATGATCTGTTGCCTTGCTGGGTCTCTTCAGTTGAGCTGCTCCTAAATAGTCGCAGCAAAGGTCCGCTATAATAATAGATCAAATCGCTTCTCTGTCCCCTTGAGTCTGCCCGTTGCTTTTATGTTGTGACTTGTTATGTGCTTGCGAGAGGAGTAATGTATGACAGACTCTTATGTTATGAGTCTCACATGCTGAATGATTTCCACCGTGAGTCTTCCTCGACGAGTGCTTCTCTCGTCAACTCTCCCTCGTCATCGATTCTTCGCTATCAAGTACGAAAATTTCATCCCAAATAATTATATGGATTTAGTCTCAGCTGTCCAATTCTCCATAGTCTATCATGTACTTTATTGTTCTTCTTGGCTTACTTTACATTGACTCTCAAGGGTTACGTGTCTATTGCTGTATGGTCTCGCCATTCCTGATAACTGTATCGAGCGAACAAACGCAAACTATTACTTCTGTACGTAATGATTGCCTCGCCATGTAATCGTGTGTTGCCTTCAGCTATTACGGCGCGTCTTCAAAAGGTATTCTGGCCTAATATCCTTCAAGACTGCTCTCGTGGGGGGAACATCAAATCCGAATGGAATGAATGCGACAAAGTTAAAACGGATAAAATAGCTCGCTCTAGTCGCATAGACTAATTTGTCAGGGCGCCAATATCCCATCCTCCAGAACGCCGCGCAAAATATGCCTTTTCAAAACTCCCATCGTTGTCGTTTCCTTCCGCTCCCTTCCGCCTCAATTCCCTCGTATGTAGTTTCCTATGGGTATCATACTACTGTTTCCCCTGCCTCATAGCACGTTGCTGTTCTCTTTCGCTGGCGTTGTACCTAGAAACCCGTGTTAGCCCCTGTCCGGGACGCAACATTGGGATCGGAAGCTCGAGATCCTCTGGCTGAGCGATTCACGCGTTCGCGGAAGTCGTTGCGCAGCTGGAGCGTCTCTTCCGAGGGCACGTACTTGAGAAGTTTCTCGATCAGATCGACATGTGTGAGGATCATGCGGCGACAGCAGTAGCGGTTCAGGTCGAGGGCGTTGATCGCTTCTCTGGTTTTTGGGTGTGGTTAGCTATGACTATGCGCTGGGTTGAAGTCGTATGAGGTTGTGAAAGGTTGTGGGACGAAGGGGCAGTTTGGAAGGAGGGGCGCACTCGTCTTGCATGTCGGAATTGATGAGGGTGAGGTAGCGGTCCCAGAGGTCACCGGTCACCTGAAAGAGCTGTCAGTCTACAGTTTGCGGAGGAGTGGCGGGGGAGGTTACCTTGCCGCAGGAGAAGCAACGGATAGGGATGATCATTTTGGTAGATGGAGGTGGTTGTATGTTTTGTAAAGGTTCGCGACTTAGTGGAAGTTGCGCAGGCTGCAAGAAGGTACGGTTGAAGTGACGATGTGGTGGTTTAGGATCTTGAAGCTCAAAGAAATTCGTGATGGCCGGTGCCAAGACATCACTAATGCCGGCGGGAGCAAGCTCGGGCCGCCGAAAATATTTACAGCATTCACGACTTTTGTCTTTCCCCACGCCTTTTCACTTGCGCATTATTGCCAGAGCGTCCGCGATGGCCGATATCACCGACTTTCCAGCTCTGAAGAGGAAGCACGAGGGCAAAGAGCCGCAAAGAAAAAGAACTAAGACGGAGAAGAAAAGCAAGGCGGAATCGGGAGAAAGCAATGGAGGGGACATTTCGGTCACAATTACCACCGAAACCCCCGATGAAGTGAAGGAGGTCACTGTAACTACTTTGCCCGCAGATGGTGCGCCCCAAGCTGTAGCCGCTCCGTCGAGCTCATGGAGAGAAAAGCTGCAGTCGAAACCAAAGGCCAAGATCACGCAGGAAGAAGCTAGAGATACCGCAGCACAGAAATCGAAGGCGAAGACTACGACAGAAGTGGCTAAAGTTCCCTCCACACCGAAATCCAAGTCAGCTACAAAATCCAAAGTTGAGCAGACATCAAAGGACAAGAGCGAGAGCGTCGATCGCGACCAGAAGCCGTCAAGGAAGCGCAACAAGAAAAGGAGCAAGAACTCGGACAACAAGGAACAGTCTCAAGAGGCAGATGATGATGGGACGGTTCCTGCAGATCAGGAAGTACAAGAGGCGAGTGTTGCGCCAACCGAATCGACCGTGAACGGTAATCTTGAGCACACATGGGCAGCGGCACCACATGAGAAGAAGAGGCATCGGCCGTCGAAGGGTCGCCCGCAGGATGCAGACAATGGGATACAGAGCACCGATATCAAGCAGGATGTGGACAGCATGAACACCACACCCAAAGCATCTCAAAATAACCAAATCTCTATCAAGGTCGGACCTGCTAGCTCCAACTCGATAAAGAAACCTCACAAAACAAAGAGTGCATCAAAGAAAAGTCCATGGGCAGTATCTACACCATTTGGTGGATGGTTCCTGCCCCAAGATCCGGTCTTCTCGTCTGATGAAAAGTTCTTGATTCTTGCCAATACACGAGGTCTTCAGATATACTCCACCGAAACCTCCCTTTTGGCACATGTACTTCCGGTGGGGTCAGGTGTTCTGACGGCTTATTCCTTGTCATCTATCAAGCCAACCCAAGTTTATATTGCAAACTCAGCCGGTCTCATCACATTGTGGGATTGGGTAGACGCGAAAAAGCTTGGCCGGTGGGATATCGGGACCAACATTCGACAGATTGCGGTGGTTATCCAGCCGGACACGAACCAGGACCTAGTGTACTGCCATGAGGTTGGAAGCAGTCATGTCATTAATGTTCATGCTCTCCGTACCCGGGACCAAAAATCACAGACTGATCTCAAGCGGATCTTCAAAAGCAAGTCTCCGATCAGCAAAATCGAAGTGTTGCTTGGAGGAAATGTCGTGGTCGTTGCTTGCGCAAATTCTGTTGTTGTCGGGAGACGTTCAAAGCTTCAGAAGACTGCATTGCAGGACTTTGAATACGTATGGCGAGAGTTCACGACTTCTAAGCGCATTACTACCCTCTGTTCATACATCCGGCCGCAAGAACCTCTAGGAGAGGGAAAGCGCGCCTCACAGCAATCGAAAGATAACCTCGATATTGCGATTGGCGATGAGTCGGGTGCGATACATCTCTTCGAAGACTTGTTATCGGTCTCAACTGGATTGGAAAAGAGCCAAAAGAAGCGCGAGGACCCTAGTGCGGACCTGGAAAGTCTCAAGCCCAAACGTCTTCATTGGCACAGAGAAGCAGTTGGATCCTTGAAATGGTCGCTAGATGGTAGGTTTTCATCTTCTAACCTTTTTGCTTATTCTAGTCCTAACTTTGACAGGCAATTATATCATTTCTGGAGGAGATGAGACTGTGCTGGTCATTTGGCAACTATCGACTGGGCAGCAACAACATCTCCCACATTTGACTGCAGCCATTGAGAACATCGTCGTATCTCCTTCGGGGGCTTCATATGCTGTGTCATTGGCTAACAACTCCGTGATTGTTTTGTCCACAACTGAGCTCGAGGCCAAAACGAACATTATTGGGGTACAGTCGCGACGAGTAGATTTAGAACAGCTGCCTCGAGAATCAGACGCCAATCACTACTCATTCAACATTTTCAGTCAAGTTCCAATGGCCATCAATCCGAAAAACAAGCACCAGCTCATATTCTCTATGCCATCCTCTCAACCAAGACATCAACAAAAGAGACTCCATGCGGAACCATACATACAAACTTTCGATCTCGCTAGCCAGACTGCTTTGGCTCGACAAGCCTTAACCCGCAACAATGCCACGGATCCAAACATGGGACCGGATGGAAAGAGAATCGAGGAGCCGAACATCAGGTTTCTCCAAATCAGCAACGACGGCAAATGGTTAGCAACTGTGGACGAATGGCATCCACCACGAGCGGACATGGGCTATCTTGAGGAGGGGATTCCAGAATTCAACCAAGAGGAGAGATCATTCCGTCGCGAGACCTACTTGAAGTTCTGGGAATGGGATGAGAAAAATGCACAGTGGTCGCTACAATCGAGAGTTGACGCGCCTCACTTCTTCGAGGATGTCGGTGCGGTTGCTCGTGTGTTCGACCTGGCTCAGGATCCTTCAGGGTTAGGCTTTGCAACTGTGGGCGAGGACCGCGTTGTCCGGATCTGGAGGCCTAAGACAAGAATGCGGAACGGTGTTGTTGTCCGCGGGGCAGACAAGAACAGCAAAGAGGGAGTCGTGACCTGGTCTCTCGACCGGTCGATTGAGCTCAGCAGCAAGCTTGATGTCTATGATTCCAATCCAGACCCCAGCAACGTTCTGGTCCCCCGGACTTCCCGCTTGGCTTTCTCTGCCGATGGTTCAGTCCTCGTAGCTGGCGTCTCGTGGGCTTCAGACGCCGACCCTGGAGTCATCCAGATTGTTGATACTTTCACCGGCACTGTTCGGCGTTCGATCACCGAACTAGATGTTACCGCACTCTCTAATCTTGCCATCCTTGGTCGCCATCTGATAGTTGTTGGAGATTCAATTTCAGTCTGGGATATGGTTTTGGACCAGGTTGTATACTGCGTTCCCTTCGACTTCACCGAAATCGATCGCATGGACACCTCTTCACTTGTCCGATTAGCCATCAACGACAATGACGGAACATTCGCTGTGGCATGTCCTCAGTTTAGTGACAATGACCCATCAAGGAGTCGAGGCACGCGATACTTCAAGAAAGCCACCACCAAGGTGTCTATCTACGATCCTACTCAGTCAAAAGCCATATGGTCATCTACAATACCAGAAGTTGCACTATCTATGATTGCTGCAAAAGATGGAAAAGGATACATTGTCCTGGACTCTACTTCGTCCATCAGGACACTAAGTCCCAGGGCTAGTGCATTGCAGCTACTTACACCCCCACCAGAGACTGTCGCCTCTCAATATACGGACCGCAATGGCATTGATTCCGACGATGAGGAATTGAAAGAAGTTGGAGGTAGAATGGAGACTCTCACAGGAATCGAAGAGCTCTTACGAGATTCGGAGAATGACAAGCCGGTCGTGCGATCCGAGCAACTTCAGGCTATCTTCGAGGTCGATGATTCACACGTTCTACCTCCGGTCAAGGACTTATTCAATGCTGTAGTGGGCTTGTACGCGAGGAAGCCAAGAGTTGTGAGCTCAGCGTAGGAGCATGTATTGCCATTTCAATATGTAGAAGTCAATCTCCGGGTGTATAGAAGTCTAATCTCTTGTGCATCTTGAACGGAAAGCGATCCCCCAAAATGTATATATAGTGCGTAATGCATGCTTGTTTGTTCAAATGTTTTCCAAGAGTTTACGGAGATTCGCAGTACTTGGGGTTTGGGTGGCCGTACAGATGCCCGAACGGAGCACAATTTTGTTGAGAATCCTGGCCGCAACAACAGACAAAAATTAATAACTGCATGTATGCAGGATTGTCTATCAGTCAATGTGCCGTGGGCGTCGAGACTGTTGCGCATATACAAGATAGCGGTTAATATAAAGTTATTGGAAAGATCGTCTCTCATCCAGGGATCGTTCAAAGACAGTCCGAGCGTTGCGCCCCAGCACTGACACCTTCCTTCTCCATCACCACGCAACCATCTCACTTGTCCATCACGAGACGCGCGCAACCTTAGCGTCCTATTCCGTAGCCTTTCTCGTCCATCCATCTTGTCTTGTGAGCCGCCGAACCTTTGAGTGACTCTGGCCTCTGACTAGCACATTTATGACCACCTTTGAGAGGCTCATCCCCTTCGCCTCCGACTTCCCATAAATCGTAAACGAGGCTGAAGTCCTGCGCCACGCTTGGCAGCGTTTACAACACGCCGCATTTCCATTGGCCGATCCTCTAGATTTATTTTCTCCGATCTCTTATACGGGGCGAATCGGACTTCGGACTCGTCGAGCTGCTGGAGCATGAAACGCGACTTGGCCACTTTGGGCATGTGATGCAAACGGATGGACCATACAAGTGCCCTCGTGGGGTTTTTAGCCTTGAAACCTACTTCATAGGAGCGAATTAGAAGCCCTTCTCAATCTAAACAAGAAGCGGGATCTAGGCAAACAGCGGCCCGCATCCAATAGTTGACCAGTCTAGTATTTTTGGGAGGAGGACAGCGGATGAAGCCGAGACGGCATCCTGTCTGAATGGTAACCCCATAGCAGCAGGGCATGTCGGAGCTCCGCCCATCATGCGCCTCTTTCGTGGACCCTTGAGGGGTTTCTAGATAAGTAGTAGATGGATCCTGTGTGGTTCTGGATTCGACATCGTGTTCGCTAACTTCCCTTCTTTTTTGCTTGAAGCATCGTTTATATTCTATCTACAGGGTCCGGAACTTTGAGATACTTCTCTTCGCCACGTACATATATTAGACCAATAAGAACATAAACGAATAGACATCGACATCGACATCGACATCATGGGTTTAGGTATGTTTACTACTGACCTAGGTCTATATTCCTAGAGTTGATTGCTAACTGTCTCAGGTGGATATCTCACGCTTCTGAATGGGTCTCCCAATGATTGGACGGTGGGCTCTCAGGGATCGTATCAGATGGACGCTTGGAGTTGGCCTACCGTCAATGCAAACTCAGCAGCGAGGGTCTACGTGGAGTTTGGCCAGAAAGGACACCAGAAGGACGATGGCGGCGAGGCAGTCTACAACATCGCCGGGACACCAAGCAACTTCCAAGTGAAGGCGAGAAAGCCTGACGACTTCATGCTTACCATTTCCATGGACAACGTGGCAACCAAGACGAGTCCGCAGGGATCTCAGATCGATCTAGGGTTCCGCCACGATGCTGCTGTGAACTGGATTATGTCGACTGATGAGGCGGGGCAGTGGTGGTCGAACTCTGGAGAGACGATCGACTGGATGCAGCAGAGTATGGGTTCGTTGGCAAACAGGACCCTAAAGCAAATCACCATGCCCGGTTCGCATGATGCCGGAATGGATCGGTACGACCCGGGCACACTTGGTGCCAACTTTGCGAACACCCAGTCGCAGTATCTCAATGTGGGTGGACAGCTCAACATTGGTTCACGTTACTTTGATCTACGGCCAGTGATATCGAACGGCAAGTGGGTTTCTGGTCACTACTCAGAGATTGAGAATCTTGGATGGGTGGGTGGAAATGGTCAGCCTATTGAGGAGATGGTCAGCCAGATCAATGAGTATGTTGCGTCTTGAAATCTACCACTGAAGTCGGAGAGCTAACCTGAGACAGTTTCACCGCCAAATACCACGAACTCATCATTATCAATATCAGCCATACGCTAGACACGGACAACGACTGGAAAGAACTCACTCAGGACCAGTGGAACCAGCTTTTCGAAACGCTGAAAGGCATCAACAACCGTTACACCGTTACTGCTCCAGGAACCGAGGACTTCAGCAACAAGCGGCTAGGAGATTTCATTACTGATCGTGCATCCGTTTTCGTCCTTTCACAGCTCCCTGGTGGCATATCGCTCGGTGCCTACGCCGATCAAGGATTCTTCAACCAAGACAATTTCCCTCTTTTCGATTCCTACTCTGAGTCCAACGATGCTGGCGTCATGAAAGCGGATCAACTTCAGAAGGTTAAGGACAACAGGAACCTGGTTGCAGATCCTGCCCAATTGAAAGACAAGTTCCACATCTTGTCATGGACGCTTACCCAGGGACCGGAAGACGTTCTCAACCCTGAAAAGGCAATTATGAACTTGGGCGTGTCTGTTTTTGACGACCTTATTGTTGATGCTTTCAACAGCTTTACGCCAGAATCGTTTCCCAACGTGTTGTATGTCGATTCGCTCGGTATACGCGACGAGCCAGTGAACTTTCCTTGGGACAAAGTCGATTCGGTGGCGACAAATACTGATATAACGGCGCTTGCAATGGCGATTAATAACGCCAAGGCTGGCCGCAACCCTTACATCACAGGGTCTGCTTAGGAATGGTAGTGAGACAGGAGTAGTTTCGTTCGCGCTGATACCCAAACCTTTTTTGTATTCCTGAATCATTTTAATTCAAAGATTTCTGCCTTGAGAAAGTTGTTCGTATTGGTCGGCACTTGATGTTCCGCTGGTGCGCAAGGCTCATTGGCGCATCTGCTGTTGTACCGCGTCATGCCTGCATGTTCCCCCTGAGTCAACCCGGCGTATACCCGCTCGGTATCCCGAATGCAGAGAGTGCTACACAACGCCAAGTATTGGAGGATGGAGCCAAGTGCATAATGCATCGCAAAATTTCTGACAGACAAAGCACCAATTTGATCATCCCGCCATGCCGGCTCTACGTGTGACGCTTAAAATAACCACAGGGCTGGCTCCTTGGCACAGACTCGTGAACCGAAACTGAACATTCGTCATCTCACTGAAATGGGACGTCTTGCCTATACCAAGGGGTAGCTCCAAGCCAAGGACGGTCGCGAGAAATTAGGCTTGCGCTGTTTCGTCGTCACCGCCGAACAACCAAGGAATTGGTCGAGATCAGGTGAGTGGATGCCTTGCCACTGGCCAGCGCTTTACGCAGTATAGCCATGCAGAGGGGTGTATACGAACAGCAAGCGCCTTGGAAGGATTATTGTTTTTGGAATATTTTCGCTATTCCTTCTTTATCAGCCAATATCAGCATTCTGCCTTCTAGGATTCTCATTTAATATCAGTCAGCTCAACCATAAGTGTATGCATAAGTGCATGCTTAAAAGTGAGATGTCAATCTTCGCACAACGATGTCGGGAGAGAGACACTGAGGTTTCTCGATCGAGCATTTTACCACGCGGTCTGGCGGGCGCTAGCAGTTGTGGTTAAAAATATGAAGTTGTGGCTTTCATTACGCGATGGGGGCGTCGCATTCAATGCTTGCTGCGTTCATCCCTTCCTATTGTGACTCGATCGCTCCTAGGTGTGAGGAGAGGAGAGCGAATGTCACCCTGTCATTGTCAAGACAAGCAATACTGTGATGCCAAGCTTCGCGACGCGATGTGGGCGGAATACGGCACCGATGGGCTGGCCCTTTTCGTTACTTGCAACCACAGTTGTCGCCACGCCTGCCACGCTACGTTGTACACAGTACACGGGGCGTAATCGTACAACGCAGCGACAACATTCCCGTAACGCTATATTGTCGACAGTAACGCAATGACGGTGCCGAGATGACCTCGGGATTCAATCGACCGTCGTTTCGCCGCGATGAAATCTCGCCGTGATCAGGCCAATCTTGCATTATGAAGTGGAACCTGCTGATCATCAAGCCAGCTCCAAGACGGCGGCAGCGGGCAGACGAAGAGCTCAATGTTGAAACGGTGTGATAAAGCAATGGTCGAACTCAAACAGCACTCGACGACGCGTCCCCTCTTTAGGTTAACAAGCGATAGGGAGGCCTGTGCACCTCGATGTTCCTGCATGCCCGCATGGTTTCTGGGCACCGAAGTCCGCCTTTCTTCCAATCCCACGGCCCTGTCGCATACACGTCCTCTACGCGATCCCGGGGCCCGGGGGTGTTGACTGGAAAAGAAAAAGCCAAGGAGACCCGCGCCAGGGTAGCATGGGGCTTTCTTTATCCAGGTCCACTGGGCCTGGACTAGTCAAGTGGCCGCCGACTAGCTGCACCCCTCGACTCAAATTGCACCCGCACCAGGGTCTGCTAGGAATGGGTCCAGCGCTTCTTAAGCTCGCCGTCGACGCTGGTAATGTTTCTGTTCGTTACCTCCATCTCCTCGTCGGAACCTTATCTCACCTGCCGCTTTGTGTGGTGTCCATTCGCTTTTCCTCACCTATAATACTATTCAGTGTGTGTAGCTTCAACGGCTCGCACCAGTCACTCGCTTGCTTTTACAGCATCTCCCGAAATCTAATAATCAACCCATAATAATATACCACTCGCAACTACAACTCTAACCTCAATATGCACTTCTCTACCACTCTCGCCGCCGTTGCGGCTGTCGCCCCCTTAGTCGCCGCTCATGGATCCGGTCCTGGAGTTCCTCAAATTCTCGGACTTAATGTGAAGGACCTCAAGGCACGAAGCATGCTTAGCAGTTGGGTCAGCAGGGCGCAAGTGGCTGAAGTTGACCACCACGCTGCCCATGAGAAGCGACAGGGAGGAAACGCAGAAGGACAGTGTGGTGATGGGGTCGGAACTTGCGCTGCCGGTTACTGTTGTAGCGAAAACGGATGTAAGATCCCCCTTATCCTTTTTGTGTTAATGTGTTACTAAACCTTTTCAGGGTGTGGATCCGGTCCGGATTATTGCTACTCCCCTGGTTGCAACTACAAATATGGTCCTGGATGCCCCGAGAACGTGACACCTGCTGGCGCCGACACGAGCACTGTCGCCCGTACGAAGCTTGGATCAATTGAGTATGGAGGCAACGGAATTTACGAGTGTGTCACTCCTGGAACAGTCGCCATCACATATGATGACGGCCCAATCGCCAACTATACCGACCACATTCTGGACATTTTCGCGTCCTACAATGCAAAGGCGACCTTCTTCATCACTGGCAACAACATTGCCAAGGGGCAGATCGATGTAACTCCCGGCTACGTAGCTTCCATCAAGAGGATGGCTGCCAACGGTCACCAGATCGCTTCCCACACCTGGACCCATCTCGACTTATCGGCTATCTCCGCCGCTGATCGTAAGGCCCAGATGATCAAGAACGAGATGGCCATTCGCAACATTGTTGGATACTTCCCCACCTATATGCGCCCGCCTTATTCCAGCTGCACTGCCGAGTCCGGCTGCGAAGCTGACTTGGCTGCCCTCGGATACCACGTTACATACTTCAACGTCGATACCGACGATTACAACCAGGACGACCCGACCAAGATCCAGACCGCTAAGAACAACTTCCGTAATGGCATCACTGCAGGCGGCGCGACTCCTGCCAACAACGAATGGCTCTCCATTGCTCATGATATCCATGCGCAGACTGCATACAACCTTACTGACTACATGCTCTCTACCTTGACTACTCTCGGCTACAAGGCTGTGACCGTCGGTGAATGCCTCGGTGACCCAGCTGCCAACTGGTACCGTAATTCTGCCGGAGGCGGTGTTGTCTCTTCCTCTGCTGTTGCGACTTCTACCCGTGCTTCCACTGTTGTCGGAACTTCCACCCGTGCTTCCACTGCCGCATCTGCTTCAGCTACTACCAAGGTCTCAACTGACGGAACCTGCGGAGGAACCACTGGATCGTAAGTGAACCTGGAGTTCCGAGATAAGATCAACAGACGCTAACAAAACTTAGTACCTGCCTCAACAGCGCCTTCGGAAACTGCTGCTCCAGCTCAGGATGGTGTGGATCTACCGCAGCTTACTGTGGAACTGGATGCCAGGCCGGCGCAGGAACGTGCACTGGCACCAGCTCTTCTGCTGTCGTCAGCTCTGTTCGCACGTCATCCAGCGCCGTTGTCTCCACCGTCCGCTCCTCAACTGTCGTTGTCCCCTCCACCACAAAGACCTCATCGTCAGCCGCCGCAACTGCCACCAAGAAGGTCTCCACCGATGCTACTTGCGCTGGAACCGGTGGTTTCACTTGCCAGGGCTCTACCTTCGGCAACTGCTGCTCCAGTGCGGGGTGGTGCGGATCTACCACCGCATACTGCGGTACTGGATGTCAAAAGACATTCGGTACTTGCACTTAAGCGTGATTTGTCTTTGCTAGGATGGGATGAGGGTCAGCAGGCGTTAGATAAAAACGAGGTGTTCTAACACCTATCTATTTTTAATGATGGGGATGAAGATCGTTCATAAAAGCCAGTATTGTACTTGCACGAAGGAGTGGGCCCGAGGAGACTTTGGTCTCGTTAGTAGAGATGTATGCATCTGTCATGTCTAATTATATTTGGTATGCAACCAACGTACTGTGCCTGATATTTTTACGTGTGAATGTTTGGTGGTATAATACATGCCTTGCTTTAGTATTACTAACAACTACAGTAGACTTCAGTAGATTACCTTGTTCTTTGCCATCTGTTAACTATACTAGGAAAAGTTTTTGTTTGTTATATTTTTGCCAATGTTTGCCACTACCCTGCAATAGCCCTAACAACCTTAGCGCATATACAATAGCTAGCATGCTGGTTACTAAAACGTAACACATAGATGCTATACATTCTATTAATATAATGCTGATTAGTGAAGTATATGATGCTTCTCTATAGAGCATAGATAGGCTTCAAGATAATCAATTTCTAACAAGTGAGGTAATAGGCATAATAAAGAAAAAGAGAATGTTTAGCTTCTTATAATCAGGGAAAATAATTCTAAGGTTATGTAAGTTAATACGACATAACTAACCTTCCTTCTTCTTCTTTTTCTTAAATATCTTTACTGGTCTTCTACACAGCGTCATCAAATATCGTAAGGCTTTGTTTGATCGCGACAAAGGGCTTTCAATCCAATCTATGTCGCACTGGAGCCGTTCCCCACACATTATCTCCCCGGCTTTTGGTGATCTAACACCTCTAAGCGTTGTGAATGAGCAACGAACTGGCACATCACGCTCTGCGCTTATAACCCCCCATCTTACTGGCAACAGGTGTGCGTCCGTATCCTCCCCAGGGCGATGGCAAGCAGCGCTAATTGCGATGCTGCAAGTCGACACGAGCGGTATGTTGTTATCAACCTTGACGAGGGATATACCAACAAGTATCAACATGGTACTGGTACCAACGCAGATAGCTAATAAGAGTTAGTTATATTCTCCGCAAGTGACAAAGCTCTTACATATAATAACTGCGCTTGTACTGTACCCCGTAACCGTATACGAGTTATTTGGATTCTCGACAAAGTTCGGATAGTATGCAATAGTGCTGATAATGAACATGCTTTGCGAGACAAGAGTATGCAGAACAGTATTGGCAAACATAAGCGGAACACCATACTTGTATGGCATGGAGATGAAATAGGTTGAACGCTGAATCCCGCGTGGGTGCGTCACCCGAAGTGTCTTCCTGTGGCTAGTAAAACGACTCCATTCATCGCTAACAAGCATGCACGTTAGGAGAGCGTTGTAGGCAAGGTATAAGAACGATATGACGACCTGCATGATGTTCGCAAATATGACGTTAGCAATAAAGCCCGTTGCGCCCTGTTCTCTTGTTAGTTACCGTAGTTCGACGGGCACATCTGTAAATTCCCTTACATATCGTGGCAAGAAATAGTTCATGAAGGCATTGGGGTTCGGGACACCAATAGACTGCTTCATATCCCATGCAAAGGTCATTGATGCTAGTCTCTTCTGCGAGCCTTTGGCGCCAGCAATACCACACGCTAAAGCCGTGGCGATGGCGAGTGTACACCTACGCCTGTTAACATAGAAAGGCAAATAGGAGTGAGCAGTACATACAAGGTTATTGTTATAATCCATCGCCTTCTACTTGGTGCCGAATACCAACGCGTCGTCCTCGGACGCCATGTAATCGTGCTTGGCTCCTCCCAAGCTCTAGACTTTCTTTTTGCAAATGTTGATTTGGAGACCGGACCCATGTGAGCTGATGTTTCGTCAGGAAACTCGAGGAAGGACGCTATGGCATCGCCGATGGTGCTTATTGTGGGCTTGCTGCGCAGTATGATGGTTCCTAAGATGCAGGCACACTTAATGAGACTGAGACAGCATACAGCTATCATACCATAGCTAGGTTAGAAGCTGTCTCAAAATACAAAGATTTTAGATGTTTTTTACCTATGAATATCCAAGGTGAGTAGTTGATTCGACAATGGTCGTCGATGCGTTTGCTCAAACAATACAAGACTGTTCGATTGAACCTGTGCCAGTTCTCGTATTGTTTTGGAGTGTTTCCAAGTACTTCGTGGCAAGTTGGATTGTTCGGCCAGATATCTCCCGAGTTGCATGGATTGTATCGCGAGTATCCGCCATAAACTGCAGGCCAATAGATATACTGATGCACCGAAGCGTTCTCATCACCTGGCAGATCCTCCGTTACAACGACGAGGTTGCTTCGGGCTGAGAATATATCAGAGTATTTCTCGATGCACTGCCTGTTTTCCAGTCTCTCATATAAGAAAGTGTTGTTGGCATCAGCTTGAATGTCTAGAAACCCTTGCGTTCTGTTCCATAGAATCATTGAAGGCCACCTATTATATCCGATCTCACTAACACCCACACTGGTGATGTTGGTCCAATTCCCAATGTCGTAATCAGTACCATAGATAAAGCTCTCGCTTGCAACTACCGTCGGGTAGCCATACTGTGGAATTGAGGTGGAGATTGCAGAATTGTATCTGTATTTGATAGCATCAGCGTTTAGAAAACGAATGGAAAGGATCGAATACATTGGTGCGACTTACATGAAGTGCAAAGGTACTGAGCTGAGTAATAATATGATCCATATCCACATTCGAATAGGGTTGATATTGGTCAAATTTCTCTAGCTCTGAATCCCAACATCCAGCCATATTTTTCTCCGATGAGCTGCATCAATCTCATCCCGAGTTGGAGCTACCAGCAGCTGCATGCAGAGATTGGAAGTACCGAGTAATAGTGTGGACAGGATATTGATGCCCACATGAGCGCCGATTCCCATGTATTTGACCCGCCCACAATCGCCTTCGTATAGCTTTATTAGGCCTCTGTTTGAACTGATGCCATGTTTGGAGCACATGACCGCAACGATCACAACATTGGCGATCAGTACGGAAAACGAAATTATGAAGGCGGTCCATAGAACTATTTCTCTTCTTGAATGCCATATTCGCCAGCTCCAAAATCCTCTAGCTCTGTCGTATTCGGGATCCACCCTAGGGAACCACGGAGAAAGAAGCTCGATATTGCCAAAGTTGACGTCCCGAAGGTCAGGTTGCTGAGAAACCGGTCTGCTGGAATACAGAGAAGGCGGTTTTAACCCTGGCACATTTTCGGTACTAGGCCTCCTGTTACTTTGATTCTGGTTATCTTGGAGAAGTATTGATTCTTCGTTAGGCTCATTAGGGGTATGTTCCTCATTCAGCCGGGCGCCTGAACGATCTGCAAGCGATTTGGTCTCGGTCACCGAGGCCGAAGGAGCTTTCCAGATTGACACAACAACTGTCGAGGAGACATCTGCGTGCGAGCTGTGCTGAGCATCGTCGCCACGCAATTATGATAGGGATCTTTCTGACATCTCTCCAGGGGCTCAAAATTGAGGGAAGAGACGAACGACGAGGCCACCCCTAAGTGGCAGTGCTGGTTATGTAAAGTCTATCTCTTTCATGAGGCTTAATAGCCAATTAGTCATTTTGAGGCCTTAGGTGCATGTTAAGGCGGGGTCTCATGAGGTTTATTCCCATTGAATCAAGCATAATTGCCCTAACAGAATACTAGTTGGATCAGGCTGAGCGAGAAGTGTGTGTATGGTTCTGCGGCAGCAATACAGCAGCCACTTCGTCATGATACCTTGAGAACGCGGGAATTAGCCAAGCGCATGCCCCATCAGCCAGGCAGTAATGGCAAGCGAGAAAAGTAAACCTAAAACTATTAGACACGAGATAAACTTCTAGATATCGATTGGCGCGTGTTGTCGAGGCTGAAAAAAAGGCAATGGCAGCCACTATCAGCACTAGTCCGGATCCTGCTAACTGCGATTCTACCAGTAGTTAGGTTCTTGTATAAGAGATGAGATCAATTAATAGTATCCTTTCTAGAAACAGTAATGTCATGGGAGTTCCGGCTGTCCCTACTATTAAAGCTCAAACATTTACCTTCTGCTCTAGTGCCGTCTTCAATATTTTAAATGTATAAGTAACTTGAGCAGAGAGCAAAAGGGATCTTGCTAGTGCTTTCTTATCCCAAGAAGGATCATTCTAGAGTAAGTGAATTACAAAATAACTATTAATTACCTTTATGTTTGGTCTCTAACCAGCACATTGTACCTGATATTTGGTGTTTTGTCGTGAATGTCTGATGGTATAATATATGCTTTGCTTTGCTTTGCTTTGCTTTGCTTTACTGTTACTATTACTATTAAAAACCACAGTGGACCTCGAAAGAATATCTTACTAGTTTTGCCCTCTGTCTCTGTTGCCTAATTGTCTTGCTTATTTTCATTCGATGTAGCAACGCCAGCATAGTGTCAAGATCTCTGCGGTAAGATGTCATATGCCTGGTATTTTTCTATTAAGCTACGAGCTGGTCTAGCTTCTTCATGTTGTCTTGATATTTTCTAAGAGTAAATAGTTCCTGTAACATTGCATCCCTCTGGAAATAACGCTATTGTCTTTTCTTGTCACGTCTCAATCTCTCACTTATAGAGGTTAGGTCTTTAGGCCAATCCTCTACATACGACCATAGGGTTACGAAAACAAGTTTTTCTTGTTGACTCGCCGTCTGACGAGAGACCGTTTTCGGGTATCTTACTTCGAGGACCATGCCGCGCCTTCGTTAGATTAAGTGCCACTGCGCCAGGAATCAGTATTCTTGTGGTGGAGCAGCGTTTTTGATGTAACCTGTTCTTCGTCCCCAGTACCCAGTTACAGTGTTCGTATGTCAGTCTTCGGCCTTCACAACTACCGCAGCACCGACCGGGGTAGACTAGATCGGGAAGCAGTAATCAGGCTCATGAGCATAGCTGTCAATCTCAACATGCGCTATAACACGTGCAGATTGTGTGGGTAATACTTATCTGTGCTATGCACTACTAACGAGCTGGCAATTCAAACACAGAGCTGGTCTTCCACAGCGTTCAACTGCAACCTAAGTACCATGCACGCGTCCTACTCGGCGACGCAATGCCTCTCATTCCATTTTAACCCTTTCAAGCAAATAACAAGTTCATGCGTTCCTCAGCTAGAGCGACGAGAACCTGCTAGCTAGGAAACAACTTCCGATAACCAAATGTCCTTGCCAACTTAGAATGGCCGTCACTACTACGCAGAAAACAGCGCAACTGCGCCCTTTCTTAAAGAACGAGAATGCCCCTGCAAGAAGCAAAGAATAATAACCTAAGGAAGGAGAGCATTCGTAGTAGCTACCTTATAGTATATAATGTTACGTTTCGCCCCGTCCCCTCCATCTCTTCTAATCCCCAATTTTCTCCGAAATCTTTTCTTCTCTTCACCTTTTCCATCATTTAACCATCTCAAGCTTTCACAACAACTTCTCCCAGTCGCACGAACCTTGGGATACCACCTTTGCCTATCTTTGTCGCATGCAGTCCCATCGATGTTATTGTCAACATCCTCAGTAGCCTACAATCCTGTCTTGACCATAGTCCCGACCTAACGACATGCCCATTGGCCACTGCACCCGACAGACTACCTCGAGACCAACACACACCTGAGCTCGGCATACATTCGTTGGGATGAGATATACTGTTGGCACTTTTAAGGCGGGTGGAATGAAGAATGCTCCTTGAGGGCACTTGTTACGAGCTGAGGCTTCGGCCAATGATCACAAATAAGCATCTGACCATAAAAGTCGTCCCGCATAGCTTGCTAACACCGCGCACTCTCCACAGGCTAGCTTCACTCGTTTCAGACCTCAGTTCATTCTGTCAGCGACAAGTCGTCATCACTGGTCTGTGTTGGCAGTCGGGGATGAGCCCCTTGAGGGCCCTTGTTACAAGCTGAATTGCCTTGGAGAGGTTGTTCGTGGGCGGCGTGGGCGATTTTATATCTTGATTTTGCACTGTGTCTTGCACTCTCGGGTCGTTGTTGGTCTTAGACTACCTAGAGCCACGGTTGAGCGTGTGGTTTAACTTGGTACACTTGCCTAGAATGGACTTTGGTTACTAATAATCCTGCTCTTCCACTTTTTGCTTCTGATACTGGCGACTATTACTTGCTCTTGTAGCGGGGTCCCTAGTACTCCTTCTATGGTGCCGTACCGCAAAATCTGGTGCAAGTGACCTTTGCTAGGCTCAACCTCGGTGTCAGCAAACAAAAGCGAGGTCAGGTCCGCGCCTGTAAGACTGATGTGTGGACACCGTTGCATCTCATGATACATGCTAGTGGAGCAAGGTACCATCCTGTTTTAGCTTGACGCGATATTCTCGATAAGCCTGCTCAGTGTTCACAAACGGTAATTTTTAGCTGACATTTAGACGATCAACCAAGTAAAAACAAGCTTCCCGTTCGCTCAGCCCTGTTTAAGCATGATACCGCATGATACCGGCGGATTAGTAGTTAAGTGGGTGACTATTAGCGAATCCCTGCTGTTGTATGTTTTTAGCGTTTTTGCACTATGTGTGTAATTGCTCTTAGCATTATCCCTGTGTTCTAGCTCTCTACATAAATATTACAAGTAACTGTGAGCGATTAGACTATGTAGCAGTCCTTATATTTTTTACTATAACCCAATTTAGCATAGTACTCTGTAGTACAGTATTCTACTGCACAATTCTCTTCTTTTTGACACGTACGAGCATTGTGTCCTATCTTGTCGTAGCGTCCACAGCGCCTTTGCTAAGGCGTTTTTGGACCATGCATCTTTCTCTCTATTCTCTACTCGTACAACGTAGTAAATACCGATGGTCCGAGAAGTACGTGCATGCTCAGTCTCAATCATTAGCCAAATTCCTGCCACGATCTATTTAGATAGCGACAAAAACAGCTACGAGAACGCAAGAAAAAGGTTTAGAGATGCTCTATATACCACATACGTGTTTGCAGAGCCTGCAGGCTAGTTAGAATGCCTTATTTACATCTGCGTTGTGGTTTTCACCTAAATAAGGAAACCCACGTGACTCTAAGACTGGCCAGGCGCTTGAGTATGTGCCAGCGCCCCGCCAAAAGCCGTAGCTGCAGGCTACAAGGCAGACTTCAGATTCAGACATCAGATGAAGAAGAGAATCAGCCGTAACTGCAGGCTACAAGGCAGACTTCAGATTTAGACGTTAGGTGAAGAAGAGAATCAGCCGTGGCGCCTGCACGTTCAAATTCGGCTGTTGAGATCGGCCAATAGTGATAGAGTCGTCTCGCAGACTTGTGATCTTTGGTTTTCAGTCTTCATTCACCGGAACTTATGAGAGCGATTGGTAGGAGGTTTGCTGAGCCGTACATGATGGTGATGCAGACTAGGGCCCGTTCATGAACGGCGTAGGTGAAGGTGCGGACCCTTGGTGTAGTCATCGGATAAGAAGTGGCTTGTTGATCCACCTAGAAGCACCTATGGTCGTGTACATAAGCTAATTGTAGTCGTAGTTGCGTTGTAGTTAAGGTGTTTGTCGCTGTAGTTGTAGTGTTGTTTTGTGGTGTTGCGACTACAATCACTTATTAGGTGAAGATGGTGCTACGCACGGTTCTACTGCTCGACACACCTAATAAGCTTAATTCCCGCTTTGCTCGTCTCTATCCCCTCTACCCTCAATTATCCCTGTCTCCTGTATTCCTGTTTCTCGTATTTCTATCTTCCTTATCCCTAACGTTATCTGCAATTATCTCTAGTTTATTTGCACAGTGTTTATATGCTTTGAAATTCACCTATAGTAGTGGATAGTCTTAAGTAAATGTAATCTGCTTAAATCTATATGTGTGTAATAAATGTAGTAACAACTGCGTCTTAACCGCACTAAAAGGGGTGAGATGGAGTTTACCTACGCGTAGCCGCGTTTTTAATAATTAAGGACAACATAATTAGGCTAGAAAAGCACACCTTTTTAATAAAGTCTACGCTCTTAACTATGCACCTACATTTAATTTGTATGTACAGATGTAGTTCTATTTACTAAACGCTTACGCGTAGTTACACCTACACCCGGCTTACGCCTACTCCTATGCCGTTACCTAAACAGAGCCTGGAACTAAGCACAACTCGGTGCTTTATCTCAACTCCTCGTAAGTATCCGGCTTTCTAGGAAGAGAGTCGTTTGTAGTAGTCAGTTTTCGGTATGCCAACCAACATTCGATAAGCTTCCTGGCTCGCATCTTTTAGCCTAAGAAGCGCCTATCTAAGGATATCTGCTGATCCGGTTTAATGTCTCTTACACAAGGTACTAGTACGCAGAAAGTGAGCTGCATGCTATCCCAGAGACTAGACATGAACGGCTAAATCAACATATGCATCATCGAAGGATCTCTGTACCTGCGTTTCTTGATTTTGTAATTTTCGACTGAGATTTCGAATGCAGCTGTAATTATATATTGGATTAATTTGATTAAATACGCAGCATTTCCTCCTTTCTCTTCGGATGTCGAGTTTTCGAGAGATTCTTTTGCATAGGCGTATGCAGAAACTTGAGGAAACTCAGTAATTTTCTGCAAAGTAGGCTGTACTACCTTCGTGGTCAATCTGCTAATAAGAGCTGAGTGTACCAAGTTCCCTCAATAGCTCCGGACTTTGCTAAGCCGTATAATTTTGAACTTGGATTCTCCCTCAAGTTCAAGAAGAGTTCGCTGCTATCCAACTAAATTTCGATACAAGGCTCATTTTTATGCCGTGCAAATACTGATTACTGATCATGTATAATGAAACTGGAGCGCTAGAGAATGTGGTAAGACCTCCTTGTTCGAGACCCAACGCTCAGGCATCAACACTCGCAATGCGGCCAGTCTCATTCAACGGCTACTATACATAGATAGCTAAATAGCGGGAAACAATAGGAAAAGAAGTGATACTTAAAGCCTGGAAATATTCAATAGCCTTGCTCTATTCATGGGAGATCCTGCTGCTGCTCTTGCAGGTACGGCGTGAGGCATATCTGCCCAGTCTTTGACTTGTGGTGTGTGCTCAAGATATCCGCACGAGAAAATAATTTCCCGCATCCCCATGTACTACCGTCTTTTAATGTCCCACCGCACTTATACAGCTTTTCGGAATGTGTTGACATGTGGCGATTGAAGTCGCTTTCCCTAGCAAAGCCTTGACCACAAACTCCGCACCTATATGGCCGATCATTTGAATGAGTCTTGAGATGGGAAGTCAAATTATACTTCTTTGTGAACACCTTGGAACAGTACTCGCATCTGAGCTCCCGGTTCGTCTGTTTTTGGCGCGATCGAGACTGGGTGAAATAGATCTGCGGTTCTGATTCTGGCTCGGGGTCATGGACCACCACAGTCGCGGGCTCTTGGACCACTACAGCTGCGGGCTCTTGTACTACCTCCGGAAAGCTCGGAGTCTGGCTCTGGAGACTTTGTGCTATTTCCTCATCCGTCGGAAACTCTTGGTCTTCACTGTTCTGCAGAGAATGCATCTCTCTAACATGCTTTTTGCGCTCGTCTTCCGAGGTGAAGCCGAGTGTGAATCTTGGACATGCGGGCTCAGTACACCGAAATGGTCGCTCGTGCTTTCCAAAATGCCGCTCTCGCTCGTCCGAAGATTCGAAGCCGGTGGAGAAAGATTGACAGCTTAGTCGTGGACATTTGAAGAGGTTATTGCCGTACTTAAGACCGATATCTTTTTTTGTATCGTCATCCAAAGGGGACGAGAGCAAATTTTCTAATGTCGTTCTAGCATTAGCGACTATATCAGCTAGGTCCAAGGCTATCTCATCCTTTTTCATCTTGCCGAAGAACGTGAGCTGTTTTCTAGTAGATACTGTCGCATGCTCCAATCTCTCGTAGAACGGATAATCTTTGAAGAATTTGAGTCTGTCACTGTTTCGCTTTGAGATGACGAATTTAGCATTTGGTGACGTCCAGTGCTGATCGAGGAAGACTCCCAAACTCTCCGCGAGGTCCTTCATGATCGACTCATTGCTGTTGATCTGAACAAGACTTGCTTCAAGATGTCGAACCCAATATAGAGTCGCATAATCCATGAATACATAGTCACCTCTGAGGACTTTCTCCTCATTGGGTTCATCGACTAGTGCGGGCATGTTGAGGTAGTTGATGCATAGTGTAGCAAGCCCAATCTCTTGTTTTGGTGGACTGACATGACCTCGGTCAACGAGAAAGCTGTGCGGGTGGTCTTAGTATATATTATACCTGGAGCTCAGGGCGTGGTATGTATGCACTCACAATTTCGCGGTCAAATGAACCAACTCAACACTGTCGTCGGACCGGACTTCGACCAAAGACTCGCAAAGATCTTTCGGAAGGACCAAGAATTTTTGGTGTTCGTGATTAATTGTTTGATTGTCAAGATTAATAGCCTTCATGCCTTGTATCTCATGCCATCGGAGTGGGCGTTTTGCGCAGACAAGCCAACCAAGGAGGTCAAACGCCTCATGTTGGCGAGAGTCAGGTTTTTGCTGCCTGATTCGAGAGATGATGCGCTCGTATCTACCCTCACTTAATATGATGAAAGTCTCAATTTGGTGTAAACTTACGCATTGTAGATTTCAGTCGGGAAGACTTGCGGATCAAGTTCTTCTTCGAGGGCTTGCAGCGAAGTCTGACCGGATAAATTGATCCATATGAGCTTTGCAAGGAGGAACATCCCTTTGAAACTTAGTCAAGGCAAGCGTAGCTAGTATGGTTGTACTCGCCTTCGACAGTATTCACGACGATTCCTGCGATGCTGTTGGCTTTCTCCTCGCTAAGGCACAGGTCACTCTTGAGCTGCTCTGCTTGAACCTTGCAGTACTCTTCGATGTCACTTCTGTTGTCTTCGACACTGATCTTGATGCTACTGAGTCCAGCGAAGTCTTTCCGAGCAACGCCATCATCTTGACTTACGAACAGACATCGATACCGGGCAGCTTCAGAAGGGGGTAAGTTATCAATGAGAGCCCGGAACCATTGCACGATATTCTTTCTTTCGTTGCGAGGGCATTCATCCAGACCATCCAATATGATATATGCGTTCTTACAATTCTGGAAAGCAAAAGTCAATAGCTCTTCTATCAGTGCCGGGGAGTTCAAGACGGCATCTGCATTATCGCAACATTTCTGGTAAAAGTAGTACAGTAGTCCTTGATCTTGCTTTAGCAACTGTGCAAGCAAACTCCGCGCAAGCACCGGGAAGTTGTCTCGCTCCGGATTCTCATGCTTGCAATAGAAGAATAGCACAACTGGTCGTGGATCCAGCTTCCTAGTTTCTTCGATGGCGAGTGACGCAAGAATGGTTTTCCCTACTTGACGTTAGTGCGGGTATCCTGTTATAGATAGAGATTGAACACTTACCTGCTCCAGGTATACCATTGATCCACAACAGGGATGGAACAATCGGATATTGAGGATCAAACCAGTTTTTGAAAGTTGCATGTTTTAACAACCATTTCCCTGTTTCTGGATAATCAGCGCGGAGTTTGGCGAAATGGTATTGATCGGAATCCACGTCTGCTGCCTTAAGCCAACCGTGCAGAGCTCTAGACCGGAATAGCTCCTCGTTCTTCATGTGAGTCTCAAATCGATCGCCTTCTATCCTCCGGGACTCTTGGAACTCTTCAATCTGGGAGATGCTGGCTTGGCTTTCTATTAAACTTCGATGACGGGACATGTTCGAGATAATTCCGCCGAACTTGGATTTGTATGTTTTCCATGTCGAGTCAAACAGTTGTCTCCACACTGTTTATATATTAGTTATCTATCACAAATGTGAGCAGAAATGACCTACGCGGTTGCTGGAAGTAGCGTAACGCAATGCGATGGAATTGGAGGATGTCCTCATACATGAGCGAGAGGACTCGGATCATGTGCGGCTTTTGGTGGAAGAGACTTTCGTATTGGCAAAGCAAGGGTAATATCTCGCCAATGTGCTCATATGTATCAAGGAGCTCTCCAAAGGCTTCGGCATAGGCACCTGCAATCTATCATGTTTTAACGGTGCGAATTGCACAATCAATTGATGATGCTGTACCAGTAACAAGAGCTTAATCGGTCCCTACATCCATATAAGCTTTTTATTTGACATTTCGAGGACATCTCACCCACCCATACGAATGCCAAAATTTCATTAGTATTAGCAAATATGGTCACGACTTTGCCGTATTGCTCTATAGCTTCGACGAATGGCTTCAGCCGATTCAAGTTCTGTAAGCGTCGTGAGGAGTGCTGTTTCTTTTGCAGATCGCCAATGCATTGCTTTAGACCATCAAACGTCGTATTCTTGAAGAGATCTTGATCTTTTTTTTTCAAGTCCTTCTTGAACGCGTTCAGCGCCCGTTCGAACGACGTCACGTGGCTGTCGCTCGCCATGTTGGGTGTTCTGCTTTATCCTGCACGTATGTGCATGCATGCGGTGATACAATTATTAATTATTGAGTTGGCAAAAGATAGAACATTAATCTTGACGAGAGAGTGAGTGAAGAGGGAAGCAACGAGGCAGAAACGGTCGCTCAGGCTAGAGGCTGTGAATATTAATGTTAGGCGCCGAACCACACCCGTGGAATGGCTAGACTTAGCCACCATGACTAGCGCAGAACCGGTGAAAGTGGGGCGTCTCTCACACACAGTACAGATCTCTCATAATTAGTGCTATACGACCGTAAATATCCATCAATGTCAAGTTCTCATCATGATGTTCCAGAATGTACAGGCGCGTAGCATATGAAGAGGATCGAAGGTTATTGAAGCGCACCTGGCCTTTTGGAGACAACGAAGAATGGACTCCTTCGGTCCCTGCGTCAACCCAAGTGCCTAGTGAACCGGACGGTTCCTTACCAGCGATAGAATGCGTTTGTTTTGGCAGCGTATACAACCGTCCCTAAGACTCATGCCTCTACCAGAGCTGACGTATGCAGATCATTGACGTCAAAGCACAGTTGCTGAAAATAGATCGTTTTGGCTTGCCGCAAGTCGCGAATGGAGCTCCAGCACAGGCGTTCCCTATCGTTCAAGAAGGCACATATTTCGCCTTAGAGTATGCCGGACGTAACTTTGCTCGACTGAACAAACAATTTTGTCGACTTCTTAATGCTTTCATCGCCGACAAACAAGTGTTCTTTACTGCCGCAATCCACGGAACGGAGTGGAAGGCTGCCCTGGGATCATCTCACAACCAAGGCCAGCGCGTTTTAAGCTTTGAGATACAAGTTTATGGCGCGAAGTCAGATTCCGAGAAGGTGGGCAGAATCTTGTCTAAGTCCAATACCTACCTACAGTTCCCACAATTTGGGTGCAATGCTGGATACTACAACCCACATCTCTTCCGGATCGATGGATATTCCGACCAAATCCCGCTTGAAGCTTTGAAAGAGAACGAACTTTCACAGGCCAGGATACAAAATATGACATGGAACGAAGATCCAAAGGTCAGCGATTCTGTCGTTGTTGGTTCTATCTTGGATTCATTAGAATATAATGTCGACGTGGAAACCATATCCGTCGATCGGCGCATCAAAAGCACACTTTTACCACATCAAATAAAGGCTATTGACTTTATATCTCGTCGGGAGACGGGCCAGTTGGTGTCCAATCTCAGTCTGTGGGAGTATAATGACGTTGACGCAGACGAACCCTTTTACCAGCATATATTCACCGGCGCCAAGCGTCCGCAAAGGAACGAAGAAAAGGGTGGCATTATCGCAGATGAAATGGGATTAGGGAAGTCGTTAGTCATTCTATCGACTATTGCAGGCTCTCTAGATCGATCGGAATCGTTTGTTACCACCGAACCCAAAGCGCACACAGCTCACCATGCACGTATGATTCGCACAAGGGCAACTCTGATAGTCGCGCCGTCGTCGCTGCTGATTGATAGCTGGGTCGATGAAATTCGAAAGCATGCATTCACAGGCGCGCTTTCATTTCACAGGCACTTAGGATTAGGAAGACACGCTGAAACGGATCAACTTCAAACGCGAATGATTGTCTTTACCACCTATGCTACCGTTGCAACCGAGTTCTGTCGTGGCAACAGTAGCCTTGCGCAAATACACTGGTTCAGAATTGTTCTAGATGAAGCTCACGATATCCGAAATCGATCTACGAAGCAATTTCAGGCTGTATCAAGTTTATCAGCCGAACATCGCTGGTGTCTCACTGGAACACCCATTCAGAATAGTCTTGACGACCTCGGTGCATTGACTACTTTCTTGAAGGTACCGATTTTAGAACATGCACCAACGTTCAGAAAGTTCATCAACACTCCAATTACATCCGGATCTAAAGGTCGATTTCAGAACCTCCAATTACTACTGCAAACAGTATGCCTCCGCAGAACACGAGAGCTTTTAAATCTTCCGGAACCCATTCCGAAAATTCGCCGCTTACCACTTGCACCGCATGAGCAGACTGAATACAAAGACTTATTGCGCAGGTGTCGCATGGACATCGACATGGCAGTGAGCGGACAGAGGAAAGGCAAGATGAACTCCACTGTGCTCGAATCGCTTCTCAAACTTCGACTATTTTGCAACAACGGATTGGCAGCCAGCACTACGAACATACATGCTAGCGGTCTTCCTACGGACCCGGACGAAGCTTTGGCCTACCTGCAGCAGATCGACTGCAATTTATGTGCATACTGTTCCGCCACGATATACTCACTGAACGATGCTGCGGATGCTGATGGAGCTACGCTTCTTCGATCTTGCCGGCACCTGGTGTGCCGCACGTGCATGCCGCATCATCGTGCACAAAAGCAGCAATGCCCAGCATGTGCAGCAGGAGAGGAGCTACATCTTCCGAATAATCCTGTAGTTTGCACACAGGCCCAGCAACCCGGTGTCACTCCTTATCGTACCTCATACCCGACCAAGCTGCGGGCGCTCCTAACTGACATATCCAGAGATACTTCTCACAAAAGGTACGAAGCTTATACGCATCGGAGCATTTCTTGAGCTAACATACATTCCAAGCATCGTATTTTCCTGTTGGAAGAAAACTCTCACCATCATGGGCGAACTTCTTTCGTGCCATGGGATCCGATTTGACATGATAGACGGCT
The DNA here is from genome assembly GCA_014905255.1 of Herpotrichia juniperi. Taxonomy (NCBI): domain Eukaryota; kingdom Fungi; phylum Ascomycota; class Dothideomycetes; order Pleosporales; family Melanommataceae; genus Herpotrichia; species Herpotrichia juniperi. The sequence continues at coordinate 886,200 of BLYF01000166.1, read as the reverse complement.
CACTTCCGCTCACCGAAAGACTGAAGGTCTTGAAAGACTTCCGATCGCCATCAGGCGCAAACATACTCTTGATGACACTCGGAACTGGGGCTGTTGGGCTTAACCTTGCGGTGGCTTCGCGCATCTACCTTGTAGAGCCACAATGGAATCCTTCGATCGAGTCGCAAGCTATCGGGCGAGCTTTGCGACTAGGCCAGACAGCTCAAGTTGTTATCATTCGATACATAATGAAGGATACGATTGAGGAGAGCAATGTTCTGTCGCGCCAAAGAACGAAGCTTCAGTTGGCTGGAGGAGGGTTTGGAAAGAGCAAGACCGCTTCCTCCGAACAGCTCCAAGAAATGTTGGACGTCTTCAATGACAACTCTGCAGCTGTAGCGTGATGTGAAAACTAAAAAGTGTGTATAGTATTCAGGGTGTTTTCCATCTGCAAAGACGTCTCTTATGTATCTAGCGACTCAGCCTCTCTGCCTCTAACATTTTCTTTCCTCGGTTTATCTAAATTGAAAGATCAAGAGCTAATAGAAGCCTTTACATTCCTATGGCTTTATGATGCGGTGTATGACGTCGTCCCAACTACGATGCCATATGCTGAAGTGGATTTTCATTGCCGCATTACCGCTGCTCAACGTTACAAATCTAGATTCTGCAGCACCAGACAACATCTAAATGGCCAGACGAGGTGACGTCACAGCTCAAACTTGTGCAAATAATGTTATACCTCTACATACTGAGTCTCGATTATTGAAATAGTGTCTTTTTTAAAGCTTGCTGGGTATCTAGAGCGAGGTGGGAGATGGATCAAGCTCCACCATATTGCAACTCCCAAAGTCCAACGCTATTTTAGGTTACGTGATGTAAATAGTTAATATTTCTAGTATTCATACGTTGCAAGGTCTATTTGGCTTCAATTTCGATTTTATGACTAAACCCGTACTTTTCAACATGTACACTATCATCAAAAATTCTACTGGCTAAGTATTTCCCTACCGATCCGGGATTTCTTGATTTATATCGATTCATCTGCAACACATCTCTATCGACATACGACCTCCATCCCAGAAAATGGCTAGCTCGCCAGAATCGTACTATCTGAAGCCTAACTGTGAAGCAAAAGAGAACTCATCTGCCCTTTCAAGTAAGAGGTATTATGTAGACCGTCACACTAACAGCTATGCTCCGGACAATGAACTACCAGTCTTAATCTATCGAGAATGTCTCCTACTCTCACTTCCGAAGAGAAAACAGCCGAGTTCCTAGAATCGCATGTTTGGGGAGAGGGGGGTCCATGGGGCTATACCAGCATGCGGCACTTCCATTTGAACACGCACGATTGCTACGTCAAGTATGAAACACATCGCACGTTGAAGTGTTTTCTCAAAATTCTTTCCTAGCCATGGCAAAGTAAAGTGTTCCCTAAACAACACTTAGACAAAAACGCGCTAGAATAACTATTGCAAGTTGTCACTACTAGAGAGATAATAAGGAATACTGGAACATGATTAAAGGTGAGCATATTGCTGAATGCTTGTTGGACCTCTGCTACAGGCATATGTCTCGATAGCTGCAACCGTAGACGAGAAGTGAACCTGGCCTAAGCATTGATTCGCATTTAGGTAGGTGTGAAATACTAAGTGAAAATCAAAAGGAGAAAAACACATCGTATTTGCCTACGGTACAGGCTTTTTACAACAAATAGGACTACTTAAGTTTTACTTCAAGCTAATCATGCACTCTTCCTCGTCCCTTACCCTCGTTGCGATTGAATCTTGACACATCTCACGGACTTAGCAAGACCATGCACATGGTTGTAGAGTACCCAGAACCTGTTCATATACTATCCTATAATTAGGGCCGTACTTTGGGCGCTGAAGCTATTTTTCCTTGTTTTTGTCGCGTTGAGTGCACATAGAGTACATTCCTTACAAATAGCTAACTTTCGGCAGGAGAGGATACCAGCTGCGTAGACACGACACGCATCATCGCCACCCACATTGAGCAGAATCTTGTCCTTATCCCCAATGAAAATAGAAGATTTCGACGCTCCTGGTATGCCAGATCGATGCAATTGATGCAACGAAACATGTTGCCATCGCTCCGAGCGTGGAACAGACACCTCGAGTGAAGGACTGGTACATGCGCATTGAACAGTACAGTTCAATAGCTTCTCAAGCACGTGAGTGATATTGAGAGTAGCCATTAGCGCTCCTGAGATGCGTACTGCAAAGCAAATCGTCTGGGGGTCGCTTCGCCAATGCGGTTCCGCATCGATTCGGACGTCAGAACCGTTATCCGGAACGGGATGTAGAGAAAGGCGGTCAACCTCCGGCTCTGGGTCTAGATGGAGTTCAGCACTCGCCAGTTCGTGCTGAGATGATCGCACATATCCATTCTCGTCGACCGGGACGTCCAATATTCTCCCAACACCAACATGGAAGATCAAACTGCTTGCTGCATCTGAGGATGGGCGCAGGACAAATTCTGAGACTGCAAACACCCCGTTTGCTTGGACGCCCATTACGTCCGAAATACGTACATGCTTCTTGTCAAAAACGTCGTTCTCGACAAGCTTCAACTTTCTGTGGAGAAGTCCGGCACTTGGTTGTTCGTCCAGTGGCTTCGGATGCTCAACGCCAGCAACAAGCTCCAAGAGTAGACCAACCCATCCGCTGTGCTCGAGGAGACCACTGAGAGCAGAACCGAGCGTTGATGCCCAAGCATAAACTTTACTGCTAAGGACAATATCCGGAGAGAAAGCAACTTCAAGCGCTTCATCGCCAAGCTGATTTGTCTGATCCGCCGATACTTGTGCGGATAGTGCTTTCGAGCAAGCACCGTAGATTGTACCGAGCACAATGGCCGTGAGCTTACAAGCATTTCTCCAAATGTCAACATTTTCAGCATAGATTCTTTCCCCGCTTTCTTGGCGGTCGTAGAAAGCCTTGAACGCTTGTGGGGACCAGTCCTCATCCAGTATTTTCGGGATATAGTCATCAAACGCCGGACGCAGTATATGAGCTAAGTGAGGGGACCATAACCCAATTAGTGCTTTGTGACTCTCCCGGTACACTTTATAATCGCTACTGATGGGTTTGAGATGCACTCTTCCGCCAACAGACAGGCTCGGTCTCGTGACTCCTGCTTTGGCATATCGAAAGCAAGTTTTCCAGATATCGGTCAGTTCGGCAGCATCTATGAGTCCGTGCTGGCGTTGCAAGTGCCCAAACGTTGCATACGGGATGCTGAGAATAGGAGTTATCTGAGGGCGTAGTGTCAGATGTTGGCAGGTATCTTCCATCACTATCTCCGGATCTGTCTTTCCAACTCCCGACGTGACTAGAACAACATCCGGGAACTGATCTTCATAAGGAGGCTTGAAGACCGTATCATACTGCTCCTTGGTGTGGACCAAGTTTGAGAAAACAGACACAGAAAACCCAAGTTGGGCCATGACAGCCATGGTGGTCCAAACTCGGATCGATCTCGTTGGATACTTTAGCACATCCCTTCGGTAGACTGGAGTGACCATCCAACGGAGACATCCAAGCAATAGTCCAAGTTCGTTATACCCGTCATCGTCATTTGGCTGTACAGTGTGAGAGCCAATTAAGTCTCGGCATTTTGCAGATGACTTTTGAAGGAGCCGTTGCCGAAGGTTGTTGCAGTCTTCTTCCGCTGCCACAGCTCTGACCCAGTCGGAGAGGCTTGAAAAAGCCGGTCCATTGAATTCAAAATGGTTGTCGTCTTGCTCCGACTGAAGTAAACCGTACGGAATGATGTCCGCTAGTATGGTACTCGTCAATTTCTCACTGTAGAAGCTGAGAAGCCCTGTTGCCAACGCCCGAAGACAGTCAATCTCCGGTTTCTCCAAAACGGCTGTTGACTCCGGACCGTTCTTAAGCCTGCGGAGTAGGCCGCCTCGGGCGGTTAGCCCTACGACAGATCCGTCATTCCGGACCTCGCGGTATTTTTCGTAGTTGAACGAGCTCGTGGATACTAGCGACATTTTGCTAGCACTGAGAGTCTCAGTCATTGATTGAGACCGCTCTCGTGCCTTCCACCATCCAATAGCTCCAGTCGCCAACCAGACAGCAGTATCGAGACTAACAACTTGGGCGCTGATTTGAGTGAGCGGCCCCGCGTTCGGAACATTGAAAGAAAGGTCCATGATTGAAACTGAGATCTTATTATTGTAGATCGGAATGTTCAGAACCTAGACGAGGCTAGCAGGTAAAAACATAAGGTAGGTGCTGGCTATCTTAGCAGCCAGCAGCAGGTCCTCCTTCTAGGCAGCAACGGTTACAGATCACGATTTAAATGCCTCGAATGAGGCGCAAACACGGCGGCTATGAATCGTGGCGATCCATTATTCGGTCATTTAGCGATATGGTCATCCAAATCAGCCCGGTTCAGCCCGGTTCAGCCTTGTTCACTTGTTCAGCCTTGTGTGACTGAAACGGAAAGGGATTAGCTCTGCTCACCATCTAGGCACTTTTGCTTCCTTTTTTACTTGACCTAGTGTTTATCCTGTAGTTAAATTGTAACGTATTTTATCATCTTGATCAATCTTAACTCATTATGTCAACAGACCTTTTAGTTAAATTCTATGAAAGTCGCTGCTTTTAAAGACATTATACTCATCTTTATCATCGTTCTTCGCCTATGGAGTCGATATCTCTCAATGATGAATGATCAAGCAAGCTCATCAAAGGTGAGAGTTAACTTGAGACAAGGCCATCGAAAATTTGAAGTTGTTGAAATACTCTAAAGCTCGAAGATGTGCAATGCTAGGTCAAACCCCTTGAACCGCGAGATATTCAATTCAAGGTGCTCAACAATTACTGCCTATAATTGATACTATTCGTCCATTCTGTTAGTGTATTAATGACCTCGTCGTTGGGTCCCCTCTTCCGTCTCCTCTTCCTTCTCCTCTTCTTCTTCTCGGACCTGCAAGTTTACCCTGTACTATCATTCAATTCTGCACCATCTGAAGCATAGTCTTCAACTCCATCAATAGCCTTCGGGATCGAAATGTTCTGTAATTTTATCATAGGCAAGGGAGCCATGAGCCGGGGGGGCCTGTGCGTAAGTAGAGGAGCTCGAGGTGCGACGCAAGTGTCTTTCTGCTCTAAGTATTGATCGAGAGACCCTTCATTGGCAGCGGCATCATGAAGGCTATCTCAGCGTGTTGAGGAAGGAAGGGGAGAAGGAACCCACCTCGACTGAGCGATGCCACGGTCGAACCTCAAACTCTAGGCATCGTCGCCTTCTACCTTCTCCCCGTCTACCGTCACGTTAACCACATCCTACAGGCTTTCCGGCTCGTATCTAGGTTGTTGCTTACTTCCCAATTGTTGAAGGGGTTTCATGTGCATCTTAGTCATGTAGTAGAGATCGGATAGCGTCATTGTGAGACGGTGTCACTAGTAGCTTCCAGAGGAGTGCGAAATACAAGACAGAAGGTGTTAAGGTTTCTAAAGAAATGAAATTTGTCTCACTAAGCGCTATATAAGGAGTCATGTTGTACAATACAAAGAAACAGTATGCAAATTGCAAAACAATTACGAGACCAAGAACGAAAATGCACATATGTAGAATAAAACATGAACATGGAAAGTAGACTACTTGTTCCTCTCCGAGCTAGAGCGAACCTGCACTTTCTACTCCAAGTCGCCTTTATTGACAGATGTTTAGCCATGGAAAAGTGCTTTTGAGCCGTGATTGAAATTGTGGAGGTTGACGAGCTTCTGGGACAGTGATTTAGCCTGTTTAGTACGATTAGTTGAACGAGGGACTCATCACTGCTGTGTATAGGATCCTGCTTGGAGGATGTGAGTTATCTAATGACTTGGTTGCCACCTCTTTCCACAGCCTCCGCCCTTTTCCGTGTCTGTGCGCCCAAATACTATGTGACAGCGAGGATATCAGAAGTTAGTCCGGGAGGGCCCGCCAGCATATCGGCGCACAAGAACTGTATGGCCTCGCCGCAAGCACTGACTATACCAATACCTCGCTGATTTAATTGCTTGATAGCTCGCGAGATTTACTACTGAAAATGGAAAACGGCAGTCTGATCTGCGCTATTTATTTCATGAGATGGCTTCTGTATGAGGCTATTTACTGACCTTTGATTTCTGGAGGAAGTTAAATTAAGGGACAACGTGTCCGCTGGTGCAGAGAAAACAAGTGTTCCCATTTGCTCAACTCTTTAAACATGATACCGGCGGATGAATAGTTAAGTGAGTGACCACTAGCAAACCCCTGCTGTTGTATGTTTTGATATTTTGCTGCTTTTGAGGCGCCGCCTCAGATCTATTGAATATGAGGCAGCAAGAAGTAAATGGTAGGAAACGCAGGAATGTAGTGGAGAAAAACAATTGAATTCCTCGGTGTGTTTCTCTGGCGCTCGTGAACCGCTTTGAGGCACATAGTCGAAAGAGTTAGATTGGCTGTAAAAGGAGCTCCAAAGGCTCATGTTAGTTGCTGGTGACATTGGCAATATAGAAGAACATGGTTTACACTAGAGTTTTATATAATATATCTTAATCAGCGGGGTGATAGGGTTCTCTATTGCTCCTTCATAGAACCCTAAAGAATTAACAGCGATTAGAAATACCTGCAAACGTATAGCTTATAGATACAGTATAAGACCATATTCGGACGTTCCTAGATTTGATATTGATATTAGCGCAAGTGTCCATCTTCTTAGTACCTGCTCGTTCATGCGAACCTTCACGTTTGAATTCCTTACGTAGCCTTGGATGGGAATGATGAGCCGACAGGAGTGTCCGACGCAATCGTAACTGCCAAATCGCTCTCACTACATAGATTGGGCCGTGATCTTTTTTTTTTCTCATGCGTCCTGAATTTTGTTTGACACTACATATAGACTCGGAAAGTTTGGTGCAGAAATAACGTGCAGTTCGACCGCAATCTCGAAATTGAAAGAGCACCTAGTGTACGTAGACTGTCCCCAGATATCTCTGCCTCAGCCGATTCAGTTCCCGCAGATATTCAAGCTGAGAAATTCCATACAACCTTGGTGTTGATAGTTCCACCGTCTGGAAACCGGACCAAGGCATCGTCGCTTTTGCTTCTGTTCCCTCATTTGCGTGCGGGCATATCTTCCCTTGTTCAACATATCTGCCGACCAACAACCATGATATCACCGAAGGGTGATGTCTCGCTAGTAAGACTCCACTAATAGTCTCCCCAATCTCATTCGCATAATTCGTCTTCGCGCCGCTGCGGACTAGCAGTTTGACTGCTTCGATGTTGCCAGCATGACAGGCTGCCATGAGTGGTGTTCCATGTGGTCCCCCTGTGAGTTCGATTGTCGCACCAGCGTCTAGGAGAAAGGCTACGTTCTGAAGCAGACCCTCGGAGGCGGCTAGATAAAGCGCTGAATGCCAACTCTCTCCGTGTGAGTCCATGAGATTATGAAGCTCATTGGATGCTAAACGGCGAATGACGCGCTTAAGGGTTCCTGTAATGTCTCTCGACATCTGTTGGAAGATATTGCCTTTTGCTTCAGTACATGCATTCAAATCATAGTCTTCGTTGAGAAAATATGTATCCATTCCTCGCGTTATTGAAAAGGCATGTTGAACATATGGACAACCGTCATAATCCTTGATATGCAAAGAGAATCGATCCTTCTTGAAGGCGAGTAGGGCCGATGGTTTGCCACTAGATAAAGCATACCATAGACTAGTCCGCCCTTGACTATCTGGGATGGAAAAATCGGCGCCCGCTTGCTGGAGAGTCGCTATTGTTTCCTCGATGTAAGAGTTGAACGCCATCATGGTAGGTGTTTCAAGGTATTTGTTGCGAGAATTAGGGTTGGCGCCGTGTTCAATCAGAACTTTCAAAGCCTTAAGGCTTACTTCCGTAGCTGCTACGTGCAGAGGTGTTTCTCTTAGGGAATTGGTGCTGTCAATGATTGCCCCATGCGTTATCAAGACGTTGGCAGCCTCCGCATTATCTGCCCATGCCGCGACATGTAGTGGTGTTCCATTGATATCATCGGTATCTAAATACCCGGACTTGCCTGTGAGAGACCATGTCCAGTGCAGATTCTCAATTTGGACCCGTGTTTCTACGATGGATGCTAATGACTTACGTACGCGATCATCAGTGCCATCGTACTTTTCACTTGAGGCCAGCTCCAGAGAATGATGTTTGACGAAGTACCGAAAAATTCGACCCAGGGCATCATGGTTGTAAGTTGCAATTGCCATGTGAATAGGATGGACTGTCGACGCATGGAAGCTTGGGCCTGGCACTCGCTCCAGTAAAAGGAGGTGAAGATTCGTTGGACAGCCATTGAGGACTGCGAAGTGAAAAGGCGTATAGCCTTTAGTACCTCCAGAGTTACAGGTCTGCTCCTGCAATTTTGCACCCTTTTCAATGATAAGTCCGGCGACGCTATAACTCTGCTGACGGAGAGCAATGATCAGAGGGGTACAGACTCCGCAACGGCAGCCTCCACTAGAACTGGAAATCGGCAAGTCTATGTCGACCCCAAGTGCAATCAGAGAACTGCACAGCTCTAGGTCATCAGTTTGAATTGCTACACCTAGTCCGGAAGAGAGTGATACTTTCTGTTCGTATTCAGGCTCAATGCCTTCCGTATTTGTACCGTTGCTAACTATCGCTAATGTCAGCATTCCACCTATGCTGTTATTCGAGAAAAATATTCTTTACCTTTCTGAAGAGAGTCATCTAGTAGTATCCGTGCTACTTCTCCATGACCTCCTCTGAGCGCAGCAAGGTATGGGGTTCGACTTGATGAGTCCTTGATATCATATCCACCGCCGTATTCTAAAATCAAACGTATCAAGTCCACGTCCCCGATGCTAGCCGCATAGTACAGGGCATTTTCACCTCTAGAGGACTCGACAGCAACATCGGCACCACTCGCTAGAAGGTGTTTGGCACATAGCTTCCGACCTAAAGAGGCTGAGCTATGAAGCGCGGTATGGCCAGATTTAGTTTTGGCGTCAATATCCAAGACTTTTTGATAGTGCAGATTGTCCTTAGCGGGTCTTTCGCTCTCGTCCAGTACTAAAAGCTTTCCGTCATTTTCCCAGTCCTCATTAGGTTCTTCAGCAATTGTACACGACAGCTTGTAACGATTTATAGTGACTCCACCTGTAGAAGAGTTTGTAAGACAGTTTGCTAGAAGAATTTCAACGATGCTATCTTGGCCACATATACAGGCGTGATGCAATGCGCTTCTTCCTTTTTCATCGACTATGCCGGGAAGTGCTCCTCGTTCTAAGAGAAGTTTCACGTGTGTTGACTTGCCATTTACTGCGGCCCAAATAAGAGGTGTCATATCGTCCAAAGTTGCTGGTTCGTTGGGGTCAAGTCCGAGGTCGAGCAGCATTGCCAACGTGTTGGCATCGTTGTACCCCCGACAGGCGAAACTAACGAGTCCCGCCCCGGAATAGGGCGGCGGATTGGTGGATTGGCTGAGCATTTTATGAACGAGGGTGCTTGTGCAATACATACATGCACTCTGTAACCCCGAATAACTGCCAAATGATGAGCTTGTGTCGTAGTGATCCACTGGGAACCCTTTGTCTAACAGCGCCAATGCAAACCAGTCCCGTGCCAGCCTGCAAGCCACATTATAGACGCGGCTACTATATACGTATAGAGCTGAAAGATCGACTTGTTTGAGGGTGTTGAGAATAGCGACGATAAGGGAGAATGAATCTTCAATGGATTGCCAGGATAGACTAGGACGTAAGAGTTCCTCTTCAGCCAGCCCTAGTACAAGTTCAAAACAGTTATGGCCATATTTGTCTTTGATCATTGGATCGGTTCCGAGAGCCACGAATGTATCAAATGTAGGAACATGCATCCGAGTAAAGGAGCAGCAAAGACTGTGGATTGGAAGTCGGCCATCCTTATCTGCAATTGATTTGGCCGAGTTGGGAAGCAACAGACGTACTACCTGCTCTAACTCAATGAGGTTAACAGATTTTGGGGCATTCAATAGATGCAACGCGGTTTTTCCGTCTTGCCGAACGATCGACGGGTCAATCCCATTGTCTAATAAGAGCTTGATGCAGTCGGACGAGAGAAAGCCTTGATCCAGCCATTGATGCAGTACTGTTGAGCCGTTCTCTGCCAAACAGCGAGGATCTGCACCGAGTTGTAGAATTAAAGCCAAAGCCTTGACGTAGTGTGACGGATTAGTCTGGAGCGCGTTTCTCACTGCAGGATGCCATTTTAAATTGCTGCCCGATGCTACTGTTCCAAACGTGTGCATAGGCGTGAGTGCTCCCAGACCAGTTTTAGCAAGCGAACCTCGAGGATTGGCGTCGATTTTGGCAAGAATTGCAAGCATCTCATGATTGCAGGTAGCAGAGGCAAAGTGCCAGGAAGTCCAGCCTTGCGAATCGGAAACTTCATGCCTAGATCCTTCTTCGAGAAGTATTCGGGCTTTTAAGCCAGTCGAATCATACGAGGACAGATGGAGTGGAGTGCGACCATCGTCATCGGCTTGATTGGGATTCGCGCCAAACTCCAGTAGACACCGAACCAGATCTGAGGAGCCAAATGCTGCAGCAATATGTAATAGGGTACTTCCAACGACGTTCAGTTCCTTCGATTGTGCACACTGTCCAAGTTCCATGTTTCCCTGCTTTAGGAAAGCTCTGACAGTTTCGATATGATCATACTTGACGGCTTGTGTTAAGGCGTCCCACTGTTCCTTCTTGTCACCAGAGAATATTCCTTGAGTTTCCGTTATGGCTGATCCTTTAGAATCGATGTGATTAGTGATCAAGCAAAGCTTCGAAAAATGACGCCTAGCAGCCTCTGACAGCTGATCCGCTGATATTGCATCCAAAATCTGGATCGTGTCATGCCTCCACCTATCGTAGTCTATCAACCTCCGTTCAAGATATAGCAAAAATTGCTCATCGATTTTCACTCCAGCTTTCAAAATTGGAATTAGGAGCTGTGAGCCCCTCGAAGCTGCAAGCTCCAGCGCTGTGCGACCAAACATGCTGGGGTGGCTTTCTAAGTCCGCATTTTCTCCAATGAAAAGCTCGATAATTTGGTTGTACCGAAGCCAGAATTCGTCTTCCGGGGTAGGCATTGGCATTGAGGTTGAAGGCCCCATGCCACTGGATAGCGGCAGAGGCGACTGGGGAGAGGAAAGTGATGGCGGTGGCGGTAGTAGTAGTGGCAGTGTTACTCCCGACATAGGTCCTCGGCCAGCAATATCGCAATATACCCAGTAACATACTTCTGATCTAAGTATGGCTAGATGTAGTGGCTGACCAAGGTCACTATTCTGCATCGCGCAGCAATTCGACTCCATAAGCCATTTACACAGCTCATATTCCAGTAGTGTAGCGGCAAAATGCAACGGTCCCAATGTCTTTAACGCTCGGGTAATGATAATAAAAAGCTCGAAGTTGTTTGTCTGCTCGCCATGCTGAAGCATCAGAAAATAGTCCCAGAAGTAGTGTTGCATGAGAGATAAAAGATTTTCAGACGCTACCGGATTGAAGAGGCGCTGAACAAGCATCCTAGTAGATTCATTGGACCATCGTGAGCGCCAGTAGTACTTCCAATAATTCACAGCATGACTTTTGAAGGCGTACTGCTTCTCTTGATCGTCCCATTCATCTAGATTTCGTACGGACCCCTTTTCAAACCCTTCAAAGTTGAGGTAGGTCAAGCAAATACTGGATAGGTGGAGAGTACTATTTTCTTCGTCCATACAATACTCGCTGAGTTTAGGATAGTATTGGTCATCGAGACGAGATAAAAACTCTTTCACAGTAAAGTGAGCCAACTCGTATCCGTGGGGTGCTAACCTGACGAGGCTACTACAGCATCTCAATATTTCGTCCTCCGAGGGAATAGACTCAGAGTCGAGATCTTTGTCACCGATATCGACAGAAATTGCTTGACAGAGTGCTGATGCAGTCAACTGCGCTGGCGAATACATTAGCCACTTGAGAGTCCTTCTGGCTATTCTACGTGAGGGAATGGGGCGGTCATTTAGTCTCTCTAATATCCGCTCATAAGTAGCGTCTAAACCTGGTGGGAGAGTATTTAGCGCTCGCCTTCGCTCTCGGTCATTTGGCAGCTCGCATAGATAGTCGATCTGGCACGCCACCCAACGAAACCTAAAAATACCAGTTAGTTGCATGCCTGAAAAGTAGAGTTTTTGGATAATTATGATTGTTTCGGAGCTTGCATGACTTACATTCCTTCCGCACTATTGACCAACTTATCCATGATATGCTCTTTCAGTTCATTGGATCTCAGACGTAGTCTATTCGTGCGAATGCGGAGTTCAATTGCGGATGCGACGTATAGCTTTAAGTCGCTACTTCTTGCAGCGATTGAGATTTGCGCATGATGCTCGAGTTGGTCTCTAATATGAGGCTCATCTCGACTGAGTAACAAAGTCTTGATGTTGGGTGTCGTAGTGCTCAATTCGTCTAATAGCTTGACAACTTCTACAGTCATCTCGCCGCATTCATCAAGCCCGTCTACCAGAATGGCAACATCGTCAAAGTGCTTTGCCATGTCCCCTATGATATCGCGTAGAACGCGCTCATTTGGAAATTTTGGTAAAGAGTCATCAGGATTGCACTTATCGTAGTAGGCGTTGAGCTTCTCGAAGCACTGCTGATTTTGACGAGCAATTTGAGTGGCAATAGAGCCGAGGATATTGACTGGGCTATGGCTCTCAAAGCTCCTGTAGTCACAATAGAAGTACGCGACAGTGCTCTCTCTACTGCACTTATTCATCGTCTCTTCAATTGCTAAGGAAGCTAGAACTGTCTTGCCAGCACCTGGGATGCCGTAGAGCCATAGTCGAGAGTTGTTGGAGCTTATCCATTGAATAAACTCGGGACTTTCTGTCAACCTGAAAATCGAATAAGTGGTTGTTTCTTTAAGTCAAATATCAACAGTGCCAGAAGTGAGAGCTTACCACAGTCCTGTTCCCGGCTGTCTGAGCTTGAGACTCATCTCGTGATTCCTCTGCGGATCGACTGCGGAGAAGAACACTAGGACTCTTCGATGATACGCTGACACATTTGTACGATCTTCTCGGTCCCATCTCTTGCAGGACTCGCTCTTGAACTCCTCTAAACTGCTTTCGATCACTTGCTGGCGGCCAAGCGCTTTCAGTAGGCTCGACAGATTATCTGCTGACAAGGCCAAGCTCAATGTAGTTTTATGTCTTTGAATATCTTCAATCAGATTCTTGGTCTCTGATGCTGTATATGGCCATTTGAGCTTGGATACAAAGGTCTTTCCGGTGGAGATCGATTGTCCTTGAGGAAAGGCGCGCTGGAGTCTTGCCTTGACAAGCTCGAGTGTTTCATGACAGTAGTAAATATGATGAACCCGAATCGCTTGGTCGTATTCTTCTCCTTCGAGCTGACAGGCTACAAGGTGGAGACTGTGCAGGATGCCGGATAAAGTGCGGATTTCTGTTGAAAAGACTGCGACGTCCTTTTCGGCATTCCTTGCGGCCTTAATGTACCAGAAAACCTTGCTGAACACCAAATCTGCGAGGGCAACGAGCCCAGCAATACCTGCAGCGACGTCCATAGCAGGTCATAGTCTTCTGAATGAATAGGAAAGTTGTCCCTATAACAATATGAAGAACGAGCCACCTAGGACAAGGCTGAGAGGGGAGGCAGCGAGGCAGAGAGGCAGATTCATGATGATGGGGGCTGACTCCGAGGTTGCCACAGCAGAAGTAATATGCATTTAGCCACAGTGTTCGCTAATTACACATCTTTCGTAGAGCCAATCAATAGAGGAGTTAGTTTAACCCCACTCACCGGTTTCATAGAGCTGCCTTGCGACAGTTTCTTGGTTTTTAGTGTAGTGCAATGCAGGGTGTGGCTTCTATAATTACATGTAGGCGTAGTTGGGTCGCACATCTGCATCAGTTCGTGGTTGTCCTTCGTGTAAATCATAACCGTTCTCGTCCTTTTCAAGAGAGGGGTCGTCTTATGAGTGCCAATCAAGATTTCATGACCTTCTGTAATTTTGGCCAGTTATTTTGCGGCGAGATTTCCTTGCCTTCGTGGGCATATATGTGCTCAAAGAGGTTGAGATCGATTGCAATGCGAGCAGCCATCGAGTCAAATGGCTGGCCAGAAAATAATGTTAGCAGAATCAAATTAGGCTGCGTTGTAATACCTTGATAGCCATATCGATTGCTCAGCTGACCGGATTTTCCAAAGATGCAGTGAGCTTCTTGCTCAATTCTAAAGCTTCAAATCTCACGTCCTGATGGATGTTAATGGCATTTGAAGCAAACTTGCCAAGTTTAGCGATGAGCTTCGCAGCATCATCGCCAGCTGTGATGGTCATCTTGAGGTGAATGCTTAGAGAGAGATGAATGTGAATGGTAAGTGGTACAAGCGCAGAATATGTTGTCAACCCATTTATAAGGAAAGAAAAAGGGCATACATGAAAATGCAGACTGAAAAGGGGTCTCCGAGCAACACCCGATTGGCATGGGCTCAGCGCACTCCAGGTGGCTTCAGCCGGAGGCCACGAGCAGGTGGTGAAGCTACTAATCGACAAGGGCGCCGACTTTAACTCTCCTAGTGGTGTGTACGGATCTTTCTAAACTCACTAGCCCTCAAAAGTTATACACATCTGTTGCCTTTAGTCTATGAGCAATACCATGCGATACAAAATCTTCCCAGCTCTCCGACAGAATTGCTCTTCATCTTATCGCAATTCCGTTAAGCTAGGCTTCAAGATAGCGAAACCGAGATCGTCGGTGTTTACCTTCTCCTGCGAAAATTTGTGCTGCTCCGAACGCCTGGAAGGCCTTAGTCTGATTTAGGGTTAGAGGATAAAACTATAGTAAAGTGGGCCCCATGATAAATGTCCGCCATAGCGCTGATTTGATCGGCTTGCTCTGCACATAAATCTTTCCTCAGATTTGGGTTTTTCTCTTCTTGTGGAATACGCAATGCATCGAGCCATATACGTCTATGAGATTGGGCCCTACGCTGCACTCTCCAAGATGATTCAGCAAGCGATTTTCCCTCCAACCACCTGCAAACTTCGAACAGAGCTAGAAGTTATGATCATGATCATATGGATGCTCAAAGCAAAAAGGACAAACAGTTTGTTATACCAAGAATAGATATAAGTGCCCAAGTAACTAGAACCGAAATCGATCTGAAACGAGCATACCATTCTTTCCACAAGGATCTGAAATTAGCCTTAGTCACATTTTACACTGCTGGCGGACCTGTCGCTTTGGAAGTGGTAAATGTACTACTCTTTGCCAATATTAATGTTGGTTTTGGAAACGCCGAATCGTGCGGTGCATTTGAGAAACTACTGATACAATGCTCAAAGATATAAGATGCAGCGATCTCATTGCGGCGGTGGAGATAACGATGCCTTCCTGGAGCGTAAAGTTCTAGGTACCTGACCAAGATCTCTCGACATGCTAATAAAACTTCCGAAGATAGATACAAGCATGATAAAGAAAGTAGCGTGATTCCGGAAAGCAATAAACGTTATCGTCCAGGCGCCCGCCGCGTTCACCTGCCACCAAAATTTCCAAAGGAACTTCCATACCGTGTGAGCTAGGAGATTGCTTATTTCGTAATACAAGCGATCGAGGAGGGATGGCGACAATAAGTGAGACCAATACAGTCGAAGAGTATCGATGTCGAGGACCCCGCATTTGAACAGAGGTTCCCTGGCTGAGATCAGGTGTGTCCAGAATGGCTGAAGCGCCCTTGAAGCCGGGTCATAAGGTTTCTCCTGACGCATGAAATCGACCCATTTATTCACGGTAGTCCTAGCGAATTGGTCACCTACATCGAACCATTCTCCATGCTCTGAGCCGCATTTCTTACACACATATGGTCGGCAGAGGTTCAACAGATCGTGATGAATGAGAACCTCCGCTCGCACGTAATATTCAACTGTTCTCTCGTGAACTAGCTGCAATTTGAGTCCACAGGAATACTGTATCTGCTTTTGACGATTCTCGGTGTTGTATGATCTTCCTATCTTTAGAAGGCCGCGGCGAGTTGGATCAAGGAATACGTAGATGGAGCCTTGTTTGTCCTTTTTCGTCAGGTTGCTCTGGAAACTCTTCTGCAACTTGTTGTGAATTTCCAATGTAGTCATGGATGACCCAGAAGACGTAGATTTTGTCGATCCATCTGGGTTCGCCGTGTCCTCTAGACCTAGCGGCGGTTTAGTCAATACTGTTTGCTTCGGTGGCGCTAGGTTTGTTGTATCCACTATCTCTTCTCTCAAGGGCCATTCTTTTGCGCTTGGCGACTTCTCTAGTCGTAGTCGTCCTCGGCCAACCTCTGTTGCTTGTTCTTTTTGCCCTGGCTGAAATTGGGGAGGAGGTATCGGTCTATCATCGAATCGATTGGTGTTTGGTTTCCGGTCACGTTCAGGATTAGATACCGCGTGAAGTACTAATGTTGGCGGATCTTCTGAAAGGGAAGTTGATGGATGTGATCGCAATTGTTGCGCTGAAGCAGGGAGAGTCAATAGTTCCTTGCTTCGCGTTTTGAAATCCACCAGCGCTGTGCGCGTGGTATGCTTTTTCAAAAGCTGTGGCTCGAGAGAGGCTTTTGAGAGTTCGGGGTTCTTCAAGGGTATCAAATTGTCCGATAATTGGAGAGACAATTCTGGTAATGGTGGTATACTGCGTCCATGCTCCCGACCAGACACAGATGGAACAGTCGGAAGTGATTTGCGAGGGGCCATGAGGGTGGAAGGTGTTGCGCGTTGCTAAATATGGTTGCTGGGCTTTGATCAATTTGACAGATCCTGTTCAGTGATAGACAATCTTATGTATGTTGAACCTTGTGGCTGTATCCATGAGTTCAAAACAGCCGTAGGTGCGGCTGGGTAGCTGAGGCTGTTGCTGTGCCGCAAAGCGGCTCGGTTTGCTGCACGAGCGGGCTTACATCCGTAAAGGTTCAACTCTAGGCGCAATTAGCGCATCGACCACGGTTTTTTGCGGCAAGAACATGAGTAAGATGCGAATCCAGCGAAACTAGGAGCTGTCACGGTCCGTCAAGGAATCCGTGACGAGAGCATGAGGTGTTGTAATCAGGTTAGGGTTTATCATCCCTAACACCTCCCTGTAGATATTCCAGTGTCATTGGATTGGATAATAATCCTTATCAAAAGGGCTATGCTGTTGGTGTTGGTGCGGAGTTCTAGGCATGCGTTCAACGTGGAGACGTACGAGTATGGACAGATGAACAGTCTTTTAGATAACACGCCTGAATAGCAAAGAATTATTGGCAGGAGAACTTCAATCTTTTAACACAGTGTTTGCTCAGTTATTCGTAACCAAATTAGGTGTAAGACCATGATTTTGCAAGTATCAGAGTTTCGAGGAGGCAATAGTATAGATTGCAGTATCAAGCTAACACTATTCCTACACTTACTTGGTGGCGAGCTAGAGCTCTTGTTTGACTAATGATGTAGTAAGCAACTGCATCGCCATCTCTCTATGTATTGCTGACACATTAATCACGTTTGCTGCTGTAACCTTGATAGCGACCTTCCTGTTACATATGGTACAAACAACACACCTTTGCTAGCTCTTTGGCAAGTAGTCTTTCAATCCATAGCTCTACATATCTACGTTGTCAACGCTGCTAATTAGATTAGATACTAGGTGACGCTCTTCAAGCTCAAGTGATGTTGCACCGATTTCTTCACATTAGCCTGCTCCTCTTTAATTTTAATCGTCTCTACCTCTATCAACCATCTATTGTAGCACTGCTTAGGGTATGCTGTTTCATGGTAAGCCCACGTCAGAAAATCCGTCCAGAAATCGTTCGCTGTATCTAGACAACAATTTAGAAGGTATCTTTCGCACTCCAGCTGTGAAATCAGGGTTTGCAACTATTAACATAATAGAGATATCCGGCAAGGGACTAATAGACAGATTTGTTAGTTGAGTAGACTGCTTTAGATTTAGTCCTCACGAAAATGCTATCCCCAATTTCTATCTTAACTGTATCATTGCTCCTATTAAACCCTGTTTTCGACATGTCTCTGACAACAGAAATCCTGCTGGACAAGCATTTCCTCATCGATTCGGGATTCTTTGATCCGAACAATCGCACAAATTTCCATCACAGCCAATGATAACTCTCAATTCATCTGCAATAAATCTCTATTGACATAAAATCACCATCCCAGAAAATGGCCAGCTCGCCAGAATCATACTATCTGAAGCCCAACAGCTACGTCCCGAACAATGAACTACCGGTCTCAATCTATCGAGAATATCTTCCGCTCCCGCTTCCCGAAGAGAAAACGGCCAATCTCACAGAATCGCATATTTGGGAAAGGAGGTACATGGGACCCTAGTTTGCGGCACTTCCATTCGAACACATACGAATGCTACGTTAAGTATGAAACATATCACACATTGAGTATTTTCTCAAAATTCTCGCCTAACAGCGACACCATTTCCGGGTGTGTTCCTAGATGAATCTACAATGCCAGTAGGTTGTGGTTTCAGCTCCAAAGAGAGCGAAGGCGAAACGGAAATCAATTTACTACCGAAATCGGCCATAGCAATATTTAAATTAACGAAGACTACAAGTATATTGGCGCATATCCAGAGGGGAATAGTCGCTTATTCGTATTAGCATGATCCAGAGTCTGACTTGACTGGGAAACACCCAAGTGGCGATATGAACTGGGCCAGGAGGCGATTGGGCTTGGAAAGCTGAAAAGAGAGACCAAGTCGGATGCCGGCTCAATATCCAGTCAACCGCTCATTAGATCCGTTGATGAGTCTGTGGAAGATTTCAGTGACTTGATCACACTCCTCTTGAGCGAACTGCCAATGCAAGTAACTTCAAACGTCGCTCATTCTAGCTTATAAAAGTGAACTTCTATCGATAGAATTTCCATTACATCGCCTTAGTGATGCCTGAGGCAAAACTATGGGAGCTTGCTCACTGCAACGTTATCATGACTCAGCACGAAATTTGCCAAGTAAGAAGTGCAGCGACGTGAACCAGAATTTGGGGAAATGTAGAGCCAGAAGGAAGCTGGTTGGACGTAACTTTGTCTGCAGGTATCGCAAGGCTAACACCAATGACTGCTCAAGCCTCCACACCATTCCAATTAGGATGAGTTGACCTTTTCGTTATAAAATTTGCTCTCGCACCCTTCAATATCATTCCGTTAAAGAACAGCTCTCAGACCCTCACGCAATGTGTCTGACATTATTGCATGCCAGCTGAACAGCGACATCGGTGTCGGATCTTCAAAATTTATCAAGATGAATACAAACACTAGCTAGCAGTGTTCAGCATCTTCGTGAAATAAATTGCAAAATCACTTAGTCGGGAAGCAGGATTACAGGGACATGTTACAAGCGGTTATTCAGGACGGGTACGGGCCCTAAAATGAACGAACTAGTAGCGTCGCATAGAGGTTCTTGAAAACGTACTTAAGAATTTAAAAGGTTCTAATACAAAGCTAAGGAATTTTCTATTACAATCATCCGCCCACTCTGCTAAGAACAACTCACTGTCCACTCACATACAAGGAACACATAGTAATTAAGAAGTGTCAATTTAACAATCTTTTGCATGTGTAACCTATGTAAATAATCACACTTCTTGGCCATTCTACGTGCGAGATAATTGCTACAGTGGCTTCTGTAACATTACTAGTCCGTTCTGGAGAGGGACCTGTACGATGCTCTGCATGGTACGTCTTACCAAGTGATTGGACCGGAGAACATAAAATATCGCGGCTCAGCACTCGAAAAGTGAGGCTTCTGAAGAAAAGTGAGGCGATCGCAAATTGAAATCCAAAAAGCTGGACAAAGCATTGCAAGCGGAAGTCTATTGGGCAGCTTCGCAGATCGTTACGCAGATTGTCTAGGGTAGTAGAGGATCGTCGCACAGATCGTCGGAGGCTTACAGGGCCTGCCATGAGCGGGTTTGTAGCGCGCGTCCGTGCGTTCCTATTAGAATCGACCCTTTTCCACACAAATTCTGTCTGTGCAGTGGCTCACACTACAAACCCGCTCACGGAAAGGCCCTGTACAAGCCCATCTCTTGCAGGAACGGGAACTCCGGAAATAGGCTAGCACACCTAAATGTTAACATCACGCACTTTCGTAGATGTAGATAGTGGCCTATCACGACTCTATGAGTGCAACCAGGTAGCTAAGCATGCTAAAAAGTAATAACCACAAGCAATTGGGCTATTAAATATGTATTTCTACTCATGAAAATGCCTAGTGTTGGCATTCTGGTGTGCTAGCTTATTTCCAGAGTTCCCGTTCATTCGAGAGCCCATATAACCTAATCAGTAGGTCAACTAGCTAATCAGGTGCTCGGCTTGCTGCCGTGTAGGCGCTAACAATCCGAGCGGGGGGACTGTAGGTATTACCACACATTACTGTGGTTATAGCAGTAAGTAGTGCTGGAGCATCCAAAGCTCCTACTCGTTCGTTTTAAGCAGGATACGAGGTGTGAATGTGATGACTCATCGATATAAGGCATGTTGGTTGGTGTTATGAGACTTGGTAAGGGTTTTGGTGTCCCCTTGCCTCATCCTATTCGCGCCGATCACAGACACTACTTACCGCTGCAACCACTCGGGCGCAAATAAAACCAGGCAGTAAGAAAATCACAAACTTGCCTATTTTTGCTAAAGACCATTTATAATTGCAGATGTTTTTACGCTGTCTTTCTCTACGTAGTTTTCTATACATACAGTTGTATCTGGAGCACCATAGATGACTTTTTTGTGGTGTTGTGGCGCGATGAGTGTTCAAAGGAGTGTTCCTTAATACCTGCTTACATCTGCGCCCGAGAGACTGGTTACTGAGGAATATAGCCAGGAATACCCTGCTAAGGTCATGTAGCGGCTCAGTATATCGAGCACTACGGCTCAGAACTTATAGCGCTAACAGCGCAAGGCTGGGAAAAGGGCGGATCAAAGACTAAAAAGCATGAGGCCGGCACCTGTATCAGGAACCATTGGGTAGAACATTGGTTTTCGCATATCTAGATAAGGTGCGTGATATTCGCACACCCCGTCTTCCCCATATCTAAGCAATTTAACCTTTTATCTATACAAGATCAAAAAGACTTTGTATACTAGTACTGTGTACACTGACAAATCACATGTCTTGGGCTGTGGCATAGCGTGGTGTGCAGCATAAGTAGTGGACACCATAGAGCTTGGAGCGCGCTGCATACTTAGGTTTTTATCTTGTTTAGTAGTCTAAAGGGCAAGCCGTATGTTAATTGTGTCTAAGTTGAGTCTGCATTTGGAAGTGGAGGCATATTGATGGCATTGTAACGTTGGTGGGGTCTTGGTAGAAGTGAGCGACTCGCTTGTGCCTCTGACAATATGGGCCAAAAAGGACGACAGTTAAATCTCGTGTCTTAGAAAAAAAAAGCCCTGGAGCAAGAGTAGTAGAAGTATATGTACTATTCATCTACGAGTTTCTACTTAATTAAGACTACTTCAACGCAAGATACGGCCGTACCACTTCTTTTCTCTCGCTATCCGTTGTAAACCTTTCACCTTTTGCTTTCTTGCTTGCTTGATCTCTTTGCTAAGGAAAGGGTACTTCGGTGTCTCTCCATCAATCCGAGCATCTATACCACTGAGTAGAAACTCTTCATTGATGTCCTTATTGGCAGAATGGTGAGCAAGGACAAACTTCCACGACGTCCATGAAAATCTGTGTGGTGCAAAATTTGGATCTGCGCCCCAGTCCAAAAGATTTTTAACAAGTGCCCGACTCGGAGCTTGATTGAAGCGTAGGGCTGGCCGATCTTTTGCTTGTAATGCGAGCTTATTGTTTGTTTGTACGGCACAGTACAATAGCATTGACACACAACTGGATAGCTCAGCCGATGTCATCATTCTTAGCTTAGTTCTAACGTAGTCATCAAGCCCACATCGTACAGAGAACTGTAGGAAGTCGATGGTAGAAGTCGGTTTTGAATCGGATTCTACCCGATGCACCGGAGAGGAATTGAGTCTGGACCAGGGTATTCCTAACTCGGTTGCTGTGTGTCTAATTTCGTCGAGCAGAGGGATCTGAACCGTAGAACATTCTGGGTCTGCTCTAATGATATACTCGATCCCATAAGTAGCGAGTTGCAGAAACAGATCTTGATTGAGCTCATGCGGATCCTGTGTCTTGAGTTGGATTATATAAGAATTGGCAAGTCGCAAATTGGGATTGTACCCCTCATCGGTGGCGCAGAGCAACTTCGTCCAGACGTCGGGACGTTCAAAGTAATCTTTTACTGTCCGGTGTAAATAATTGACAATTCGTGTGGGACGAGTGTCATTCTCATCCCAACCTACGTCAAGAAGGCCTCTGCAAGCTGCAATAATTCGTCCACGCATCAATTCAGCCCGAGAACTGATTTCATGAGCGCTGAGAGTTGCACAGGGCATCTGCATGGCAAGTTCCGGGTCATCTTCGTCGGCAAAGGAAAACTGAAGGAGATTGATTGGAAGTATAGAGGCTCGATGGATCTGGAAAAGCTGAGAGGCTCGATCTAAGCGACGGAAGTCAAGTTTGTCCAATATCTTTTGGAAGAGATCTTCGAGGTCGGGGGGCAATGAGTCGAGCCTTTTTTGTAGTTCGGATAGCTTTTCACGTTCGCAAACCCCCTCGACAAGAGATTCAGTGACTAGGAACACCCAAAGAAACACTCCCGATGCTTTGGTACATGCGTTTTCGATCAGCTGTGATGCCTGAACCTGTTGATATGCCCGGAACGCAGGCTGAGCGTTGAGTTTGGAGGTTATGTAGTGTGTAATATCACCATGTGTGAGGTCTTCTAACCTGAGGTGGGGGCGGGATATGAATGCGTCTTCGAAATCGATCCAGGGGCGGCTGGAAGCACAAATTTTGATCTTCGAGGCGACCAAACCTTTTATGAATTCGATCATTTCAGAGGGCTTTCCTTGAAACTCGTCCATGCCATCAATGAAGAAAACAATTTTTGTAGTTTCCGTTGCCTTCTCCACAACGCTCCGAAATGCGTTCAGAAGCTCATCCCAAGTCCACGGTTGCTCCTCGAAGCTATGATCGCCAAACACAAGGCCTGTTTCCACTCGGCGAGGGAACGCGAAAGGTATCAATCTAGGCATTTGTTCGAGCAGTTGGTAGAGAAGTGTTCTGACAAGACCTTCATATGACTGCTGAATCTCGGTGCCTGAATTCCAGAAGAAAAAACACGCCATCACCAGGGCATCTTCAGCCGCCCATGAACGAAATGCCTCCCGAGTACGTTCGTGATCATAAAGAAACCTCGTAAGAGTAGACTTGCCCGCGCCTGCCTTCCCTGTGATCCAGTACAGAGGGTCATCGCTGTTAGCCCATTGAACAAAGTTGGCCCACTTCGTTTCGTCCGAACATGGGCGAAATATCCATTCATAGGTCTGACGATATGCTCTTGTAATTTTGGAGTAACGGATGTCTATGTCGCGGAAGCGCAAATGGTTCATGAGTCGTTCCTGAATAATAGTCATATCCGTTGCCCTCGAAATCTCTTCCATTTCAGCTGGTGGAGCACGGGCGTTTTGGTCTGATGGATTTTTTTCATAGCTCCTGTTTATCTCTTTGCGAACGTCGGCTTGCCAGCTAGGAGCCGGGGCAAGCTTCCTAAGGGTGGCTTTGCATATGTTTTGTGTTTCCTCAAGGGACCTTTGGATCTGCTGATTTTGCTGTAGTTGTTTGTCTTCTGTCGCTATAATGCTTTCTCTATTTTTCTAGTTAGTACTGTATTCCGCTCAATGCCACTTGTCGTAAAGTTCAGAAGATACCTCAAAGCGATTAGGATGTGTGTAGACATCAATCGGCGATAATGCTCCAAGTCTTTTTGAAGTGAGTCAACTTCTTTCTGTTTCCATACTGTGATTAAGGCCTCCCTGAAGCAGGCCCAAAAGCGGTGTTTAGATTGAGACTTTAGACGATCCAGTACGACAAGAAGCTTTTCACCTAGCTTAGTACACTCGTGGCTGAGGGTTCCAATGTCTTCATCCTGGGAGGATAGCGACGTCCTATCTGTGGGTCGGATGGAATTGCGAAGGCTCCTGGTCAACTCAGTCAATCGTTTAGTAACAGGAACGATATGGTCGTATTCTTGGCGCACGCCCCCGGGGCCGGGTTCTAATCTGTATATTTTCCAGGTGCCAGCGATGACTGTTCCAGTAAATTCAATGAACTGCGTAACGGCTGTTGCTACTCCGAGCGCTGAAAGAGGGTCCATAGAGTCACTATGCGCAAGGCTGAGAGATGGCGAGACTATGCAGTGGAAATGGAGCAGGCCGAGTTTTATAGTACGACAAGCTCGATAGCTGAGCCACGCTCACTGACTAGGCTCAAATTCAGGGATATGTTCAGGCAGATTCGCTAGGCCCCAGACTTGAGAGTATCCACCCCATGTCGCTCAGCCCTTCCATATAACCCCTTCCACAAGCGGCACCACGTGTCGCTTCATATAATTGTGCGAATATCGTTTACCTTATTTTAAGGGAAGTAGGTTTAATAGTAGCGAAGAAAACAAGCCCTCCTGCTTGCTTGGCCCTATTTAAGCATAACGCTAGCGGGTTAGTTGTCAAATGGGTACAAGTCAGCGAATCCTCGCTGTTGTTTATTTTGAACATTTTTGGCATCATGTGGTTTTTTAATTCTTGACGTTATCTTTTTGTGTTCAGGCTCTCTACATGAGTTTCAGAAGAGACTGCGAGAGAGTAGACCATCTAGCAGCCTTAACACTTCAATCATGACATTTTAGTGCTTACAGATGTCGAATGCTGACCATCTTTTTGCAATGCTCGGTGAATGAGTTGTGCCGGAAACGGACAGGCGCAGATCACATGGAAGCCAGAAGCACGCTAAAATTAACCTTGGATTCCGATCGTGAGAGCGCTGTCCTCTTTGCAACGTCTCACCCCGACGCAACGAACACTACGAAGTACCTGATAATCACCAACCAGGACCCAAAACCTGGCTCTATTCACCAACGCACCCACTATCTCAGAACCACCATCTATGGGCTCCATCCCTACGGACGTCTACCTTCTCACCGGCCGCGACCCCCTCGCAGTCAGCGCAATCGCGAACACTTTGGCTTTCGGCCTCTCCAAAACTGACGCAAGCTTCGCCTCCCTTATTTGGTGTGTAGCATCGGTAGGAGGTCCGCCGTGAACGGGCGGACGGTAATATTCACGAGTTGAAATACCAAGTTGGATGTGCGCTGTTCCCCGAAGCCCTCGGGTCCGCGAATACTAAGCAAACAACGCAGAATCAAGCTCAGACTTGATTACACGAAGCGAGCCCACACCTAGACGCGCCGCGCAAATATCCAATACCATGGCATTGTTCACTTTTGAACACGAGGATGCGCCTCTAACAACGGCACAAACCCAAGCGGTAACAGGCGTAGACATCTTCATGGCTGGGACTGAGGAGATGGACGATGCGCTGTCCAACGCTTCTATCAGGATGGGCACCCCGCCTATCACTATTGCTTCCCCGCTGCCCAGGCGTTTGATGCCGTCTACCACCGAGAATAAGACGCATGCGCCTACCGACAAGCTGGACTTCGACCTGGTTATGAAGAAGGCCAAAAAGAACAAGAAGAAGAAGAAGGCGATGAAACCTGGCGCACCTGCTGCAAATATGATTCGGGGATTCCAGACGCCAGTCACTTCTGGAGGCGAAGAGTCTGATTTCTCATTCTCCGTTGTAAACACTCCGCGACTTGGTCCTACGCGCTCTGGGTACCCCAGTATTACAAGCAGTCCTGCTCTGAGGCCTGTATCTGCTGCTGGAGGCATTAGCAACCTTAAGCAACAGCTCGAGTTATTGAGCATTGGGTCCAGGATTGATTCGTCATTTAAAAGTTCTTTGCACGGGTTGCTCAGACCGGGATTCTCTAGTAATACCAGTGTCTCCGGTTTGGATAGCGATAGCGATCGCACAGAAATGGAAAGCTACGAAGTTAACCTCCATGAGGATTTCATCAGCTCAGATATGTTGTCGAAGACGTCGACATTCACTTCTAATCCGATGGAGCGGACGGCCTCCAACAGCCGCAAGATGTCTGCGGAGGACTTTGAACCATTAACCTGCCTCGGGAAGGGCAGTTACGGGACTGTGCTTCTTGTCAGGCAGCGGACTACTGGTCGTCTTTTTGCGCAAAAGCAATTCAAAAAGGCCACTCTCACCGTCCACAAAAAGCTCATCGAACAAACAAAGACGGAGCGCACCATTCTCGAAAGCGTCAATCGACATCCATTTGTAGTGAAGCTGTTCTACGCGTTCCAGGACCAAGAGAAGCTTTACCTCATTCTCGAGTACGCGCAAGGCGGCGAGTTGTTCCACCATCTTGAAAATGAGCGCATGTTCACCGAAGAAGTCGCTGGGTTTTACATGGCAGAGATGGTGCTCGCTCTCGACCATTTACACCGCACCGTAGGCGTCATTTACCGTGATCTCAAGCCTGAAAACTGCCTCTTGGACTCAGAGGGCCACCTGCTCCTAACGGATTTTGGGCTCAGCAAAGTCGCCGTGGACGAAGATACCACATGCCGCTCTTTCCTGGGCACCGTCGAATACATGGCACCAGAAGTCATCCTTGGCAATGAATACGGCATGGCAGTAGACTGGTGGTCTTTAGGCGCACTCGGGTTCGACCTGCTTACTGGCGCCCCTCCATTCAACGGCAACAACAATGCCAAGATCCAAGAGAAGATTGTAAAGCAGAAGCTCGTGCTGCCTTACTACCTCGGCCCGGACGCCAAAGACCTGCTCACGCGTCTTCTGCGCAAAGAGCCCAAAAAGCGCCTCGGTGCCAACATGCCCAAGGATCTTCAGACCATCAAGGCGCATCGCTTTTTCAGGAAGATCGACTGGAAGAAGCTGGAGGCCCGGGAGTCGGTGCCTCCGATTCAGCCCCTCATCACGGATCCGGAACTGGCGGAGAACTTCGCGACTGACTTCACGGATCTGCCTCTGAGCCCTGTGGCGACGAAGAAAGGATTCGAAGAGTTTATAGGCGGTGAGACGAATCCGTTTGGTGGGTTCAGCTTCGTGGCGAGCGAGAGTCTACTTGCAGGTGGGGAGTGGGGGTATTGACTCTCGAGGGATAATTGTAACGCTGCTTGTGTATATGCGTGTGCAATAGACAAAAGTTGGGTACAGGTTGACTTACAGGTTGACTTAGAGCGGGGACTTTCTTGTTTATATGCGTTGCATTCTTGGCTAGCCTTCTGTGTATGCAGTGTAGTAGCATTTGTCGAGGTATTCGTCGCTCATCATTATCATTTTAGCATACAATATTTCGGGGTTAATCCACATCATTTGCATATCATAGACTTGAATTCTTTCGAAGACTGCTACTCATAATTCAGCGTGAGACTGATATGCTCCACTCTACATGTGTATAGCCTCCCACTAGTCATGCTAGGCAGACATCCTGAGTACAAATCCTCCAACGCATAACTGACACGTTGAACCAACTCACATCACGTTACTCTTTCCCCACCCAAAACCTCATCTACCGCTCAACAGTAACCAACCACCCATCCCCCAACACCCTACCCCCCTCATCAACCCCACCCCAAGCCACCAAACTCGCCCCATCAACCTCACTCCCCTTATCCACCGCAAATCCTCCCCGAGCCCCTAGTCCCCGTTTCGGCTGCCCAGGAATCTCCTTCTCCACGCCCGTATCATCCACATGCGCATAGCTTGTCTCCGCCCACTCCCCCACATGCGTAGTCTTACTAATACTCGTGCGTATCTGATCCTTGACCACCGCCGCCGTGCCATGCTCGGGCGGGACTTGGAACGCCCAAATATCGTCGAGGAAAGTGGCGCTAGCGCCTTCGCCCTCTCCGCCTACTACCAGCAAATAGTGGCGGCCCTGGCCGGTTGTGACGCCTACAAGCCCGGCGTTGGAGCGAGCCTGCGGCACAGCACTGCCGTCGCGATGGGGGACCTCTTCCCAGGCCCACCCGCTCACCAGCGGCGTCGTGCCGGATTTCGCGTGGTCCCAGACTTGCGAGACGTCGACGAACTGTAGCGCCCCCGACGCGAACGTCTCAACTCCCTTCCCTCCAAATCGGTACAGCCTAGTTCCCAACAGGGTCATGCTGGCGCCTTCTCTAGCCGGGCCTGCAGGCGTCGGAATGTTGGTCCAGGTGCGAGTGTTGAGGTCGAAAGCTAGTCCGTCATTCAGTAATTGCCCGTTCAATATGTCCCGACCGCCGACGATGAATATCGTGCCCCAGGTATCAGCGTCCGCAGGCTCAGGGACAACCTTCGCAGGGTCCGCCGGCTGCTGGGGCGCTTTCTCTTGGTAGGTGACGTCTTTTGGGCCTGGTTTATCCGAGCTGGCTGCTGCATGTCCAGAACGATGCGCTGGATACGGCTCGTCTGGGGACGAGGGGTCGATGTGGCTCCAGTCGTTCGAGATGGTTGAGTACACCCATATGCGTCCTTTTTCTGGGGCGACACCCTCGCCGCCGAAGATGTAGATGGAATCCCCAATGACGGTCGCGGTGTGTCCTTTACGTGGCGCTGGGACTTCGCGGCCTCGCGCAGGGATCGAGGTGTAGTCTGCTTCTAGAACACCGCTGGACGGGAGAATGACAATGTGCATGGCATTGTCTGCAAGCTGTCCTGCTGAGCTTTCTCCACCGAAGATGTAGGCTCGACCTTTGACTACGGAGATGGTGTGGTGACTTCGTGGGAGAGGCACCGATGTAATGGGTAAAAGCTTAGACTTGAGCGGCAATGTGGGATGAGTTATTCCTTTGACTAACGCGACAGCCCCTTCGATAACTGTCTCTGCTGCGTATATCGCCCCAGCGACTGCCGATTCTGCCATATTTTGTATGGGGGTCTGTGGGTGACAGTTAGTTTTCTTTTCTGAGATTGAAAGGGCAGTATAGAGACCGAGTAATATATGAAATGGTTGACAAGGGAGTGGATACGTGAGGGGAGAAATATAGTATGGATGTCGCGGAACTGAGCTCCTGCGCGCTAACTATGACGTATGTCGTGCAGTTGTTACCACGCCTGTCAGCCACATGGGCTGATCAACTCATCATGAGATATATGGGTCGAGCGTGTCTCGTAAGCAGTGTCGCCTCTGATACGCCTGCGCACTATTCTGAATGCTGTCGTAGTCTATCACATCGCACTTTATACATGTTCCTGTTTCCGATCTAACCAAACTCCCATGATGTTTAAACAATTGGCATGGCCAGTTTGCGCAAAGTAAAAATTGTGTTCGTCCAATTACTCCTACCAAGCAATAGTTTGCAGTTGCTGTAGCTGCACCGAAGAATCGAAGAAATGGTGTTTTGCTTAGGATGCGATCATATGTTTGGAGAGAGCTGGTCGTACTTCACACATCGTTCGACCTGGTCAAAGTTAGACTAGAAGAACGCCATCATGACATGGTTACTTACTGTTTCGACTGAAGCTTGCAGGAAACTGCGAGCTTCAAGTCCAACCCACACTCGGAGCATGGAGAAGTCACCACTGCGGACCATGGATGAGCCACCTTGAGCGCCCAGTTGGCGTAGGATTGGAAGAGCTCTACTATGTGGTTAGCAAGAATGAAGAGTCAGATCGTCCAAGACTCACCCTGCGAAAAGATCCAAATTCGGGTTCAAGCTTCTTCCAATGCCTTCGAGTAACAAAATGCTTAACACGACATTGACAAAGTCACCCTCGAGACGCACATGGTGCGTTCGGACCATGCTCAAAACTTCGTTTAGAATGTCGCCAATCTTGATGTTGCCCAGAGCAAACGTTCGACTCTTGACACCAAGTACTAGGTGCTGCATGCGCAGAGCAAACACCTCCGCGTCGATAACTGCGTCTGGCTGTTTACAACGCTCGACCATGAGATGGCCAGATTTGTATCCATCAAACTCCGCCACAGATTTGAAGAGATCGAGAAAGTTGGTTCTGTTTGTAGCATTGAGCTCAGTAACGAGTCCAGCATCGATGAAGATGAGCTGAGGCCGATAGCCCTCATTGTCGATTTCTTGCAGTGTTGCCTTCCATTCTGTAGGCTTCTTCATGAATGGCCGTAGTCGCTGAAGTACCTCCTCCGTGACGTCAGGTGATTCCTTGGGCCCAGTAGTCCGATCTTCTTTCCGCGTGAAGATAGATACATCTAGCTTCTCAGGCTTGTAGAACCGGACCATGATGTTCCCTGGGTGCAGATCGGCGTGTATAAAGTTGTCGATAAGTAACATGCTCAAAAAGGCATCAAGACCCTCGTCCGCAATATCCTTCTGGAACACTCCCCCACCATTCTGCAAGAATGCTTCCATTGGGATGCCCTGGGCATACTCTTCAATCAGGACTTCCCGAGTAGAGAATTCGGAGTATGGGTAGGGGAACCAGGCCGTTGTACGATGTTTGAAGTTCTTCCGGAACAAGGTCAAGTTGGCAGCCTCGATGCGCAAATCCAGTTGCAAACGCATCATTTCGCCGAATTGTGCGACTTCGTCAGGAAACGACAGCCATTCCATAGTCGGTATCGCATTGATTAAGGCAGCAAAGAATGCCATGATGCGCAAGTCTCTGCGCACGATCCTCTCAGCTTTTGGATGAAGGACCTTCACGGCGACGTGGCTCGATGGGACTCTCGACGGTGTGCTCTTCAAAGCTATATCGACGTTCTTCTTTATCCTTTGTTGCAGATTCGGTCGCTCTTTATCGTGATTTACGTCATCTTGCGCGATGAATTGAGGCTTCAGTTTTGCCTTGTACACCTGGGCAATTGCCCCCACTCCAAGAGGCTGCTCATCGAATTCCTCAAATATGTCGTCGAACTTGTGCCCCTCAAAAGCCTTTTCTAGTGTCTTTTTAGTCATCTCGAGCGAATGGGCGGGCGCGTGGGAGTGGAGGGTCGACATGGCTTTGCACATTTCAGTGGGAAAAATGTCTGATCGGGATGCGGCCCATTGACCAAGCTAGAGAGTGTCAGGGACTGCTCGCGAACGATAAATAAGAAGACTTACCTTGATAAAGGCAGCACCGGCGCGCTCCATTGACCCCACGAGAAAGCCATACCACCACAATGTTCCGCTTCTTTCGTCGTCTCTGTCCCGTTGCCTTGTTCCCAACCATATCGCCGGAACAGATATAATGACGGGCACGAAGATTATGACAAGGTGCAGGAAGCGCAGTCCCGTAGCTATCGGCTCGACAATGTATGTGTCGATAAAGAAGTATATCCCCCGCCGGTACTTCTTCGAGTTCCTTATCGCCTTGGGGACTTGCTCCTTCAGCTCTTTCCTCGACACCTCGAGCATGGCCTCCTCGTGTGTCTTTCCAGACTCATCATCGTCGCCCAGAGCTGCAAATGCCAGCGGACTGAGTGTTGCGCCCGCTGCGCCCGACCATAATATCTTTCTGCCTGGGAAGCGGGGCTTTGCGAAGTGATTGCGGGCGAACGAGGCACGGCCGGAGGCGAAGGGTCGCGTCGAGGCTCGAGAGACGAAGGGGGCGGATTGGCGCGCAGCCTGGTGAAGACATTGGCGGCCAAATGCGAGGGCCGTCCTCATCGTACTGGAGACTGGATTCGATGAACGCGTGCGAATTCCATGAGGAGGATTGCGGCATGTAGCATTGTCGGCGGAAGTCGCGCTCAATCAGACGTCATCAAAACGCACAGCCAATCAGTTCGGCGCGAGAAAACCCGTTGCACATGTCAGACGCCTCAACACCACAACCGCAATCACAATCACAACCCACGATATATCGAGGTTTATGTCGGAGAAGCATAGACATTGGAAATAATTATTACGCGTGCTACATACTATACAAACGGAACACCATTGGACGTCAACTTTGCCTCCTCATGCAGTAATGAACCCTCGGAAGCCATTGTCCAACGCCTCGCGACACTCCTTCGTGTACAGCGGAATTCCACCAGCATAGCTCAGCTGCTCTCGGGGCTTTCCAGGAATGTTAGCGCCCATGTACCACGATGCGGTGCCAGGGAACAGCGTCTTATCTGAAAGCTCAGTCACATTCTGACGCCACTCCTCCTCAGCCTCCCTCGTTGGATCAATATACTTGATGTCTTCCTCCTTCAGCTTCTTGATAGTGTCTACAATCCAGTCACCCTGTGCTTCCACGCAGCTGGGTCCGTTGCTGAAGGCGGTCGGGCCTTGAGCGCCATAGAGGAAGAACTACAAATCATCAGCCTGCTTTATCAACCAGTGGTTGGAAATTACTCACCATGTTCGGATATCCAGAGCAGGACATTCCCAGGTACGAATAGGTTCCCTGTTTCCACTTTTCAGACAACTCAACACCGTCGATGTCCTTTAGTCCCATGTTCTTCATACCACCAGTGACACTGTCGAAACCCGTCGCCAGAGCAATTACATCAAACTCTCGGAGCTTGCCATCCTCGGTCTTGATACCAGTCTCAGTCACCTCAGTAATAGGCGTCTTCTTGATGTCGACAACCTCGTTCTCAGGCTGGTCTAACAGCTCGTAGAAGTTCTGCTCAAGCGATGGTCTCTTGGTGCCAAAGGCGTGGGGTGGTTCTAGCGGCGCCAGGATATCTCTCTTTACTGGATCCGAGATTCTCGCACGGGTCTTCTTCGCCCAAAAGTCGTACGCCGCTCTGTTCGCCTTCTTGTCAAACAGGAGGTCTTTGTAGTTCGCAAGCCAGAACTCAAATCCACCATTCGTCCACATATTCTCGTAAAATGCCTCGCGTTCTTCCTCCGTATCATCAAAAGTGTTCTTTTCAGCGAAATCGTACTGGAAGCCTGCGAATGTTGTCATGCGCTTCTTGTAGATCTCTGGGTACTCGCTCTTCTTTTCCTGCTGAGATTCTCTCGTGATCTTCGCTTGTCGCATTGGTAGTGATAGATTGGGCGTTCTCTGGAACACAGTAACGGTTGCACCCTCCCTCGCCGTCTCTTGCGCGATCTGGACACCGGTGGATCCAGTACCGACAACAGCTACACGTTTTCCCTTCACGTTGATACCAGCATCGGGCCAGAATGAGGAGTGATGGATCTCGCCCTTGAACTTTTCCATGCCCATCCAGTCTGGAAAGTGTCGCTTTGCGGCAAAACCAGTGGCAAGCAAGAGATATCGTGATTTTGCGGTCCGGCCATCTTCAGTCGAGACTACCCACTTGCTTGACTCTTTATCGAATTGGGCCCCCACGACGCGGGTGTCAAATGCTACGTCCTTCTTGATATCCAGAACGTTATTAACGTGCTCGAAGTATTCACGCAGCTCAGCGAAGCCGGGATACTTCTCCGACCATGTCCAGTCCTTTCAAAACCATCAGTATCTAGCTTATACCTCACAATGCCAGGCGGGATGCTTACCTTGTACACTTCAGGGATCGAGTACTCATAGATGGGGATCTGAGTATCGACACGAGCTCCAGGATAGCAGTTCCAGTGCCAGATACCACCAAGTTCCTTGCCAGCCTCGTAGATCTTGCACTTGAAGCCCAGTTTCCGAAGGTTGTGCATCAGATACACACCTCCAAATCCAGCACCAACAATCAACACATCGGTTTCGAGGTTCTTGTCATAAGTGTCATTTTTAGGATCGTTTGTAGCGTGCTCGTTCGTAGCACCGATATCCGTACGGTAGTGAACCATTATGTCAGGCTAGCGAAAAGGGTATATGCAATTGAATAGTAGAAAGCTCTAGATATCTAACAAACTGAAAAGGATTGACGATAGCAACACAATCCGGCGCCCGCTCTCTATATACCTCGTCAATAAACCGAATCCCCTACCCCTCCTTGTCAGCAAACCTCCGATCCCCAGCTACAACCACCAACCATCTCGAACGCAGCTATCCATTTCCCTTCCTGCATAATCACAAGAATCTAGCCACCCACGTCTACTAACCAATCCCGACTCCCTAGACGCGTCTCCAAAGTCCCGTTCCCCCTGCCCGTTCTGCGTCTCCACGTCGTGTGGTTCACCACCCATTCATCCATCGCCTCTGCCCGACATGCTCCGGGAACAACGTAAAACCCGCTGATACTGCTATCCGAAGCGCTTAGCTTCGTCATACATCCATGCCCCGCATCCGTTCGAAGATTGAGTTTGCCCTTTGCGGGGTACCCCGCAGATCCACCATGTTGTCACACTAGAGCGAGGAATACCGGATATGGAAATCCGGAGACGCCACGGTGAATTGGGATGGGTACGGCTTGTGGCGAACTTCAAGGGGCTAGGGAAAGGTGGTGTTCTGGAATGTGTGGGAATTGGGGGTGAGAACGGGATTTGAGATACTGGGGGCTATGGGTTCTAGATGTGGTTGGGGAAAGAGAATTGGCGAGGAAGTAGGTGCAGGTATGATTGAAGTCGGTATCCCGTGTAAGTATTTGTGATATTAGCGAGCTGGAAGTTGTTAGGGGCAGACAGATTTGCAAGTACGAAGTCGGCTAACTGCCTCGTTGTACAGTGTCGAAAGTATCAGGAGAGCGAAAGATCTAGGCTAAACATGCAGGTGCAGTCTCGATAGAGATTGTGACGGAGCTTCGACGAATAGAATAGCTGCTGCAGGAACGACATACGTATGTGGTATGGTCACAAAGGTCACAAACTGGTGTCAAGCAGACATCGAGGTGAATGTTTATTCTGGGCAATACAACGAAGTCAATCACCTACTGTAAGTTCCGAAATCTTGAAGTGTATCAGCTGTTGTATCCACCAATCTCCCTCATAGCGAGTCAGGATGCCCACTACCGAGATACCGTTGCGGAGCCGCAAGGCCAAGATAAGAAATAAGATTTACATTGAACCGAGAATCCTGTTTTGCAAAGGGAGTAGCGTA
This sequence comes from Herpotrichia juniperi, assembly GCA_014905255.1. Taxonomy (NCBI): domain Eukaryota; kingdom Fungi; phylum Ascomycota; class Dothideomycetes; order Pleosporales; family Melanommataceae; genus Herpotrichia; species Herpotrichia juniperi. The sequence goes on along the minus strand of BLYF01000166.1, from coordinate 851,309 downwards.
GCTTACAACCTTGCGTTGGGTTGGTTCCGGTTCAATATACCGCCTATGGTGGCTTCACTTCGCGATGCACATGGTAAGTACACGTACGATTACTGTGCAATTCCAACGCACGTAATGCATATCGAACTCCGTAAGTCCATTTTATAGATTGAAGCCATCATCTACTCCCTATCTGCCTCCGAATCGCCAGCACCCTCCATCAAGTCAATCGGATCGTTTGGACCAACCTGCTCTTCACCAGCTCCACGCTCTTCGCCGTCATCACCAGCATCCTCACCACCAGCATCCTCACCGCCAGCATCCTCACCACCAGCATCCTCACCACCAGCATCCTCACCACCAGCATCCTCACCACCAGCATCCTCACCACCAGCCCTATTCTCATTCCCACCCTCTGCAGCTTCAACAGGGTTGAAGCTCGCAAACTTCTTCGCGATCGACAGTGCAAGATTGTACTTCAGCTGTGTCTTGTTGCCCGCAGTGTTTAGGCCCTTGGAACGGCACATGTTCTTGATATCGTTCAGCGAGTATCCATCATCTGCATCCCTCAGACGCTGCACGAACTCCGCCTTGCTTTTGCCCGTCGTAGAGAGAGACCGCTCCGCACACAGAGCCTGTAGATCTTCTATTGACAGGTAGCTCCTCGGATCCGGGGTCTCGGTCGTGATAGTCCTGAAGCTAGCGATATGGTTGATAGAGAGAGTGGTATTAGTGTTCATTTCTTTGTGCTTCCGCTTCTTTGCTTCCTCCTCTTCCAGCTTCTCCTTCCTTAAATGTTCCATCTGCAACTTCCTGTTAATCTCATTCTCACGCGCGCGCTGAGCTTTCAACTGGCTCTGAGCCGCACGCTGCATCGCCTTCTCGGCTCTGGCATCCAGCTTCGCCCTCTGGCGAATGCTCGCTTCCTCTGCCTTCTGCGCGTTGCGCATTCGAGCTTCTTCTTTGATCTTACGCTCCCGGGCCACTTTCTCTTCCTTCTCCTGACGCTCCGCTTCCCGGATGGCTTCGCGCTCGAGGCGGAAGGCTTCCATTTCCTGCATGCGCTTCTGGGGATCATCGTCTAGCTCTGAGGGGATCTTGGCTGTGCCATCCATGAGGCCTTGATATCGCTCTGTGCATGCTTTGGCAGAAAAAAGCGCGTCCTTGTTCAACCTCCTCATATACTCGCTCACTTTGCGGAAGCGCCAGGCGCGGACCCGCTCGATCTCGTAGTTGACTTCAATATTTGCTAACTCGTAGGCTTGCAGGAGGAGCACGTCGTCTTCGTACTGCCACTCTTTGTAGCCTTCTTTGAGCAAGTAGTCGACGTGCTCGGCTTGAGCGAGACGGATGCGCGCGATACGGGTGGAGATGGACTTTTGGTCGTAGCGGATCCTACCGTCCTTTGCCAGCTTATCGGAGACCTGTTTGTCGGAGAAGCCTTTCTCGCGCATGTTCATGATTAATTCGTCATCGGAGTCGAGCTCTGCGGACACTTTCTTGTGGTAGGCCGGGAGGGGATCGTTCTTCTCTCCTTGTCCAGCACGGTTTCGACGACCGAAGGTGCCTGGTACGCGCGAAGTTTGGTGTTGCATGAACTCATTGTTGTCTTCGAGAAGGAAAGAGTCTAAGGCGTTGACTTGGGTGCGGCGGGCTGCACGCTCAGCTGCGGTGGTGCTGCGGGAGAAGAACTCGGGGCGCGCTTTCTTGCGCGGAGGTTGGCCATCAGCGTCGTTGAAGAGAGCGGGTTGGTAGTTGGGGTCGAGATCAGCGTAGCCTTCGAGCTCGGCTTCTTCATTACTGTCATCCTGAAATGGATCAGTATGTGGCGGGTGGGAGGTATGGGAAGATGGACTTGCTTCGTCCCCGTCGTCTATATAATCATCATTGTTATCTAGAGTTCCGGTAGAGCGATGACGGGAGCGGGAAGGACGGTGACAACCCATGGGTACCATATCGTCTTCGGGGAATAGTGTATCGGTAGCACCGTATTCTGCGATTGTTAGTTAGAAATAGGGGCAAAAGAGGCACCTATGGACTGTGAATTACCACCATTTCTCAGACTGAAGGTGGTCATGGTATCCAGACTTCGTAGAAACTGTAGTTGTTGGTGATGACTATGAAGAGCTTGAAGCTTTGAGCGTCGAAGATTTTCATATAAGTAGCGGCTTCCCGTAGAGGTGTAAATTTGGAGGAAAACATAGGCAGAGAAGATAGCAGAAGTAGGATCGAGGAAGAGTTTAGGCAGAAGCTGCTTCTCTATTGCAGGTGAAATAGCAAGCGAAAGGTGCACTGAGGTTGTAAAGGTGTGAGGAAGGCCATAGACGAGAACATGCAGTGGAAAGGAAGAAAGAGCTTGACCAGTAGGTAATAGAGGGAGGGTTTAGCTGGTATCCTCGGCGATGAGGGAAAATTCCGCACTAGGACAAGGTGGTTTCGGTGAACGATAGTGTGTATCACTATATGCCCGCCAAAATGCTGATAGTGCAAAGCATGGCTTTGTAATCTTCATTCATAGAACACAGATCGAAGCTCTTTGCAGACACATAACATATGTGCATACATCTGAATTTCTAGTACAGATATCATGTATGTATTGTTCCATAACTTACTAAAGTATTTCGGAAAAGATAAAGGATAGGAAGATTTGCCATAATATTAATATATTGATAGGAGATCTACGCGGCATAAAGTCTCCTTTGGATGACATATTAGACAGGAAATGACAATAATTAGTCCTTGTCCCCCCTATCTATAAGTGTTTTACTATTCAAATGGCAATGGAATGGCTCAGGGTTTGATACTCGGGAAAGATCATGTGTGTCTATTCAGAGACATGGGAGATAGCTACTGAATAAATAAGAACGTACAGCCTCTAGTCGGATGAAAATTATGGGGCTTGATTTGGTGGTTATAACTCGTCTGGAGATATAGCTACGAAAGGTTTTGGCGGAGGGTTCCAAGGCTGAAGTCGGAGGAAAGAAATCCCATGTGATGGTGGCGCTAGCTGTGGCGTAGATCTGCGCTATGACGCAACAAGCTTGCCGCCCTCCAACAGCTGGCGATCAAGGCGACGATATAAGTTCATGATCGTCATGCTCTGCTGAACGACGTATATTCGCTTTTGTTCCTTCCATTCCTGCACATCTCGTTTCACGGCTATAACGGCATCGTAGTAGTCCATTCACAACACTTACAACCCAGAGCCAGCTTGCGGCAAGCAGTGCCCACTATGTCTCTCTCCTACTTCAACGTCAAGAAGCTTCGCCGTCAGTCTAAACAGCAAGATTCTCTCGAGCCAGTGACCACTACAGCACCAGCTTCATCCTCAAATCCCGCCCCCGCAGCAGTTTCCACCCCCAGCCAAGAGCCCGCTGCATCACCTGTTCTCGACGAAGAAGATGAGGCATTCATGGCACGCCTCGCCGCTATCAACGACGAGCCCGAAGGCGATAAACCACCCCTCCCAAATCGTCCAGTCGTAATCTTAGACGGCGGAGAAAAGAAAGTCGGAAAAGATGCTCAAGAAGCGCTCATGGCCGGAGCTGACAAGGTCCCGTTACCGATGAGTCCTGCCGAGGTCGTAGTTGATGAAGACAAGACTCTGGACAAGGCTATTGATAATGCCGTACAAAATGCACCTACACAGAAGAAGGAGAAGGGTGGGGTAATGTCATACTTTACTCTAGCGCAGAATAAGTTCAAGCGGGGCACGGACAAGTACAAGGAGGATGCGAAGGAGAAAAAGGCAGCCAAGTTTACTGAGAAGGAGAGGAAAACTGCCGCAGATGATTTACTTGCTGCGGCAGAATCGTCGAAGTCGCCTGAACAAACTGAGGCGGCGAAGGAGCAGGAGGACCTGACGAACATCTTGGATCAGTTGAATCTGAGCGCTGTGAACAACCGTGTCTTCAGCTTCTCGAAAGAGTCGGAAGAGCTCATGAACAAATTCAAGCTTGTACTCAAGGATATCGTCAATGGTGCACCGACTGCCTACGATGATCTCGAGAAGCTGCTTACAGGTTCTGAGGAGCAGTTGCAGAAGATGTTTGGAGCATTACCGCCGTTCTTGCAGACCATGGTGAAGAGTTTACCAGCGAAGATGACCGCGGCCCTTGGACCAGAACTCCTTGCCGCGCAGGCGGAGAAACCAGGGTTCGATGCCAAACAGTATGCGAAGACCTCGGCAAAGAACTACGTGAAGAAGCAGGCCAAAATCCCAAGCCTCAAAAGCCTTGTCTCCGCGCAGGGCGCTGTAGCCACGATGTTGAGATCCATACTCAACTTCCTGAAACTGAGGTTTCCGTTGGCGATCACGGGCACTAACGTTCTCATGAGCCTAGCTGTATTCTGTAAGTCCCATTTCGAATCATAACATGCGTGAAATTTGCTGAAAACATTTAGTGCTCCTTTTCGTATTCTGGTACTGCCATAAACGCGGCCGTGAAGTCCGTCTCGAGAAAGAAAAGCTAGCTGCAGATGGTGACCCTGCACTCGATAGCAGCGCCTCCTTCACCGATGACGGTGGCTCGATCATGGAGGAAGGCGAAAGTAGCAAGGACGCGCAGCAGACAAAGAAGGAGAAGGCTTCGCCCCCATTCATCCTCCACGATGATAAAGAGGCAACGGTGAACGATATGCCATCCGTCTCACATTTGCCTGATCCAAAGTCGGCGCCGCTGAAGGAGGAGCCATTGAAGGTGCCTGTGAGTAAATAAGTACGAGTGTGTTGTTGATCTAGGCGTTGGGTGGGTGAGCAAGTTTCTGGCTTTAGAATGATATCCCCTTGGAGTATATAATCTGTAATGCGTGGTTGTAGTTTCAATCTTATGCTCATGCTCATTTAATAAGTTTACGAACATATATATTTTCCAATACTACGTGATATAACACACAGATAGCAATACCATATCACCAAATTTAGTTTAAGGCTGATTTCCTACAGTGTCACTTCTATAACGAGGATCATTGGCCATGTTATTATACATACCGCTGTCATTCTATGCACCTTTATATTGGAATACTCTACGGTAAGCATTATTCCAGCTTTGTACGGGTTCGAATCGAAGGTCCTTTGTAAAATCTAAATTCTGCTGATCCCGAGGAGTGGAAGCACAGGGAAGAACTCGACATCAGCCTTGCTCTGAAATATGTGAAGTGAAAGACAGACACGTTTCGACGCTTGAGTATCTAGGACGGGATGTGTGGGGACAACGTCTCACTCCACCTTGTTGACTTTGTAGCGTAAGACTACAAAGTGACGTATATTTAAGTTATCTTTTAAAGTTGAACGCCTCCCAGCCGCACCCTACCATGTGGCCTAAAGATCCCTTCACCTACGGTCTCCTTTAGCATCACTCTAATTTTGTTAGAAATATCATGAACATATAGCAGGTATATGCGTCACCTTCACTACCGAGCCGCCAATAGAGTGGTAAATATCGGCGGTTCGACCTCACTCCACTTTCTACGTCGCCCAAATCATCGACGCTAAGTGCAGTAGATTGGAAACGCTCCAGATAGTCTAGATATCACAAAATCTTCAAATTGCTCCTTTCTTTTTTGAGAGTGCTTCACTTGGTCACTCTGACAAGACTGGATGGGTGAGTAAATGAGTGCAACTCACCGACACCGCATACGGAAGGGGCAAACCCTGTCACCGACCGTCACGAGTTCACGCGCGCCATCCATCATCGCAGCTCAACACTAACACTCACCACAACGTTCGACTTCCGACTGCACAATTGACCAGCACAATGCCAACTACGCTGGGGCCATATGGAAACCGCCCGGATGAAGAGCGGGACAACCTTTTGAAGCTGTGCGTTGTGTGCCGTATGTATGATCTGGTCTCGGCTGCTAACAATTCTTTCAGGATGAGAGGCACGGGAGTCGAGGTTCTCGTGGGGCCAAAGCTGTTGTTTGCTGTGAAGAACCAAGATGATCGCACTTGGTGTCTGTCCAAGACTTGGCTCTCTCACCACTCACTCTACTTTAAGCGCGCTTGCGACGGCTATCTGCGAAAGACCAGCAGGGTCATGATTGACGCCGATCCCGACATCTTCGGTCTTTTCGTCGAGTTCATGATCCGTGGAGGCTATACATACCGCGACGACCTGAAGGTCTATGAGGGAATTCGCGAGCACGTCAAGGCATGGATCTTGGGCGACTACCTCGAAGCAGCCAAATTCCAGAACTTCGCAATGAGAAATCTTCACCATATTTACAAACCTCGAAGTTACAATCTGCCAATGTCTGGCATTGGTCCAGAGGCCATCGAGTTCATTCTCGAGGCGTGCGAGGCTGGTTCTCCGCTGTACAATTTTCATCTCGATGTTGCTGCGACGTACTGGTCTAATAATGATGTGGTTCTGAATGGTGGTGAATGGACTAAGGCCTGGAACAAGATCTTCAAGAAGTATCCGAATTTTCAGAGCGAGCTTCTAACCCGTCTGAGCCAGAGTGGAACCAAGATAACCGAGGTTGAAGAATACTTAGTGAAGGAGCCAGGGAGCGAGGATGCAGTACCAAGCAGCCCTCCACCAGCGTACCAACAGTAGGACAAGCAATATGGTTATGTGTGGATACAGAACCGCGCAAATTTCTTCATGTTGACATCATGTCCGATGCACCTGGTATGTTTTTCTGTATCACTAACAACTCCATCACTAATATTCGTGATCAGTCGCTCGCCGTATGGTGAAATGCTACGAGCGCTTGACTTCTGAGTGGTTTCGATTCATACAAAATGTTGGAACAATTGTTGGGGACATCTGCAAGTATTTGGCTCTTAAGATGAATGAAGGTACTTTGTAACGTGCTCACTCATGTTCCCTCCAGAATGGCATGTGATGCTTCTGCGCCCAAATCTTCCCACTGTCACCACTGTTACTTCCATGCTCAATCTTACTTCTTCCACCATCGCATATATAAATATACTAATTTCCATCTTCGCGCCTTTTTTTCTTGCTACTCAACTCTTTGGACCATCGTCATCTAACTCAATCTAATCTCCAATTCTATACAATAATCGTACGACCACGACGGAGTTTAACATGGAATCGTATTACGAATCGTCCAATATCTTTAATCCTTGACAAGATCTCCATTTCCGCCAACTGAGGATCTAGAAGAAAAGAAATCTTGATGCTGCACATCTTTCTCCCATCTCTGTACTAAAATATGGAAACGCATCGTACCCGGTGTTTTCTGCCTCGTTTTGATCATTTCATTAACTGGCTTACCCTAAACCCTGCAAATATCGAGCTGCTCGTCTACCTTTTTTGTAACTGGTCAAGCCTCTAATAGGGAAGATATCGCTGGCCAAGCTCAATCGGATGGGTGCAGGACTTAGTTCAACTACTTGGGGATTAGCGTGATCGTGACAATAAGGCGCCAACTCAATTCTTCCTCTCTGAACACCTCCACGCACACCATGGCGACCCTTATGGCCCTTCCCGTCGAAGTTCGTAACCAGATTTACGATTATGTCTTGCACTCAATGCCTCTACAAGAGCCTCTCACATTCACACGCATCGAACCCGAACATGAAGGTGACCGACCTCGGTTCCACTATGCATCAAGGCCACCTCCAAAATTGCCTCATCTCGGCCTAAATCTCATAAACCGCAAAATCCATCATGAAGTCAACGCCTTTATTGATCACCTTGCTAAAAGCAATCAAATGAACTGCCGCTTTGACCTTCGTCAATTGAACCCCGATGACCAGATCCGCCTAGACTTTGTCTGGATACAGCTCCCTGCCCTGAAATCGTTCATCAATACGGTTACAGTCGACATGGAAGCCAGATCCGGTGCCTACCGACAACTTCAAAATCTCTTTATGCTTCTCCAAGAAGTGGTTCAACTTTTTACCGAAACCTTGAAGCTACGCCAAGGTCCCACCTACATGCCTCTCACCGTCAATAATCTATTCATCACCATCCGATTTCCCACAATCTCATCTCTCATAGACGAAGATACAGACGAGCAAAAAGCAAGATGGAAGCTCGAACACATCAAAAAAAGCTATGCAGACTATTACCGACATATGTCCTACATCGATCAAATCGGTACGAGAAAATGTCATGGAGCAGCGCCAAGGTTCAAAAAAGTGGTGATCATGAAGGAAAACGAAGTTTGGCGCGAGCAAGAGAACTTGATGTTGCCTGAACAATGGGCGAAATCTAAGCAAGAACCGACGGGTTACAGAAAGTGGGTGAGTTGGTGCTGGCTGAGTGAGAATAGGAATGGGTCGAAAGGAAAAGAGAGGTTGTTCGATTAATTTATTCTGCCGGGTCATAGGTTTGACCCTCCACCTTTCATTTCACAACCCACATCACAGCTACGAAAACCGGCGAGCCCGGTTTTGGCGGTATTTGATGCATGCAACTTACTCCTGCCGAAGTGGATGGTAATACAAGGAGCTCGTCCTTATTGAAGAATATCTTTAGTGGGGTGCCAAGTCACAAGGTATTCCTCAATAATAACCCCAGCTCCTCGTAACGCAGAGTCCATATACATATCCAGGTACATGCAGATACGAAACGGATTTCCCCATCAGGACCAATGTCAGCCCGCCACAACTTGATGCGCGTATAATCAAAGCTTCAGCTGCAGAAAACCAGTTCATGAGCTTACTCCACCACCGCCAAAAGTCATGTTTTTCGAACTTCAGCTCTTCGGTAGAGTCTCATAAATTATTGAAAATGTCGGTCTGGAGTGGCATGGTGGAGTTGTGCAGCGGAGCGGAGCTGGGGGTTAGATCACGCAGTTCTCATGTTCTGCACACCGCGTTTCGGTGCAAAAGCATAGAGCTACGCAGGGCAAAGGCATCAGGCGGGAACAGTGCTTGAAAAATTTGGATATAAAACGTGTATCCGTCGTACGCAATGGTCTTATCATCAACATCCAGACGAAGCTTTTAAGAATTTGCAACTCATCTTTAACAAACAACAATCTCTTTCTTAACTTGACCACCGACTATCTTAGTAAAAATGTCCGAGAATCAGACAACAGTCTCCTTCCGCACTTCATCTGGATCTGCAAAAACGGGCACGACTATGAACAAGACCCCTCAGAAAACGTCCTCATCCACCATTAGGGTGGGTGTATGGGATCTCCAAAGCCACGAGTTTACCGAGTTAGCTCCTCCTGACGATACTGAGTCTCTGTTTAATATCGTCCCTGGAGGTGAGAGCGTTATTGGAACAGATGGCCGCAAGCCAGTTCCGAAGAAGCAAATTATGCCTGGCGGTAAATATCGCGGTAAGAGAAGGATTTGAGACCAGCTTGAAAAACAGGCTAACATAAGCAGCAATCGTCAAATTATTCCTGCGTTTCGCTGGCCAGCCTGAAGGCTCGTCCTGGGCCATGGCAACGGGCTGGTTAATCGAAAAGGATCTCCTTGTGACAGCCGGCCACTGCGCTTGGGACTGGTCACATGATTACGGCCGGCTCACGCACGTCAAAGCGTATATCGGGTACTCTGGGAAAGAATCAATCAAAGACACGAATCAAGTCCAACTTCGAATGGGGATTCAAGCTGCGTCGACCGAAAGCTGGCTGACCAAGGGCGCCTCAAACTCCCGCGGAGACGTCTCTTTCATTCGCGTGAACAAGCCTTTCAGCGGCGTTGACCCTATCAAGTACTTGCCTACGCCTTGGAGCGGAAGCAATGTTCGCCTTGGTGTAGTAGGGTATCCTGGAGACATGATGAAAACAAGCACCAAGGAGAAGGGAGCGGTAAGTCTATAGATGAACACTGTAAATCGTTACATAGTTACTAACAGTCGTAGCTCATGTACGAGATGTACGCCCCGACCACATACACCATCGACACCGCGAAGGACAAGATGTTGCAGTATACCATCGACACTTTCGGCGGCAACTCAGGATCACCCGTATTCCGTGGGTCAGACATGGCCTCCATTGGCGTTCATGTCTTGGGCGGGAACCCCAACTCGGCCTCGGTTATTTCTGGAAAGTACGGAAACTCGTTTGAAGCCCTAAAAATAGCGCTTCGTAGGATATCGGCGTCTGGAAAGCGTGGTCAAAAGGTCACAGGAAACGGATACCGCTGGGTCACAGTGTCAAGCAGTGACTTGTCCGGAAAACCGAGCATCCCAAGCATCCCAATCTTCACAACAAAAAAGCTTGCTGTCACCTCTAAAGAGACAACTGAATCAACGTTTGAAGCTTCAGACCCTAGCCAGCAGGACTCGTATACAAAGACTTCTGGTCCGGCAAGTCAATCGGCCCAGCCAGATGAGTTTGCAAAGGCTCTCAAGAAGGCTACCGATATCACTGTAGAACCACTTGGTGCAATTACCGCGTATGCACTTCATGTTGCCGGTATGCGGTCGAGACAATTCCGTACCGAGCTAGAGCAAGAGCAGAGTAGCGGAGATGACGTCGAGGTAGATGCAGATGAAGCAGCAGACGAAGCTGATAATGGAGGAGAAGACGAAATAGAAGATGAGACCGCGAGCAAGACCGGCGACGAAGCTCTGGATGAAGATGAATCTACCGACGAAACTCTGGGCGATGACGAGCTGGGCGAGAATGAGGCAGATGTTAACGAGGCTGCCGACGCCGCATACGAAGGCGTTGCCGAGCGAGCCATGCTGACCGAGGCTGCATTTCTCACCTTTGTCCAGCTTGGCCACCGCCGGTGCAAAAAGCTAGGATATCTTAAAAGCGTCAGAGTGTACGTGGAGAAATACGGTCGTACATGTGGCCGAGCCGGTGTAGTCGTCCTCCCGGGCACTTTAGCTCCTGCGCTTCGAGCAACCATCATGAAACTCAAGCAGGAGACAGGTCCCATCGATCATGAGGCGGATATTGAACCCGCCAAGCCGCCGATTTCCGTCGACGATGTCAGTGCCGCGGGTTTTGGCCCGCGCCTGGATGCAAATAAAGAGGCCATAATCCAGGAATTGACTAGGAGCATTGAATCCAGTGGCTCAGAGGCAACCGACAGCGAAATCTGCGATATCTTCTCTAAGGGGCTTCGCATCCCTGGACCGATTATAGCACGTGTTGCTGAAACGGATTTGAGTGACTTGGTTCAACGTGCAGAGGCGATGCAGCCAGAGAGCAATTTAGAAGCCGCCATAGAAGACCAGAGCTCGAACGAATACCTCTATGATGCCATGGCCCAACGGGCATTGATCGGAGAAGCGATGCTAGAGGCCATCATGAACACCCCCATGGAGCTTCAGCGAGAGGAAGGCATCTTTGGAAGCATCGGCTCGTTTTTCAAAAAGGGAGGAAAGGCTATGACTTTTCTCGGAAAGGTCGCTGGCAAGGTCGGAAAAGTCGCCCCATTTGTGGCTGTTGGAATGGCGACCTACACCATATCAAAGGATATTTACAACATGGCGAAGAAGAAGAAGGAGCTTAGCGAAAACAATGATCCTGATGCGGAGAATATTGAAGACTCTCCATCTACGGGAGAGGACGATTGGAGCGAATTTTTTAATGGACAAGCCGCATGAGTCATTAGCCGCACTTATGCATCTTATGAGAAATGAAGAGAGGGAAAGAAAGTTTCAGCTGCTATCTCTTGCGCGATTGCTTTTTTCCTTATTTTTGCTGTTTATACTGAAAATGAGTCCTTTTAGTACAAGTTGTCTCTCAAGACTTACACAATAGATTGTTAAGTACGTAATATAATAGATTGAAGAATATGGCCGTAACGCTAGGTGGAATAGCCTACCCCTTAGTACCTCGTCTAGTTCCCAATACCTGGCTGCCATTCCCCAGACTCACCGGCGCAGTGTCATGACCCAACTTACTCCCATTTTCACTTTCACGCTCCACTACCGGTGAGATTGGTGAGCTTAGGAAGTTTCCACTCTCATACATCTTTTCCATCATCGCAACCTGACTATCCGCCTCCGAAACCAACGGACTCGGCATTGAATGCTTTGCATGCGGATACGGGATATGCGTTGATCCAGGTCGTGAGTAAATTGGTGCAGGCTGTGCTACTCCAAGATCCGCGTGAAAATGAGCATCATTGACATGGCCCACAACACTGCTAGACGATCCATTATGGCCCAGTCGATCTCGTTTGTAGGCACGGTACTTTCTAGCGAAGATCAAGAGGAGCACCGCAAGGGTGACTAACCCGATTCCTGCGCTAGCACCAATGCCGATCTTGGTACCAGTAGCCATACCGGAGTCCTTGGGCTTCAACGAATATTGCATAGCGTATGCAACGTTGACGATGGCGGATGTAGGCTTCGCAGACGTGGTCTCGACAGCCCGGCCAACTAATGTTGCAGGGATCGGAGGTGGTGTCATGGCAGCAGAGAGTTTTGAGTAGCAAGGCGTTTGGCCACCAAGGGTGGTGCTCCAGGGGAAGTAGTCTCTATGCACTATCAGTAATCAATTACTTTCAAAAGAGAAGCTCACTTACAAGGGACAGCAGGCGCTGCCAACAGAATGGTAGTCATCAGGACATCGATCAAGCATGGCGACAGCACTGGGGAAACCAGCGTTGTAATTGCCAACACCAGTTGATATTGCGACGTTGAAAGGGCAGCAGTCAGGCTTGCCAGCAACACATCCTAGCACTGGAGCCCAGTATACGGTCGGTCCATCAAGGAGCGTGTAATCTTGCAGAGCGCAGTAGCCTTGAATTAATTTACCGGCACCTGTCCATTGGGGAAGTGCAACATGGGTGACAGAGCTCGAAGTAGCGAAACCGGTAGTCTGAGAAGCTATTATCACTGGAATAAAGCTTGGGTTGGGGATCGCTGTTGGAGTGTTAATGAATGCTACTGACGCACTGGATGATGAGGCCGCGGATGACGTCGCCGTCCCCGTCTCTAACGGCTGCTCCAGGCTTGGATTCCGGGATAGTTGTTCTAGAGACGAAAAGAGAAATGAGCGCAGCTCCGAGGGTAGTGATTCTGCACCATTGGAAGATAAAGATAGGTGCAGCTCCGACGAAGACAAGCGGGCATCCAGGGTATATGACGGGGCAGGTTTCAACGTACTTGGAATAGCTGACGAGGAAGAACTAGGCCCCACTTGAGGACTTGAAGTTGGTGTTGGTGTCGGGGTTACACTTAGAGCAAGTGGCTGAGGTGTTGTTGCCACCTTGCAGTGGCCCGATGACCACACATCCATGGTTTTGTCATTGTCTACATAGTTCATTAATAATCCGAGTCAATCTCAGCCTGCGACGGTACAACTTACTTGGATCAATGCACGAGGAGTAAGGCGTATCATGAATGCACTTTGAAAATACCGCGTTGTATTTGTTCATAGTTGCGCAGACGCACGCATCTCCAGTCCAGGTGGTGTCATCAGGAACAAGACAGCTACCAGCTGCAGATGTTCTACAAGAAGAGAAGACACTGCCTCTGTTGAGGTCCGTGTTGTCCTGTGATTGTATCAATTCCACACACTACTTGATCGTTGAAGTAGAAACGTACAGTACATGATATTGCGACCTGCCTTGGTCGAGCGAAGAATCCGGCGTGTTCAATTCGCTCTAAGAAGGACGCCATTGTGCGCAACGATTTAAGCTGTAGTTTTCGGAATAATCACTCGACGTGCGAATTTATCCGTTGGTCCTTACTGTTAAAGTAATGATGGAGGATGCATGCGTGGTTATAAGCTCGCCTGAAAGATATTATCTGTCAATGTGAGGTAGATGCACCAATCTACAAGCACCCAGACCATGTAATGTCACTTATTGGTGGCGGCTGGCGAAGCTTCTAGTGGCTTGATATGGGCTTTTCTATCCGAACTATGCAAAGAAGTGACATTCTGTCCTAAAAAACCTGTTCGCTCACTATGGTGTGGTTGCTCTGCGCCCAGTGAGATGTCGTGGACTTAGAACGTGTTGTTAAACGCAATGTTTGTATCTGGTCTCTATCAATATCATTTAAGGGCGTCAACAGTCTGCCTTCTTGCTTAATGTAAACAGACTGAACATAACGCACACTTACCAATGGAATTTACGTCAACTACTTCACCGATGCCGTGATCATGAGTATCATCGAGTGTGCCGAGACTAGACTTCTTCTTGATCTGCGAACGCCTTTTCGCTTAGAGGACGCCACCAAAGCTTGCATCCAGACCGCGTAGAACTTGTCGAAAATGTTGCTTTTTGGGATTATATGTAGCTTCTCCGTATATAAGAAGAAAGAGTAAGAAAAATAAAAATTTGATGTACCTGCATTCTTTACGGCTGACTAGCAAGGATCTGCCGCTGACATCGCAAACCAGGTATGGAGAGGGGCCCATATGAAATTGATAGGCAATGCATGATATGATAAGAAGGATGGGAGAGTGTACGCTAGTTCCAAACAAGAAAGTGACAGTGCAATATAGAAGTAATGGGTAGGAAAAAAAAGTCAAGGATGTTCTCGTTCATCCTGCTGTTCAACCGGGTCAGTCGCTTCGTGTACCTGCTCCATTTCCGCACCAATGGCCGAGTCATGTTCTTGCAATTCCGTACGCATTTTCTCCAATCTCTTTCCTCTTACACAATGAACATCATCAAGGAACTCTGGTATCCGAACCATACGATCGCCGAAGACCTCGGAGTATTCGCGCAAATATACCAGATAATTGTCGGCGACAAGCTCGGAAAGCGCAATCTTCATTAGTCTATACGCTGGGAGTGGTGCGCCTTCCATCCTGTAGACAACCTCCGCGAACGCCATTGTCTCCAATAATCCCCAAGGTCGCAATGTCTCCATCTTGTTCACAATGTAATCAAGGAGGTCTTCCATAACAAGATCATCAGCGACTCTCCAAGCAGAGCAGCAGGCGGCGAAGTCTTTGTCCTTTTGGTCCGCATTCTCGAAGATCCGAAGCCCAAAGCTTCCAGTAGAAAGATATTCAGCAACAGGTTGAAAATCGTCTGGATAGATGTTTTGTAAGCATGGCCGCTGAAAAGACCATTTATTTCTGCCTACTTTCACCATGCAGTTTGCGCCGAGGTTGTTATTCGCAAAGTACTCACGTCGATCGACTTCTGATTTAAGGATGTGGAAAGATTCCTTATTTGGACCGACTACGAATTTCACAAAAGCTTCGTGATCTTCACTACAAAATATTAGTCAATGCCTCTATGGAGGGAGATACGTACAGCTCTGCATCGTCATACTGGCTATTCTCTGCTTTCAGTACGTTCCGTGATTTGTGGCCACTGGGTTTTGGGGAACACTTGAAGGATTCTTCAGTGAGCCAAGGCTGCTTCGTAAGAGTCTTGTTACTGCTTTTGACAGAGGTTTCTCCAATGATTTGGCTTGATGATTGGAAGTCAGATGATGCGTCAGGCATGGCACTGCCATGATCATCTCTGACGTCTTCTCTCGGTTGGAGCCGGCCCACCCACTCCCATGGAGTGCGAGGTTTAGTGGACTGGGCAGGCTTACCTTTGTGCTCAGATTGTGAAGCAAGCCTCCCTGAAGATGGAACGCAGGGACGTTTCGCGGAGTTCTGCGTAAGGGTAGTTGATGGAGCCGGTGAAGGTCTTTTGACTAGACTAGGCTGTATACTGTCTTGAAATCTAGGATCGGTCTCCATATCTATATCTGAGCCCTGAAATGATCCTGACATAAGCTTTGATCGACTATTGCTTGATGCTATTTTCTCTTCGTTGCCCGCCAATGATAGTTTGATGGCAGTTCTAATATCTGAGTCCGAGTCGAGAGTGCTGTCAGTATCCATATCCGAGTTTGGTAATGGGTTTGAGTTGGAAGACTGGTCCAATTTGCTATAATCTTGCATCACGGCTCGCCAATGGTCAAGGCCTAGGTTGGCCATGACTGATTCGAACGCCAGATCGCAGGCATTCTTCAGTTGACTGTTGGTATTCTCTGGGCCGCGACCATAACTGGGATCATATTCTTCCATCTCCCCTGTTGTTGCCCATGCGCTAGCAGTGTTAGCTTTGATGAGAGGAGCGAGTTAGAGGAGTTGTGTCTCACAACTCAAACTTTTCCATGATGAGTACCAAAGTGTTATAAACCCGTGGACGCTGTTCGTGGACCTCCTTAGGCGCCATGTCATCTGGGCAGACGAGAGCAGGCCATGCTGATTCTTGTAATGACGCTTGTTGGTAGAGGATGAACCTTCCAGGCTCGAGCACTGCCATCTTCAGCCGGTTCTATCAGTATTCAGGTAATTGCAATGATATAATAATAGTCAGTTGTGCGATAGTTATCGTAGGTCGGAGAGAACTTGTGAGTAAGCCGATATCTGATTGTCGGTAGATCATGGAACTTGAACAGTGAAGCTGGAATGAACATGGACGGTTCCCTTGAAAAGGTCTGGAGTCGCAATCGTCGGATCGCACCGCTTTTTGATTGAAGGACGAGTAGATACTGAGACTCGACGCTTGGAGCCTTCCAAGAGCCTGAGTAGAAGTTGGAGTTACTTCGGAGCAAAGCCAGGTAAGTTGCAATGGAAGGTTAGCGATTGATCAATAGAAGGCAGATCAAGCTACTGTAGAGTAGAGAAGCTGAAGCAAAGAGGAAGTCATTGGGAGCGAAGATAGATGAGGAGCTAGGCGATTGAGAGCAAGAGGTAAAGGTAAAGTGCGAAAGAGAGTCCACTGTGATAACAAGTGAGTGGGTAGTGGTGCCGTTCAAGCTCTGTTTCTACTTGAGAGAATGCGCACATCGTATTCGCGAATATTGGATACATGATGTATCGACGAACGATCTATTCTTGCGCAGGAAACTGGGGTGGAAGTCTGTAAGTGCGGAGTTGTCGGGGGTGTCAAGCACTCGCTGACTAACCAACTGTCAACCAATCAGCGAAACACTCTACCCGAATGTCGAATCTGGCATCAAGCATCAAGCTCACTCCGCAACTCTACAACGACCTCAAAGTTCACCACGCGTCTTCTCGTCGCCAGGCGCAAACCCAATTTCCGTATAACCTCAATCGCCCCGAGGTCTTCCTCGCACGACCATAACATCCAACACTTTACCACACCTCACAACCACCACAATGCTCGGCCTCGGAAACATGCAACCCCGGCAACTGGCCGCCCAACTCCTCAACTTCGCCCTCGTCCTCTCCACCGCCTTCATGCTCTGGAAAGGGCTCTCGGTAGTCAGCGACTCGCCCTCCCCCATCGTTGTCGTACTCTCCGGATCCATGGAACCTGCGTTCCAGCGAGGCGACCTACTTTTCTTGTGGAATCGGGGACTGGACACGCAAGTGGGAGAGATCGTGGTATATAATGTGAAGGGGAAGGATATCCCGATTGTGCATCGGGTTATTAGGAGATTTGGTGGAGGGTAAGTTGCTTCCGGTGATGCAGATGGCGGGATTGAAAGCTGGGTCGCACAGAGTAGTAGTGAAGCTATAAATGTTGGGGTTGAAAAAGAATTGAACGTGGAAGCTGACATTTGGTCTAGCAAATCACCCCTCCGCCTCCTTACCAAAGGCGACAACAACGCCGCCGACGACACTGAGCTTTACGCAACCGGCCAATCATTCCTAAACCGCAAAGAGGACGTCATTGGAAGCGTGGTTGGTTTCATACCTTTCGTGGGATACGTGACGATTCTTCTGAGTGAGTATCCGTGGCTCAAGCAGGCGATGCTGGGGATCATGGGGCTGATGGTTGTGCTGCAGCGGGAGTAAGACAGTGTTTACAGCGGGGTGATCTGTGGAATTGTAAAATATGAGGGGATTGCATGCGAGGTCTCACAAGGAATCTGACTGGGGAAGCTATACTTGAGGTCCGGTATGAGTCGTATCGTTTGAGCGCCGAAAAGAAACCACAGCATTAGCAAGCACGGCGTTTATGACATATGGCAGAGCACAAGAAGACGGCAGAGCCGAATGATATCTGTTTCGTGGTCAATGACCTATCCGTCCATCATCATCTTCTCATCTCTCAATTCCCTCCACCTTAGCCTCTAACTTCGAATAATGAGGTTGTTTCATCAGATGTCAAAGGGAGCAAAAGACCAACGATTCAGCAAAAAGAATGCTAGAAGGAGCAAAAAGAATTCAACACTGCATCGTACGAGGTTCGAACTCGTGACCCCTGCCTAACAGGTCATTAACAACATGGGAAGGCAGTATCCTACCACTGGACTAACGATGCTTCTGTTTTGATTCGATTGACAAAGTGGAAAATAAGTATTATACATACAACACTCGAGAGAAGGACAATTAGCAGTAATTGACTAAGAGGGTAAGTGGGCCATTCGAAGAGACCGGCAGGGAGCTGCGTTTGTGTGACGTAGCTTCCCGTAGCGGTAAGGTGAGTCGCAGAAGATGAGATGGTCGTGCATCGACGGGAGTTGTGGGATGACGAGGGCTGGACAGAGCAATGGGCAACGTATCTACATAAGGACTGCTGTTCGCTTCATTTCAAATGTTCCTCAGTCTGAACGGATACTTAATATGCACCTGAGGTCTAGGCAGATAGAAGTGAGCTGTGACCTGAAGTACGAAGGTGGTAGCAGTGCTATGCAGGAACACAAAGTCTACAGTACGGTTTAGACCAAGCCAAAGCATCGTTTAGCACAGGTGGAGAGTTAACAGTAAGCAGTGCAAGATTTAATTCATACCGCAGTTGACTAGTGTACATAGGTCGTGAGCTTCATGTTCTACCCGCCTCCTCGTAATGTATGGAGAGGCAAAACATCATCGATGAAAACCGCCTTTAGCCGCATCGAGCTCCATGCGGTCATAAGAAGATCGCCATAGATTGATAGCCTCATAAGACTCAGTAGATAATAAATGGAATGAGGCTGATAACAAAAAGAACCGATCCAGTGCCCTGACCCCGTTGCACCACGACCGACCACCGGAACTGACGACTATAACCGCCGAAGCTCATGAGTGAGACCCGTACGACTGAAACGACAAAGTGAGGGAGCGTGACATCCGATTACTCGGACTCTTCCTCATCCTCTGCTGCCTCCTCGGCAGCTTGCTGTAATAATCAATTAGTCACGAGATA
This sequence comes from Herpotrichia juniperi, assembly GCA_014905255.1. Taxonomy (NCBI): domain Eukaryota; kingdom Fungi; phylum Ascomycota; class Dothideomycetes; order Pleosporales; family Melanommataceae; genus Herpotrichia; species Herpotrichia juniperi. The sequence continues at coordinate 832,369 of BLYF01000166.1, read as the reverse complement.
AACGTAGATGATAGGAACAAGCTTACAGCATATGCGGCCTTGTCCTCCTCGTACCGCTTCTTGTCAGCGGCAGCCTTGGCCTCATAGGGCTGTCGTTGCTTCTCGTTGAGCGCCTTCCACTTCTCTCCAAGCTGCTTGCCGACCTCACCTGGGCAAGTGTTAGAGAGTTGACGATGATATGAGTTAGTAGATCTACTTACCGAACTTGATTCCAGGGTTGTCCTCACGGACTTTGTCGCGCTGGTCGTTGGCGAAGAACATGTACGCAGAAAGACCACGCTTAGGCGCGTTGGGGTCTGGAGCAGTTAGATAAAGTTTCTGGGAAGGAATGTGGACAACTTACCCTTCTTCTTCTTGCCCTCCGCCTTGGTGGCAGCCTTGCCCTTGCCTCGGGTGGTCTTCTCCTTAGGCATGATAGTAGGTCTGTTATTGGATGTCAGTTACTTGATGTGTTGCAAATAAAGTTGAAGTGAGAGAAAAGATTTGGCGGAGGAAAGAGCACGAGCATGTTGGATTTGGTGGTGGCGTCGGTAAGTGTGAAACCGCTGAAGTTGACATTGACAGTTGTGGGAGAACACAAGTGACATGCTGTGGAGCGCATTGTTTTGCGCGCAAAGCGATTGTGGTCGCAAAACACCACGATGCGTCGCGAAGTTGCGCGAATAGGGTAGACAGGAAGATTGCAATACTCACAGACTGTGTAGTCTTCGAGAAAAAAAACTAGTGTTCGATGAAAGTCTGTTTGGTGGTCAGTATGCGCTTGGTGGTGAGTGATGGCGACGGCGAGCAACAAGAAAGCAAGACGCGATGCGACTCTGAAGATGATGAAATCAGAGATGGAAAGCGACCTGACGTGTAGATACGAGGTATTTACGCGTAAAAAAAAGGTGCAGTGTGGTTGGGGGATGCTGATCGCAAAGCTGCTATGAGCATTTATAGGCGAGACGTACTGTTGTGGTGGGCGCGAAGTTTGGTGGGCAATTCTGCTGTGAGGGAAGATTGGTGAGGGAGAGCTCTCACGCAAAGTGGGAGCGACGAGTCTCTTACAAAAGGTGCTGCGGCCATCGGGCCAGAAGCCTTCCCGCTTTGGGGTGGTCACGTGTATAGAGCCAAAACAAGTCGCCGGCCTGGGAAAGTGCGCCCGTTGCCATCACATTCCATTACACACATCCACGTCTCCAATTCAATGGGCGTAGAGACGATAACAAAAACTGCTTCGATCGAGATTGTACAGTACTGCTCTGTCACGCCTCGCCGTCTCCCTCCTGTTCCCGCATTGGCTTCCCATCTCCTCGATCGGGGCGCTGCTGAGAGTTGGGCCGGTCTGAGGAGAAGGTGCTAGGACACCGCTCTCCCTCCACAGCAACGCCCACATTCCATGTCGCCCGTTGATATTACGCGCAGACGATTGGATCAGTCCTGCGCGCGGGCTGCGTCAATGTTATCTCATTTCAAACAAGGACGGCAGGCTGAATCGCAGTACAAGCATGGCTGCCCCCTCCACAGCTGCGAGCGCGTAAGTCAATTTGGACGGGCACACTTCCGCTGCCTTGCAGGTTCCCTACCAATTGGCCCCCCAATCTGTCGAGACTGCTCTCGGCAGCTGGCCTGAAGCGCGTGAGACGTCGCATCGTACGGCTACCAGATCCGCCCTCTTTGATGGGAAAGGCGCATCAGCTGCAAAGTGGTCGCTGCAAACGTCACCTCGCACAGCCATGAAAACAGTCGTTTGTGGCAGGTGCTGGTCGGCCTTCTTTGACCCTGCGCACAAGCAAGGAAGCTGGCTAATACCGTAAAACACCACATTGAAAATCAGCTCATCAGCTTGCTGTATGGTTGTTATCGCTGGAGTGCTCAGATCGCGGAATCAGATGTGCCCTCCTCGACCTCATGCACCACTGCCACCCTAACATTCAATCTCCGCTACATCCGACGTGTCAACAGGACTTGTATCCAGCATCAGATTGGGCTTCTTTACTACTTCAGCAGATAAAGACAATAAACCATCACTCTGTCAGATGTCGACTGCTGCAAAGCTCTAACGCGTAGCCGTAGCCGTCAACATACGGATTACTAATAAGCATAAGGGTCGTTGCTTCATGGTCAGCAACATAAGTCAACGTCAACTGACTTTCATCATGGCGCAACAAGGCCTTCGTCCGCGCAACCGAGTGCCTGTCATCTAGAGCTTGCGATAGTCTCCTAGCCTAGCCCACCAGGAAACGTTAAATCGCGCAGAAGGATACAGAACTTCTGTGAGTTTGTTTCACACCCGCAGGCTAAACCTGAACACAAGAAGTACTTACGCAGGTACTTTAGAGTATCACAAACGTACCTCACCTTTGCAAGTGCCACGAGTGCAGCTGTCTCTATACTCAATCAAGTGTCACCCTCGTGTTATATGAACCCACGTTTCACGCATCTCCCAGGACTGCTCGCCATATGAAACACGCACAGGGCGCAATAGGTTGAATCACTACCAGACTGTAGTTGACTAAGGAACTCTTTTTTTATGGATGACTATGCCATGCATATCGGGACGTCAAACGATCAAGTTGACTTTGTATAGCACTGTTGTGTTTGCCAGAGGCTACTCTGTCCTTTGAGTGAGATGGCGCGAGGCTTCCTCAAGAACGAACCCAGCTCATTCGTACATCTAGCCTGGTTAATTATGAGACATTCGAGTCTCTACCTATCGAAACTGTTGTTAAAAAATGCAGTAGCTGAGGTTCCCACATCCATTCCATCAGAACATTATGTTCTCGCGTACTCCAAAGCTAATAGACTTGCGACCACATACACACTAGTCATACATATTTATTCTCTTTTAGCCCATTATCGAGCCACGTCCTTAGTCGTTCGTCCATATTCCAAGGGCATATCGCGACCTGACTCTTACATCAATCCTCCTCGTCGTCCAACACGAGCTCGCACAGGACCTCATCATCTGCCCAGTTAATACCGCTACCGACAATCGTTCCAGAAACGAGGCCTTTCAAGCTTTTTGTCTTTCTACGCAACTCTTTCACTTCTTTCTCCGCGGCTTTCACCTGATCACGAAGTTCCGGGTTCTCGATGTCTTCTAGCTTCTGGGCTTTCAACTCATCTGCAAGAGCAAGGAGTGTTTGCGAAAGTTCGCTGTTCTTCCTGTTGGCGGTGATGTTTCTACGTTCGGCGGCGCTCAGCGCATGCGTGTTTGAGATTAGTTTTGCAGCCAAAGAGCCATGCAGCATAGAAACCACATTATTCTCCACTATTAGTGGCATGATGCGTCTATATACTGTTAAATCAATTTTAGAACATGGTCGGCAAGCTCACTTTTCAGCATACTCAGTGTCCTCACCGCCGTGAACAGCCTTCAGAATGGGGTCCATGACCAGCACATTATGTGAAACCCTGTTGCGCAGCTCATACTCTGCTTTTGCTTCCATAGCTTCGCGCTGGGCTACTATCAGCTGCTCTTGCAAGACATCGTCTGATAGCGCCGAGACATCGGGCACGTGTGCTGCAAACAAGTTAGCAAGTTAGCAAGTTAGTCCCGGGGTCAAATACAGGACCCGCATGAACGTGGTTACGTACCTTCTTTCTGCGCCTCGAGGAGGCTTCTTTGCAATTGAAGTTCGCGAAGTTGATCGTGAAGTTGGAGCGCGAGCTTCTCGGTTTCTGAAAACGCGAACGCGTCGTTGTAGGATGTCTGTAAAAGATCTGAATAGTCGTCTGGGTTTTTTGGAGCGGACGCCGCGTCCGCCATGATAGTGTCATCCCCAGCATCCATGGTGAAAACGCGACGACCCGATGAACAAATAAGCGGCTGAGTGAATGATCTGATTATGTTCACGGATGCAAAACGGGTGGCCCGTGGGCACAATCCCTGCAGGTCGTTTACCTTGGCGGCTACTCCTGCCCATGCTCACCTCAAGACTGCAGCCTCACACTTTACAGTCCTGATCGCAACAGACAACTTGCGCTGGAGGGCTCTCCGAATGTCGCTGCAGATAGCTGTGGCTCATACGGGCCAGCGCCTTGACGCTGATCCTGTTGGCTTCAATTCTGTCGAGGCCTTGAAGCACTGGATCTCCGAGTCTACTGAGATACCGCCTGAATACCAGATCCTGCTCACACCAAGGGGGAAGCACGTCAAGCTGCAGGCTTTACTGACCGAAGTAAGATCTGTCTACCCCCTTTTCCCAATAGTGCTAATGTCTTACCATAGAAGGAGATATTTGTCTACAACCGCGAGCTCTCAACTGGCGCCCAGTCCTCCCTTTCTCCGATACCACTCCCCGAACCCTTTGCCCCCGATGACCCTCCCGACACGCTATCCAGCCATACCGATCTGCGCGCATGGCAGACCCTCTTTCAAGCCCGCCGCAACTGGGCGTTCACTGTCCTGGAGAAGTCCCAGTCCATGTCCAGAGTGGCTGCGAAGTACTTTGGGGAACAAGCGACGATTGAAAAAGGAACCCAAATCGCTGTTGGAAACCATGATTCGCACATTCGCGGTCTCGAACAAAAGCATCAGGCAGCGAAAGAATGGTTTGATGGTGTTGAAAAGGAGACAGGCGAGAATCTGCGGAGGCTGGACGCCGACTTCGGACAACTAGGGTCTATACCTGCGAAAGCTGAATTCGTGCAGTTTCTCGCTAAGGAGGTGCGGTCGGCGCAGGGCAACAAGAAGACCTCACCCAATCGAGCGACTACTCTTCAAGATTACCTAGATGTTGAAGATGTGAGGGGGGCTACTGTTGTGAGCAAGCGCGTTAGGGAATCTTTCGCAAAACGTATGACTAGCATGGGGACACAACTCGAGAAGGTCGCGGCGGACTACAACGAGCTTCTAGGTGCCATTGGCCAGAGTCAGAGTCGATCATTGGTCGATGATACGGAAGAGCCCGTGCGACTATACAATGAAATCGACGCAGTTGCGAAGAAGGTAGAATCTGACTTTGAACATGTCATGGGATTACCTGCGAACTCGAAATCTGTTGCACAAGTCTCGAAAATGGCGCTTCTACATACGCGGAACTTCCTGCCAGCTATCAAGGAATACAGCTCTGAAATGAGTGATCTAGTGAGGAGGTCTGTGGAGCAGAAAAACTTGGCCATACAGAACGCAGTGGACAGCATGCGCAGTATAGCTGCTATCGAGTCTGTCATTTCAACACTCGGCGCAGAACTCGAATCCATTAACATCCCACAAGAAGGCGTGGCTGCGTTCGAGCTTCTGTCACTGGTCAGCAGACTTCCATATATATATGGAACCCTGTTACTTGAAGCTGTTCGAAGGCGTGAATGGATGGACAAGATGAAGAAGGATACATCATCACTAGCAGAAGAAATGGCAGGATTTCAGGAGGAGGAAGAGCGACGAAGAAAGAGATGGCTCAAGCCGATCGCAGATGTCATCAATATTGAAGCAGTGCAAGGGAACATGCTTGGCTTTGAGATGAACGTGCAAGCCGAGAAGAACAGTTGGCCGGATGTGACGCGTGAAGATCTACAAGAATTCCTCAAGGTTCTACAAGGGCTTGATGGACAGAGTTCGGAAACCGAGGCCCTCTCACAGGCTATCAAAGATCTTGACCGGCCAACAAAACAGCAAGTGAAGCGCGCGAAAAATTTCAAGATGGGAAGTATTCACGAGCCTGCTTTTGGGCGGGGATCACAGCTTCTAGTTAGAGGGGACGACGACCTACGGGTTCTGAAGGAAGCAAATACGAAGCTTGAAGACGAATTGAAGGGTTCCAAGAGTCGGGTCAGACGGCTTGAGGACTTGCTCCACCGTCAGAACCATCTTAGTCGACTCTCAATCGGAGGAATGCCTTCGTTCGGCCCAACAAGTCCGGCAGATCCATCGACGCCGACATTGGAAACAGGATCTCCGCGACTCCAGGACGAGCCTTCACGACGCTCCTCAATCTCTTCGCGGCGATTCTCGACGACCCAGGGGCAGGATGACAAGCGCAAGATTGCCCGAATTGAGCAAGAGCTTGCAACAGAGAAAGAGGCACGTGCGAAACTGGAGAAAGAGGCACAAGCTAAGGGGGCTGAAGATTCAGAGCTGAAACGTCAAGTTGAAGAAGCTGTCTCTACAAAGCAGAACATCATGGAGAATATGAAAGCCCAGCAAAAAGAATTCGCCGACGAGCGAAGATCACTTGAAGACGAGATTCGCAGTTGCAAAACCAAAATCGAAGAGGCTGAAGATGAGCTGGATCGCGTGCTAGGAAGTCGCGATAACGAACGAACTGGTGTTGACGCGAGGATTCAAGAACTAGCACATGAGCTCGAAAAAACCCGCAAGGAGGCTGCGGAGAAGGACAAATTAGCGAGCAAACGGATTTTGGACTTACAGAGAGAAATCGAGGAGCGCAAAGATGTAGAAGTCCGGCATTACGAATCGTTGTCTTTAGCCTTGAACCGCTTGTCCCCCGAGGCCAACGTACCGGAAGACCACTCCGCTCTTATCACTCAGCTCGAAGATCTAGCTCTACGATCACTCAGCTACCAGGAGGAGCTTCAGGAAGCAGTCGCGATGGCCAGATCCGAAAATGAATCTACTCGCGCAAGGGCAGAGGAGCAGGAGACGGAATGGAAGGCCAAGCTGAGCCAGGAGGAAACCGAAGCATCGTCAATGCGAGAGCAGTTGGATATGGAGAAAGCCAAATCCAGGTCTATATCTGAGGAGTTGGAGGAGGAGCGTGCACACCTGCGGCTGTTGCGAAAGAAGTTTGCAGAAGGCGAGACAGGATCCGAAGCCCTGAGAGGACGAGTAGCAGACGAAGAATCAAAGGTCGGACGATTGCAAGTGGAGCTTGCCGAGTCAAAATCGCATGCGAATAGTCTCGATGTCGAGCTCACACATCTACAGAGAAAAATCACGAAGTTTGAGGAAGTTGATTCGTCACAATCTCACCAACGGTCAATTCGAGCGAAAGATCTCAGCCATCGCCTTTACTCGCAACACGAGCGCCTCCTCCGTCTTCTTGAGACACTTGGCTTTGTCATTACCTATGAAGACGGCGCTATGGCCCTCCAGCGCATGTCTAAAGTCAGCGGCAGCACCATTATGGGCGATGCCAATGGTGCAAGTCTTGCACGTAGTGTGATCGCACCATCTCCTACTCCTCTGAAACGGCATCTGGAGGACTACAACGAACTCGCGTTCCTCCAATGGTCTGAATCTACGAAGCCCGAAGTAGAAGACCAGCGCTATCACGAGCTTCTCGATACCCTCAACCGTTTCAACGTCGACACATTCAGCGATGCCGTGTCGAAACGCATGCGGGATATGGAACACACAGCGCGTAAATGGCAGAAGGAAGCACGCGCATACAGAGACAAAGCTCATCGCTTCCAAGCCGACGCCCACGAGAAGATCGCATTCCGTTCCTTCAAAGACGGAGATCTTGCTCTCTTCCTTCCCACAAGAAACCAGGCCACCCGCCCCTGGGCCGCCTTCAACGTCGGAGCACCGCACTACTTCCTTCGTGAGCAAGACTCGCACAAGCTGCATGGCCGAGAATGGCTCGTAGCTCGGATCTCTAAAGTCGAAGAGCGCATTGTGGATCTTTCGAAAACCATGGACGGCACAGCAGGACGCGCATCCATGGACGGCCGATCCATCACATCGAACAGCGCCATTTCCTTCGAAGACGACAACCCCTTCGAGCTCTCCGACGGGCTAAGATGGTATCTCCTCGACGCTGCGGAAGAGAAGGCCGGAGCGCCAGGTACACCGGGATTGGGCAAGAGCACCGTGGCTAGCGCGCGCATAGTCGGGCAGGGACAAATGGAGATGGTCAAGAAAAAGGCGTCTAATGACCCAGCCAAGACTCTCGGCAAGTCCCTCGACAGCAGACGCAGCAGCGGCACAAGCCGCCAGGGCGTGCCAGTCGTCAGCAGAAACTCGAACGAGGCCGTCCCGACGATGGACAACCCAGACTCGGGGGCAAATTCAACAACGGCGACCAGGGGCGCGAGTCCGCTCGGTGGCCCGGGGCCGAGCCATCTGAGGGAGAGTGAGGCAAGCGCTGATGCGACGACGGAGAGGCTGCTACGCGGCCAGGAAGAGGTTAGAAAGGACCTCCTTTGGGGACCTTAGGTTGGCAACTGTATTTCCACCTAGGCCCCTACACTCTTGATGGCGCTCGCTAACTTTGTTCAGTCTTCTCCAAAAGTCCGGATCCCCCCGCAGCATGAGTCGCCTCGCAAGGCGTCGATCCCTGGTCTGGCGAACCTGGGTAATAGCGGGATCTTGAGAAACTTGCCGCCGTCGCGTACGACTTCGCCGACCAAGAGCAGAGTGAGCAGCGAGAATGGTGCGGGTGCGGCGAAGAGGAAGAGCAGCATTTGGGATAGCCTTTTTCAGGTGGATATCAGCTATCAGAGTTCGAAGGCGCCGAGGAAGTGAGGGGTGGTTATTTGGCGGTTATTGTACTTGTGCATATAGGGGGTTTGTGGGGGGGTGGGGGACCTTTTGTAGCATAGCGGTTGGGGGTCGCGAGCGGTCAGGTTCCATGTAAGCGTAATATTTCCGTCCAGATCATACGATCAGTCTTGCAGTTTCTTTGGGTATGGGCGGGTGTCATTGCGGTTAGAAAAAAAAAGTTTCAATAAATAATCTGCTGTGCTCTTTGGGGGTATCATATGCAATCGCTATCCGTACACAGCCGTCCTACTGCTCTTCCTTCTTGTCCCCTGTGCCCTGCGCCAGCTCCACGCCCAACTGGTCCAGAAACCGGTCCGCCTGCCCCTTCGCCCGCTTCTCCTGCATCGTGCGCTTCTTCTCCGCAATGAACTTCTTGCGCTCGTCGAGCTGCTTGTTCCGCGCGCTCCTCGCACGCTCCGTGTCGTCCCTCTCCCGCTCCAGATTGCTCATCTGCGCCCTGCGCTCGTCCTCGTCCTTGGAGAAATGCATAAACGCCGTTCCCCGCTGCCGCATCTCTTCGCGGCCGTCGAAATGCACCTCTGGCGGCGGCGTGAGCTCTTTGTCGCGCTTGGCGGCTAGGTCGGCCATCTGCTGCGCGATGGTTTCGTCGGGGTTGAACGCGTTGGTCTGCACGGTGTCGCCGTAGATGATCCCGCTTGAGGGCATGGACGGGCGGGCGGTGAAGCGGTCCGGCTCGTTGAAGGCCTGCGTCTGCAGTTTGCGCTTCTCGCGCGCGATTTCGGCCCGTGAGCCCTTCCTCGTGCGCCCAAACTCGTCGACGTATTCTATCATCTCCTCCTCCGAAGCCTCCGATTCAGAGTCCGACTCTGACTCGGCTGCGGCGCCGTCTGGCCCTTGCTTCTCGGCCCATTTGCTGTCGAAATCGACGCCGTATTTGTCGTCGAGATCCTCGATGTCGCCTCGCTTCAGCGCGTTGTACAGGCGGGCTTTTTCTTCCATCCGCCGCTGCGTCCGCTTCCAGGTTGCGCCATCTTCTTCTTTCTCGGTCGCGGTTCGCCCGCGATGTTTCTGCGTGAAGGAGGCGTCTTCGAGGTCTTTGAGCGCGCGCTTCTTCACGTTCTTATTGTGCGTCGAGAAGATGTCTTCTTTCTTGGGCTTGCCGCGCGCAGGGGCAATCTTGCTGGGATCAGATGCGGAGGATTTGATGAGCGAGGAGAGGGCCGAGGAGAAGGCGAGGGTGCTAGAGCTGGAGATTTCTTTGCCCGTGTTGCGGGGTTTCTTGGCGGGCCGTTGATTGTAGAGGTGGGCGTCTTTGGCTGACATTGTGGGCGTTTGGTACGTGGGATGGTGAAGTGTGGAAACGCGGTCATGTCGGTGGTGAGCTTGGACGACGCGCCGCCGCCGACGGTCGGAGCTTGGCTGTTGGTGGGGCACGTGCGGGGTGAATGTTTTTCGCGATTTGGAGCTCCCCCACGAGCAAACACCGAAAAGATAGGCTTGATCAGCATCGGCATCGAGAAACTCGGCAGTGCGGCCTTATAAATTCTTTTCTTTTCACTCAAAAGGCTTCAGGGTTGTTCAATTGACTTCACTTTTTCAACATCGCCCTATTTCATTGCTTCAATCCCAAATTCAAAATGCCAGCTCCACGTCAGGTCTTCATCGCCGTAATTGGTATTTTTCCCAGCGTCTTTCACACCTACTAGACCTCTGACAAGCTTTGTAGGTGCTGGAGGTGTAGGAAAAGCCTTCCTCTCCCAACTCTCCACTCTCGCGACCAAGCTCTCTCGCTCAACCTCAGCTCCAACCGACCTCTCCTTGATCTATCTCTCCACTTCAAAGAAGGCCATATATCACTCCGACTATAAGTCTCTCAGCAATTGGGAAGCCGACCTCTCCGCCTCCAGCACATCCACCCTCTCTCCTTCAAAGCTCGTCGAGTACCTCACCAAAGCCCCTGGAAAGGTCGTACTAGTGGATAACACTTCGAACCAAGACGTTGCGGACTCGTATCCCCAGTTCTTGCAGAAAGGAATTTCAATCGTGACACCGAACAAGAAGGCTTTCAGCTCTACATTCGCCCTCTGGAGCTCCATCTTCGATGCCGCAGGCAACGGGAACGGCGATGGCGGCTACATTTTCCACGAATCCTCCGTAGGCGCCGGTCTACCCGTAATCTCTACTCTGAAAGAGCTAGTAGAAACAGGTGACGAGGTGCTCAAGATCGAAGGCGTGTTCAGTGGCACCATGAGCTTTCTTTTCAATTCCTTCCAACCCACTTCCGGCGGTGGAGGCAAATTCTCGGCTGAGGTTAAGACGGCGAAAGATAAGGGGTTTACCGAGCCGGATCCGAGGGATGATCTGAATGGATTGGATGTGGCGCGCAAACTCACGATTCTCGCCCGTCTCGCAGGCCTTGAGATCGAGTCACCGACATCTTTCCCTGTGCAGAGTCTCATACCCAAAGAGCTCGAGTCCTGTACCTCAGGCGACGACTTTATGCAGCGCCTCCCCGAGTTCGACGGTCAGATGGACGAGCTGAAGGCCGAGGCAGAGAAGGAAGGAAAAGTCGTCAGGTTCGTGGGAAGCGTGGATGTGCCGGCAGGGAAGGTGAAGGTTGGACTAGAGAAGTTCGATAAGAGCCATCCGATTGCGGCGCTCAAGGGGAGCGACAACATCATCGCTTTCTACACGAAGCGATACGGGGATAACCCGCTCATCATTCAGGGTGCGGGGGCTGGTGGCGAGGTTACCGCTATGGGTGTTACGGGGGATCTGATCAAGGTGTTGCGGTCACTACAGTAGAGACTGAAACTACGGCTTATAGCCTAGGCTAAACAAAATATTTTGTTGCGATTGATATTTCTTACTTTGGTGAGTGTTGTCCGTTCTTACAGCCTCATACATCTCGACCCCTTTCACCATGACTAATATCTTACTCTTCTCTTACGTCATTTTTTCACACTCCATGAACATCGATGTAAAAAGCATTGTGTATTGAGGCTGCTAAGCTACTATAAAAGAAGACTAGACCATAAATAGGCCCGTGCTCATACGCCTTCAGCCTCACCACCACCACCTTTTTCTCTGTGTGTTGTCAGTGGCTTGCCCCTCCTACGCATCCAGCTTTGCCACGATGATCTTCTTTCATATCTGTCACGATCGACTCCCCCATTCTATTCCCATCTATTCTCATTAGCTACTTCTTCGTCTTTTCTCTCTTTCATGTCCTTACCCCTTACCCTAACCCACACACGATGAACATCATTGATCGAGATCTATTGGCTGTATCAGATTCAGAGCCACAGCGACGTTTGCAATCTTCTCTCGACTCCTTTTCTTTAGAGTTTACGCCAGATGGCCGACACGTTCGTTGGTCGGTATCGAACCGTCGGCACCCTCGTAATTGGAGCGCAATGCGCAAATCTTTCGATATCAGTTTAGTCATCTTTCTAGAATTTTACGCGTGAGTTTGTCCATAATTATTTATTCTTCTCGCCCGGAGACCACACCTGATTTCTATGATTGGCTGACAAGTTGTGTAGAACGGCCGTCAGTACGGCGGGGGTTGGTTCATCTCTGCTTATCTAGGGGGATGATAGAGCGCCCGAGGCTGATAATAAGCTCCAGAGTTCAGCTGTAAATACCGCCGGGAAAGAGTATGGCATTTCACACACCCTGGCACTTTTTACCTTCATTTCGCTGTAAGCGTCCCGCGACCTCTTAGACCTATTACCCTTCCTACGACTTACTAGAAACTTTTGGAGCTAACGTCTCGCAGTTACCTCATTGGGCAAGGAATTGGTGGCGTGCTTTTCCCTCCATACTCCGAGACATTTGGACGGAAGAAACTTTACATTGTCAGTACGGCACTCTACGGCATATTCTGTCTCGTTGTTGGAGCTGTTCCCTCGCTGGCGGGTGTAATAGTCGGTCGATTCATCACGGGCTTCTTATCTGCCATCCCCACAACCGTGGCTGTAGGTAGCATTGAGGACATGTTCAACGCAAAAGCCCGGATTTGGGTGGTATTTCTCTGGGCTCTATTCGCCAATCTAGGGTTGATCACTGGGCCTATTATGGGAACTTACATTACGCTTACACTCGGATGGCAAGTTCGCATTCTAAATTTGAACGACGAGATGTCGCTGCTTACATTCCAATGCAGGAGATGGCTATTCTACATTGCCGCTATCGTCTACGGGTTGCTTACCCTTCTTCTTTTCAGCATCCGTGAATCTCGACCGTCCTTGCTCCTTGTCCACGAGGTTACGAAACTGCGCAAAATAACCGGCATCGAGACCCTGCAAGCATTAAATCCAGATCACACTCCTAGTCTACATAGCTTTGCCAAGATAGCTCTATTTCGTCCCATACGACTCCTCCTCACAGAGCCTATTGTATTCCTAGCCTCACTAATGAGCGCCGTCGTGTCCGGCTTGGCCTATCTTTTTACCGGGGTTCTACCGCCCATCTACGAAAGCTTTGGGTTCTCGCCCAGCTCAGCTTCGCTGCCGTTCCTGGCTATTGGTGTTGGGATGCTGGCCGGCATCCCCACCCGGATCCTTGACAACTGGATATTAGCGAGACACGAAAGAAAAGGACACCCCTTCGCACCGGAGTACAAGCTCAGTGGGATTATCATCGGGGCACCTGCTCTGGCTGGAGGGCTTTGGTGCTTTGCCTGGACTATTCCGCCTCTGGTTCACTCCGTACACTGGCTGGTGTCCATGGTGGCGCTGGGGTTTATTGGGTACGCCGTGAACGAATTTGACACCGTGTTGGCCGGGTATCTAGCAGATAGCTATCTCAGCTATGCGGCCAGTAGCTTCGCAGCTTTGTCTCTCCTTCGCTCGGCCATATCTGCTGCGTTTCCCTTGTTTACCGATCAGATGTTCAAGACACTTAATGCAAACGTCGCCGTGTCTGTTCTTGCTATATTGGCTACGGTACTCTGTCTTGTTCCAAGCCTGTTCACCAAATATGGAGAGCAGATTCGAGCGAGAAGCAAATTCGCAAAGTACAGTCTGCAAGTCTATCGAGAAAATGGGGTCGACAATGAGGGATACTAAGGTATATTGACAATTGGTTTAAACATTGAAAGAGTCTCGTCACAGCATAGGGATTGGAACATCCAGGACCTGCCCAGCATTTTACCGGGACTTCTTTCCAGCTACTAATTAGATAGCTAGATAAGGCACTGTTTTCTTTTCAACTTCCTGTACTGGTGTGCATAAGCCTCCATGTATCATAATAGCCTATCCGAGCAGTTGTGATTTACAATTAGAGGTGACGTTGCAGGACGTCAATCATTCCTATATACTTTGTATATTAACAAGTAACCGCTACTCGAAGAGGATATAAACACACCTCACTATACTCGCTATATTGCAACTGGTGCTTACACGTGAACAGACAGAACAACAGTTAGACTGACATCATTTCGGAGCGTCAGTGTCGGGCTCATTTTCCGGGATATCCTTTCGAACGTTACTTCAATTTTTAAGACCTCCTTTAGGCAGTCGAAAACACTCTTTAAAAGCCAGTTTTAGCCCACAAACTTCCAGTAATAAACGTGACAGATGTAGAATTCAGTATTAGAGCAGATCAGTTCAACCAACGATGGATTTTTTTGGACGATGGCTGCTTCCACTCAGTTGAAAGGCGTTGCTTCTACAAACAAAGAAGGTTGCGCTTTTAACAGCTTCAAAATCACGGTTGAGGGATCTCGTGATGAAGACTTTCACTCTCTAATGTTTGCCAGGTAACGCAACCGAGCCAGTTCAATATAAGCACACCTCGTACCGTACCCTTTCTACTCCCACCTGCAGTCTCTTCCCTCACTACCACCATTCATAACCCTCCTTACTTAACCACCATACCACTCTTAACTCCTTCTTTCACAACTTTCCTCCGGTCTGAACCATGTGTAGCACTATTCGAGAATTGCTTTCCGGCCCTGGTGGAACTGCTCAAAAGATTCCTGCCAGCAGCCCGGCCATAAAAGCCACAGACACCATCACCAATACACCTTCTCGGGGTCTAGCAAAGACCCCACTAGACCCACCATCCGCCACCGTGCGCTTCAAACCTGGTCTCGCCACTCCTTCCAATCGCCAATGGAGCGAAGATTACGATGATGTAGAGTTCGATTTCTCGCCCTCAGGTTCACCGTCAAACACTGTGTGCTTCGAACGCGGTCCCATCACTCTTTCTAATCGCCGATGGAGCGAAGATTATAACGATGCGGAATTCAATTTTTCGCCTGCAGGCTCACTACAGACTCTCAACAATCCGGTTAAGACACTCCGCGGGTATTCACACAAGACTATACGTGGTAATACACACACGGCTCTACGCAAGAGCCCACCGAAGGGCATTACATCAGCGGCAGACCTCTGGAACCCGGACGACAGCGAGTTCCCCGACTGGCCTGAGAACAAAGAGTTTGCAAACCGTTCCCAACTTCTCAACATCTGCTAACGGCCACCAGTCTAGAAATCGCCGTAGAAGAGTACAGAACCAACTACGGCACCTTCAAGAAGGCCCCGTACAGCTTACGACGCCAGATGGAAACTGCTCGCCACAACGATAGTTCCACAGGCCAACCCACCATCTTCGAACTAGAACCCATGCACTTCACCGAAAACGCAACCGAGGAAGACCAACGCGACATGATCGCCGAGCTCCAGGATCAGTCCCGCGGCGACCCCCTCGCCATGGACTTGCACGACGAAGTGATTGCGCAATTCTTCACCAAACGAAGCGCGCTGTTACCGGTCGGCTCTCCCTTACGACACATGCATTTACTCGACTGGAAGGCTTACCGCGACTCCCGTAACGTAGTCGTCGAGCGCGCCGGGCCGCGTCTGTGCGATGCAGTGGCGACGGTCTTGTTCGGGACGAATCCCAAGTGTCTGGAAGACTTCTTGGATCCGAACGTCAGGGTCTTCGAGTGGCGGCGTGATGTGCACGATGTGGTTATCCGGCGGTGTGGGAACGAGGTTGTTGTGAGTCTTGTACACTATGGTGGATGTCATTGGCTGACAAGACGTTTAGGTGGGCACTTTTCGGAGCGTGGGCTTCGCCTATATCTGGACTGCGTATGTTAGGTCTTTGATTGACTATACGGGTAAGTGGCTGGAAGTCTATGCGGGAGTTAGTAGGGGCAAGACTCCTGTTCTTTCTACTGGACCCGCGTGGGATGAGTACGAGGAGATTAACCCACCCAGTGACGTTGGGCCAACTGATGAGAAGTTCGCGTTGTATATGGGGCGCAGGATGTCGAGCTTCTTGATCAGAAGGAAGGTATGGGCTTACCAGGGATGGGTAGAGGTAGCGGGTTACACGGTTACGTGGGAAGCTGATGGGGTTGTCACGATTGTGAATGATCTGGACAAGGAGAGGCAAACGGATTTTGGAGATGGTGACGAGGATTAGATGAGTTTTGGTGAAAGGCTTCTGTATGATCTCTGATGTATGTCTATTTAGTATTTTGGGTGGAAATTTTGGGATCGGTTGAGTTTCTCTGGTACCAACTCTTTGACGCTGGAGGCCAATGGAAATGTAAGGATCTTCAGTGATCTAGATAGGCAGAAGGAGACTGAGGGTTGAGATAGCGATGGGGATCAGGCATTTGGTGGCTGTCTCGTGTAGGAAATTCTGGGGTTGTTCTTAGATTCGTTTTGCATGCAGATTCGCAGATCTGTTAGGATGCACTGGCGAGGCAGCTTCGTGCGCTGAACATACCTCACGCTCCAAATGTAAACATTTCTTGTTTGAGGAACTGGCCGCTGTACATAGAGATATATAATTGCTGTGATCAAGGAAGTACGAGGGAGTTTTTTTTTTTTAGTAAAAAAAAAAAGAAAAAAGAAAGAAGAACTGCACAATGGTGTAGCGAACGCAGCGCTTCATATAGAGAAATCAGTCTGAAAGTTTTGGGGTACTGATGGCGCTCGCACCGTTGAGTGGGTTGCGGATGGCAAGATCACAAATGCCTTCAAACCGCCCAGCAGAAGGTACTGGAACGCATTGATAGAGGTGACAACTAAACGGATCTTTAGAGAACTGGTATGAGATATCCTAGGGAGCGTCCGTGATCGGTATGATGCGGGATTCTTTCTGGCGGTTTTTGGAGACTTCGTGCGTAATTGATTGGGAGACTTGTATCCATTATTTTGCTGCTAAGTCGCGACTCCGAGGGGCCAAGAAAGGCGCTATATGGTTCTGTAGGGCGACGAGTCGTTCATAGGGGCTAGGCTTATCCCACAGTAAATGGAGATATTTCCTAGCCACAGATGAACTGATCTCGCTGTTGAACTCCCTTATCGCACTCAAGAGCTCTTCCCACTCGGCGAAGCGCATTTTCCATTCGCCGTACTCCCACTTAAAGTTCGTCTTCTCTTTCTCTCTGAGATCGCTCAGTCTAGTAGCTCCAGGATGGAAGGTAGTCATCAGTGGCTTGATTGGCTCGACAAGGCGCTTGAGTTCGGTCTCGGCTAGCTGAGGATCGCAATACAGCCATATACCGTTTCGATTTGCACTGTCCTGGCGTACAAAAATCCACTTATCCCAGTCGTCGACTAAGTCGAGTATAACGATGTGAAATCCGGTTGTCGGATCCAACTGGAGAGACATGGCGATTGTGTGGTAGATACTAACAAATTGAACGAAGAAGATGTCCGAATAACCAATCTTAATGAACACATTGACTTATGTGCCGGCCGGGCTCATACCCTAGACGATTTTTGGAAGATTTGTAAATAACTGATTAATCGATTGAGGTGACAGAGGCCTCGGAATGACGCTTTTTCCTGTTTCAGCCCTGGTTCACAAACAAAACAAGCGGGGTACATGAATAACTAACATCCTGGATTCACAGTGATCCTGACTCAAGCCTCAACCATCACAATCTTGCTATGTTCTTCATTCATTTTAGAGGATGTCTTTTGCAGTATATACCCCCAATCAGTTCGAATCATAGCGCTTTTAGATAGCAAGAGTGAGTAAGTCGAAGTGAGTATGCCGCTTCATTTAGCCATTTTGAACACAGATGTAACTAAAGCATAATACTACATTAATAAAAACAGAAGATAAAGCAAGTTCTGCCAAAGAGACATTTGCAGGCAATCCTTTAGTTTGAACAGCAGAGTAAGAGTGAAGTGGGAGACAAATACGCTCCTTCCAATATCGCTACAACATAGCACCTTCTATCATGCAGCCGCCAATCTTAAGTCGCTTCACAGTTTTCATCACCATGAAGACGTGCTATGTCACTCATATCTTCTGCGCTTTGCATCTTCTGTGCCCAGCCTCTACATCAGTGCCAACATACATCTTATCAATATCTTTGCTCTCACAAGCACTCATGGCCCCATTAATATACCTCAACACACCCTCCTTTGACTGCGAAGCGCCCATCGATGTACCCCACCTCATCGAGCCGCACACTCACCCTTTATGCGTCAACACCACAGACCTACGTCTCTGCGACGCTGTCGCTACCTTCCTCTTCGAGATCGCAGATATACATCCCATGGCACTAACAGATTTCTTCGACTTCGAAAGAGTGGAGGACTTTATGCTGACGAGGGAGTTTGAGGGGTTAGGGAGGGATGTCTCGCTGGAGATATTAAGGGGTGGGAGAGGTGTCGTTGTACGTCGACGTATCTCATGCCTTGGATACTCGTTCACGTCCGATGGTACTGCGTGTAGGTAGGCTTCCATGCCAGCTCTACCTCAAATTCTTGCCCGTTCGCGATCGACGCCGCCGAGAAAATAGACACTCCAGATTCGCATCTTTGCTGGCACCTCCTCACCAAATCCCGCATCAACAAAGACGGCTACTGGAAAGCGGTCTACGGTGCTCGTACAGCGTGCTCAGAAAAACATATCTCCTCCAAGGCTAAACTCACGGACAATGTGCGGAACATCAACTACCCGCTTTACATGAGCCAAGATCCAGATGATGCGGTCGAGGCGCTCGATGTGGCGAACTCGATGGCCAGGTTGATTTTTCATGGACTGTTGGGGAAGAAGGGTATGGGGAAAGGGTGTATTATTACAACAGTGATTGCGAGGTAGAAATGAAGGAGTAGCGGTGTTAGGAGACAGGATGGTGGTACTTGTTCGATAAATGTTAGTAGCTGCACCAACGAGAGCCCATTCAAGTAATAAAGCGAGCTAGTGGCAAAACTAAACTGCAGAGAGGAGACATAATTTAGAGGAACTCTAAGTGGTTGTTCAAGTAAGAAAAGCCATCCGAGTATAACACGAATGAGGTCCAGTCATATGCAAGCAAATGCGCATGAATAAAATGCCTAGCATTGGGAATTCTCCGACATCAAGGTCAAACGAAAACCAACTGGACTGCTGGTACGCCATCATACCATTTCCGATATTTTCAATACCAAGATGCCAGCAATGCGGTCGTTATCAGTACACGTCTATCTTTCGTTCATCTTTCGTTCATCTTTCGTTCATCTTTCGTTCATCTTTCGTTCATTTTTCGTTCGTCGTTCGTTCGTCGTTCGTTCGTCGTTCGTTCATCGTTCGTTTATCTTTCGTCTATCTTTCGCAGGTGCGAGGACGTTCAGGCTGCATTGCGTTGTGAACAGATTGCTCAGACACCGAACTGCGAAGGCATTTAGGCATACTATGAACCGAGAGAGAACATTCCCAAATGATTGTGAGCTCGACTCGTCTATGGCTAATCTTGAAGATCTTCACTTACTAAGCAGCAACAGCCGCCGCAACAGGTGCGGCCATCCTAGTAATCTGCTCGCCCGCTCTTGCAACAGCATGTCCCTCAGTATCCTTCGCTGATCTCCCCGCATAATTCTTCCAAATCTCGACCTCCTGTCCACCCCTCAGAATCCCGACTCTCATTGTAGACAGCAAGTTATGCGCCGCATTACTATGCTCATAAACACCCCCATTGAACAATGCCGTAGCATCTTTGCCCACTGCACTCGCAATCAGCGCCCTGCCACCAGGATGTTCCGCAACAAAATTTGAGACATCATGGATCACGCCAGCAATAGCAACAAGAGCCACCCCATCTTCGGTGCAGCGTGCTTGAAATTCGTCCCAATCGATAATAGGTAGTTCGGAAAGCGGGACACCCCAATCGAGCTTGCAACGTTTTCTGTCAAGCGCTTTCTGCTGTTGTTGCAAACGGCCTTTCTCAATCTCGTTAGAGCGAAAGGTTTTGAGGTTGTAGGCCAGCGGAATGAAGGGGATACGGGAGAAAAGGTAGATGAGCCACTTTGTGGGGTCGTATTGATACCAGATAATAGCGTTACCTAGTTTTTGGTTAGATCTCCAAGTCCCAGACTGACAGAAAAAGAAACTTACGATAATCGCTAGGAAACTCATGATGGAAGTTGTGATACCCCTCACCCATAGTGACCAAAGCCGTTAAGACATGGTCACGGGGCGACCGTCGATCATCAAAAGGTTGCTCCCCAATCCAATGTGCGAGACTATTCACACAGAACGTAGCTTGCTGTACAAAACACGCCCGGATAATGCCCGCATACACAAGTCCTCCCCACCAATCTCCCCATCCCAAGCCCGCAACCAGCATGGGGAAGACCCAAGCCGCGAACAAAAGACACTTGCCATAATTCCTGTGCTGCCAGACAACAACAGAATCAGAGTCAAGGTCTGACACATCGGTTCGGCCTTTGACTTTGGGATCATTGTTCAAGACCATCCATCCCAGATGCGAGAAAAGCAAGCCTCGCATGACCGAGTACGGATCTTTCGCAGTATCCGTCCATCGGTGATGCGCACGGTGATTGGCGCTCCACCATCGTATAGAGCCTTGAATGGCTCCAGCGCCCACAAATGCAAGGAAGATTCTCAATGGCAGTCTTGCGGAGTAACAGCGATGCGACCAGAGTCTGTGATACCCTCCGGTAATCCCAAATGCGGTGAGAAAGTAGTAGACGATGCTCCAGATCAAAGTTGGGCGGCGCAAAGGCGTATATTTCGCGAGGTAAAGACCATAGATCGGGATAAGGACAACGAGGGTGGTGTTTAGCCAGTTTATCTTTTTGTACCAATTGCGTAATGTGAGTGGTTGGTGTTGAATGTGAGCATATTTGGGAGCGGTGGGACTGGGTCTACCAGCAGTGGAAGCAGCGGTCATGGTGGGTGACATGCTACGTCTAGGGAAGGGCAGTAGAGGAGAA
The DNA here is from genome assembly GCA_014905255.1 of Herpotrichia juniperi. Lineage (NCBI taxonomy): Eukaryota > Fungi > Ascomycota > Dothideomycetes > Pleosporales > Melanommataceae > Herpotrichia > Herpotrichia juniperi. Next base: position 811,777 of record BLYF01000166.1, on the reverse strand, counting down.
AGTTGTCGAAACGTCAGTCGGGAGCTCCCGAGGTTTATATATGCCGAAAGCCATTGTCAGATAAGGGAGGGGTTGCTGTTGCCTTCGTGAACGTAATTCACGATAATGACAGAAATTTGTTGACCGACTTTAGTTCGTGGGTGGAGTGAGATCCATAGAGTAGATGATAGCTACATTGCCGTTTTAGGAAGGGCTAACACATCACTAGGCCGTGAGGGGATAAGGTTGCGAACTCCTCGGTCAGACTTCATGCCACCTCCGCTTCTATCTGGCCACAATTCCTTTCTTGATGGTATATTGTGAGACCGAACCGAAGAAAAGTCTTTGTTGACGTGTCTTTGTGGAGGGGTTGTATAACTCGACAGCAGCGTTTCACCAAGGTAAGCTCGGCTACCTAGTTGCTGTGCACATAGGGTTCCTACGCACCTATATCAAATAATCCTTTCCAAAGAAGTAAAAAATATAAGTGCCCGTCACGCACAGCCGGCATGGTCGGTCTCCGACACCCCCCGGGGCCCGATCTATCCAAGAGCTGCTTTTGTCTACTACGCAGGATCTTCGTAAATGCTAATAGACATACGAACAGAGGAGATATATCTTATAGATTGGATCTGTTATTTCCTAAAATCTTGTGGTTTATCGAGCAAATATAGTGGATATATGAGCGTGTGAAGGTGTTGGCGTTGGAACCCCACGTTCCACGTGACGGGCACTTTCAGTTATGTTACTACTTGTACAACTCAGTAATTATAAGGTAGAGAAGAAAGATAAAGGTGCTAAAAAAAAGATATAGTAGTACTTGTCTAGATAAGGGTTATCTCTAGCCGCCTTTTTTTAAGAAAACTCTAGTTAAAGTAGATAGAGTGAGACACTATCTAACAGTTTAGACTGCACATAGGAATGAGATAATAAAACTACCTAGCATACTTATAAAGTTGATATTAATACAAGGACTTTCAATGCTAGTTTGACCGGCTGTTGAAGCATGCGAGCCATCATTAAATTTTAATTACGGCAATTTTTGCCTAGGCGTCGGCTACATTTGTCTCTCTCGGTTCCCCTCGAGTTTCCTCACACGGATGGTTAGTATGTATAGGCTTGCGACCAATTATCACGTCGCAGCATGAAATGGACCTTGTTCTAGTAATACGTGTTGTTGGGTGATAGTAACGTACAACATATTAGCAGCTATAGTAGCAAGAGCTTGTCTGAATAGTAGAGCAAGATAGCAGTATAGCAGAGAAAGGAAACAATTTTTAGGAATATAAATAAAGCACAGAGAGAAGATATAATGCAAAAAATCCCACGTGGTTGTCAAGTTAAGAGAAAGCTATCCAAGTCGAGTATAACGCTTACGATATTTACCCGTGCAGTAAGCAGACGCACATGAACAAGGCGCACAGCGTTTGCAAACCTTCACCGTCTCATGCCCGATATCCGCCGTACTAAGACGCTAGCAATGCGGTCAGTGCCAGTATACATGAGCTGTAGTGCATTGGAACACTCCAACACATCGTAGCTCTTGGAGTCTAGAACTCGTGGAGTCCTGTTGTGCGACTATTAAGGTGAAAAATAACGGTGAAGAAATGTGTCATATCTACACGTTGGTTTGTTAAGTCTTAAGCGACGGCTGTCGTGGGTCCAGTGCCGGATGTCTCGCGCGTAACGTGTAGATATTCAGTTTAAAACAGTCGATCCCAAGTTTCTCAGTCAATATTGTGTAGGGGAAGAAGGTTTGCGGGGAACCCTTCGTGCAAATGTTTTTTTTTTGTGGAACCATAGACGTAAACTTTAGTGTGACGATGTGTGGCAGTCAACACGACTCAGAAGGTCTGTGGCAGTTCAGCAGCCCGCGTGACTGAAAGTTGAAACTTAATAAGGACACCAGCGATTTTGTTTACTAGAGCTTTGGTCGTACTAGCGAGTGCTGCTGGTCGTCACTGCCGGGAGGGAATCTATCTCAAGGATCTAGATATAGTGCCAAGTTAGGGCCAAGCTTTCTCAAGCTTCGAAATTTAAAGCGATATTGACGAGGGATTGGATCTTTAGCTCTGCAGTCACAAACAGTCTATAAGGATACCCCGTTTACAGTGATATATGTGTTAGTAGGATATTTTTCTGGCAATGGCCTGTTTTCGTGTAGGAAGTAGCAGTTTCCCGCAAACAGTAACATCCTAGAGGCCCCACTACAAGGAACCTTATATTATATGCTAAGCCTACTTTAGCAGATACTTAGCCATTTTGCGCCGTGTAGCTAAAGAGGACGGCTTACACACCCATTCGGCAGAGTGATAAACGCGCCATAGGGATATTTTTAGCCGCCCAAGCGGTATCACTAGAGGAGGTTATTGACTGCAGGTCGGATGATTTGTCAAGTCCAAGAGTCTCTTAGCACTGTTGTGGGACATCGCCAGAGAATTCGGAGAAAATAAATGCCAAGCCTCTTAAGAGCATTATCCTCGAAACTGGGGGTTACACTTTGCAGCTCAAGCATCGAGTGGACGCGAAGGTTAGAACATGTGCCAATTGATTTTGTAGGCTAATCAAGATGGCTAAGATGGCTAAGATGGCGCCACCCGTCAGGATCCGAACGCGACTTGTTCTAGTAGCTGTGGAAAGTAAAGTGGCCATGCTCAACTCTATATCGGGGTTGTTGGCAAGGACACTAAGCCTCTTTGTTCCTTTCAGTTCGATACGCAGTAATTAAGACATTTGGGGACTCGCTTGCTGATATTGGCATGACATATTGGTAGATGTTGCTCTAAAGCAGGGAAACTCAATCAAATAGGATAAATATCACATTTTTGTGATTGAACTATGACGACAGGGCAGGCAGGTTATCGTAGTAAGACCTTGAAATTGACTGACTTACATAATGAGATAGGAGATGCAAACCCCTCTCGATTCTGCATAATCCAATCGTACCTCAAGAGTATCTTCGGGTCGTACTATCGAAGACTTGGCTCATGAGCCCCTCTCATGATATGGGGTAGTCGACATGTTAGCGTCAAGCATCTCTGTGGTCCATTTCTTCGCGCCTGGAATCACGAGAACCAGGATCGGCCAACGTAATGTATCAAAGCTGAATATGCGAGCGTGGTAACCACAGCTCTGGAATGCGGACGGTCTTTGCCGGGCCCTGTAGTTGCACCGGCGGCGGCAGTCGCTGTCAAGCGCCGAAGACTATAGGCTGTGTTGTTGTTCCGCCTGGACGGAGCGCTTGGCGTGCGGCTTGTTTTGAGGCCAACCCCGTCTTTTGCTCGTAGACCACTCACATAGGTTCGGCATGAGGCCTCGTGACACTGGAATGTGCGGGGCGTGGTGTTGATCGCGCGAGCGGGGTCGAAGGAAGCTTGCGCCCAGAGGAGCCAAGTCATGCCAAAATTGCCAAGAGAGGAGCGGAGTGATAGCGCGGAGGGAAGGACCGACAGTTGCATGGTGGCGCTGAGGCTGTGCAATCAATGCTCACTGATGGTCGCTGCATGCCCCAAGCGCGAGAAGAGTTTCACGGGCCCACTCTGTCCTCGGCTTCCTTTCTGAATCGAAGTCGCAACGTGTTTGTTGAATTTAATCTCAAGGCTGAAATCTGACGGAGGTCCGTGGGCCACACAGCATGAATCTTAGTAGCTGGCAACCGAGTGAGAGCCGATTTCGGGCTTTCCAACGGCAATTTGCTCGAACAGGGTAGATGCATGCTGTATGGCTTTGAAATGCAGCGAGTTATCGACAGGATTGAGTGGTGCACGTCTCGCTGCCTGCATGCATGTGATGTGACTGAGCACAGCAAACAAGATGTCTTACCGGCGCGCATGCACACGGTGCCACAGAGAGACAAGCGCACCTCTCACAAACGGGCCAGCAAAACGTGCCGATGTCGATTGTCTGTGTTCATGTCCGTGCAAGGTGGGACGGTGAGAAAGACACAGATAAGTGCCGTGCTTCGACAGTGTTGCTTCCTCAACATGTTGTTGGGTTGGGCAGCAACTTTGCAGAGCCGCTCCGTGGCGCTCGCCATCGCCTAGCCATATCTGGTGGAACAAAAGGAGCCGTGACAGTGGCATCATCTCGTTCGTCTGTGTCATTTCGTTCATCTATGATGAAACAGGCATGACTTCACATCGAATAGATCCGGCTGCTTCTAGTCTACGGCCGTTCCCAGCTCGTGATTGATCCGCAGGATTCATCCGCCTCATCTACCGGGGAAATCGCTCTGCTTCTGTTCGCTACCAGGGCTGATACTGCTCCGTTTATTGCCCACGTTTGCTGTGACGAAAGGCCACTCGACGTTTGCGGTTCCACCGACATTCATTATCTTCTTTCATTTTATGCGCCGTCCACGCCAGCACACACACACGGACAGGTAGGGCCGACCTTGCTGGTAGCAGTAGAAACAGGCGTACCGGTCTTGGGGTTTCTTGGACGCTTTTCCCCCTCAGCCCAAGCGGCCTCTCCTCTCGCCAGTGTCTTGACTCTTTCTTGCCTCTCGGTTATCCTTGACGATCCCCGTCGAGGTCCCTGCTCACCTATTTTGGCAGAATTATGACCCCGGCTCCAACACCTCGGGCGGGCCTTCGAGAAGCGTCAGCGCGCCGTCGCGCCGTGTGCTGCTTCGGGATTTGTTTGATTGTTGCACAGGGGCCACTGCAAAAAGCAGACCATGCTTGATGGTACCAGCTGCTGCGGGTCCATGCCATGCCTACGCTGGGCGCTTTTGAAGATAGCGACCACCAGGTTGTGATCCGTGGATGGTGTTGCGGTGCTATGAACGCACCGCCGGCGACTCCAGCAAAAAGGGCAGGTCAACGAGAGTGCGGTGAAGACGACTGGACGACTCCAACATGTCGTGGCTGGAATGTACCATAGTATCCCAGCGCGCTGGCTACGGATCTGCCCAGGGGACGTGCCAACTTCCTCGCGTCGTTAGCTTAAGTTTCCGCGTGTTGCTCGTCCCGTCGCCGCGACGGTTGGTGAATGCCATTCCGCTTTGGGACCCTCAAGCGGCCTTCTAGGCGCTCACGGACGACGACGACAGCTCTCCTTTATCTCCACCCACACCAAGTCTCCGACCCATGCTGATGCTAGCCTCCTCCGCCGCCTAGCAACATAGGCACATTGATAAATAGAACGGGCTGCCGCGCCCCCAGCAGGGCCAGTTCAGGACTATTGCTTCATCCTACGCCCTACAACTGTTGTAAGGCTGACCTGAACATCACTCACAGCAGCCCCCTTTTTGTCTACTCTCATCGTCAGCACAGTCTTTTATCTACATTCCTATCCGGCCCTTTCGTCGTCATCGCTCTGCCGCCTTGGTCAGCTCGCCTAGGCTGCCCTCCACCACTTGGTCCTTGGAATACCCGTTTATCTCCTCTTAACTTCCGCACCTTCCGTCTGGTCTTTGCGTATTACACGTGCCCGCTCTGTCGTCCGCCGCGATAACACTTGTACCCGGTTCAGGAAGGAACGCAAGATCGACCGTCCAACATCTGACCAATTACTATTCAAGTCCTTGGCACACACAACTCTCCGTTTCAGTCTCCATCGAACCATATACGCGTCACATACATAAATACCGAGTTCCCATCAACACACCATCTTCAACATCTATCAATCGAATCACGACACTGTGGCAGGCATCGCTTATCACACCCAATCCCCATCATCCCAAACACATGACAGCACGTTCAACTTCACAATAGTCTGCTCTGCTATCACTAACCCCTTCACCACGTCGTCACTAGTTCTGAACAGCCTGCCCGAAGGCAGGATTGCCCCCGCGCGGACATATCTCGACATAACGTGAGCAACAACCATCAACCAGCACCATGTGTGTCGCCGAACTCAACGTCTCTCTATTGCCCTGCAGGCATAGGTGGTACCACCTTGTCCGCACCTGCACTCCTTCCAGCAACTTGGCCAACTGTGGATCCAAGTTAGGCATCTCAGGCTGGGAGATCAAGTGCGACTTCTGCCCCTACTGTTCAGGATGGAACCTGACCACATCCGAATATCGCCTCGTTGGCAACGACCGAGCTCCCGCCATTGGAGGACTCTCTCGCGTGCCATCGCTTACCTTGTCCACCGCTCGTCGTGAGTCTCGTCGAGGCAGCCTGTCCAGGTCAGACAGCAACACTAGCATCACCATGATGGCACAGGAGAAGAATCGAGCCATGAACGCACGAGTTGATGCGTACTTCAGAGTCGCCCCAGAAACGGCACCCTTACCTCAGTCCTTGCCAGAGGTTGAAGATGAAGACAATGGAATGATTGCATCGAGCCCCAGCGATACATCAAGTGAGGGCAACGAGAGTGTCAGACAACCATCTACCTCATCCCCCATGGACAAGTCTGGACTGATGAAGAAGATGCGTTTCAGGTCGAAGAGACTTTCGCTCAACATCTTCAAGTGACGGGCTCCACTTGCTGTCCATTAGCGTTCGCATACAACCGACAACCCAACTCGTCTCCGAATTCGAACGCTAGTAGACCCATAAACTTGTTTTCGGGCCGATGCGACGCTGTCAAACCTGGCTCCCGGAGCGACAAGCACTCATCTCAACTTTACCTTGCATCTCCGCTCTTCGCTTCTCCACCTGTCCTTAACATTAGTACTTCAATTATTACAGCTTTCATATTTCCACTCTCAGATACCCAACATCAGGATGCATGCAACATAGCGGCATATCATCAGTCGCGCGCGACTAACAGGCTCACCTGTGTCTCGGCGTTTCTGAAAAAAGAAGACGGACACAACTTGGGAACAAAAGCGAGGGCGACATTTCGGTTCTTTCATTCTTCGTTACATGGTGCAGGATTTAGCGATGCTATCATATGGGTCATGAGGTCAACGGGCATGTAAAGGCGTCAGACACTCTGCAACGCAGGCTTCACGCCGGCGAGCACCAGGCGCTTTTCGGTATGCTCAGGCAAACAAAGCATGTGTCTTTGCACTTTCAAAAGGTGCTGTGTTTATCTACGTTGCTTTCGCTACGATGGTCAACTTGGGAGCATTGCGCAAATATTTATTACTTAGACTTCATACAATCATCGCGTTCAATTCGCGCTTTCCGTTACACTTTCTGACTTCATCTTACCTTCGTCTGAAAATACAAGCTACCTAACCTATCGTGGATATATCCGTGTTGATGCCCGTCCGTCTGCGCAGATCGGAAGTTCTGGACTGTATCCACAACTCACGCCTGCTGCCCCACATCGCTCATCCAAGCTTATGTATTCTCCGCTCCACTAGCGCCCACAATACTCACCGCCGATTCAATTTCACCTTCTGATTTCCGCAATCGCTCTGCTAGTTTTTCCGGCTTCTTTTAATACAGGATATAATATATTATCTTTGAACAAATTTTATAATTCAATCCCAGACGCTTTAGCTCAATTGGGAGAGCGCCAGACTGAAGCAATCAACCCTCACGGGTTGCAAACTTTGGTTTCAAACGATAATCTGGAGGTACAGTGTTCGATCCACTGAAGCGTCATTATTTTTGCTTTTTGCAGATTTTTCCATCGTCTTTCTCAAACTCTTTTTGGTATTTTGTGCGAGATAATGCACTCTATTACCGACGGCAAAACTAAGTGCATCACTTCGACATGAATGATCACAACACCTCATGTTGTTAAATTGAAGGATTCGCAAGGGAGGGAAGCAAATGTTAGGGAGGGTTTAAGAGGATCCTGGCAGCCTCGCGAAGCCCTGCTGTATTTGGCAGCAGTCCGCGTACCAAGCATGGTTCACCCCTAGTTTTCTCCTTAGAGATTGAGTGTTAATTCTATATCGCCAGCTCTGAGGATTTATCTGTATCCAGCGTAAAAGTACACCTGCCAGATACAGTAGGGCTTTACAAAGACAGTTTCATCCTCGTACCATGTGCTGCGGCCAGAATTGGGAGACTGACCAGTCAAAATGTAATGTTTATATGAGGCGTCAAATTGGGAGCGTTCACGCTAGTGGTGAGATAGCACTGATGGACGTTCACTAACGAAACGCTAATATCGATGCAATGGGGGTGCATATGCGGATGGGACCACATCAGCTCACGGACAAAATCTGTATGTGAACTGTCGATCTGTATGGGAGCCTTGTTGGTGTGGGTTCCCATTCATTCATGGTCCTTCCTTGCGACATGAATACGGATATGGAAGGAAGAAGATAAGAGTGCAGTCAGTTGCAGTTGTGCGAGGCGACTTTAATACCTCAACGCTCGAGAGTCTCGTGTGTTTCCTAATTAGGGGAAACCCGGAACGCAGGCGTAAATGAAATATTTTAAGTAGCTTGCAGGCTCTGCAGTATATCTAGCTACTCTAAATATCGTAGTGGTGAGCAGTGGTGAGCAGTGGTGAGCAGTGGTGAGCATAGACAGGATGTTGAGGATCACCTTTGGTAGATTTCAGCTGGATACTCCACTGGCGAGTAATCAGGGATGTGTTGGATGGGAGTACACGAAGTTGTGGTTGAGTAGTCAAGCTAGGTGATCACCTGCATGCATGTACTAAGGAAGGGCTACACACTAACAGTATAATCAATAGAGCTACCTCATTAGGACATAAGCCACCCACGGGGTAAACTCCGTAAATAGTAATTCCATAGATCGCGGGGATGGAAACTCTTTCGATGCCCATCACTACCGTAGAAACTTGCCAGCGTCGCCGAACGCTAGCAGGGGTTATTTTGATGATAGAAGGGTTGCCGTAAGCGGACAAATAGTAACCCCTGAATGCTTCTAAACTAACCTTAGAAGTGGCTAGATCTGTTGTTGGCGCTCCGCACTAGTAGTGCTTAAGGCTGTTAGAATAGCAAAGCTTTGCTGGGCTTTGCGCGCCAAGCATACGCTGATTCACAAATCCCCTGCTAACGTTTGGCGAAGCTGGCAAGTTTCTACGGTAGTGGTTAGACAGCGCTAACGGACCTAGTCGAACGAAACACCAATATCGATGACACGAACATAAATAGAGGATTGTGGGTTTGAAGCTCGTTGGGAGCTGTCGTTGGGTAAGCTGTCAACCATACTTGAGATGAAAATTCTGCGAAGGTAACTGTACATGCAGTTGCCGAGAATGTTCATCTCTACAAATCCACCTATTCAACGTACTCCTTCTTTCATTAACTCTCATCACCATGGTCATCAACTTCATCCGCGTAAGCCCTACAGGCTTTGCACTTAGCACGCAAGTGCCTCTTGAATACGGCAACAAGCTTGTGATGGACCTCTGCGACGCTATCACATCCTATGAACACGATGACGATGACGATCACACAGATGGAGGAAAAGGCCACAAGCGGAGTTAACTGCTTTCGTGCGAGACCACTTTAATTATGACTCGCGCGAGAAATCCCAATTTCGACTGCACTGCTTAGAAGATAGAAGTAATAAATATCCGAGAACGAGCTTTATTATTCGAAGCGCTGCAATTAACAGAAGACAGGCCCTTATACCAAGGCAGATTCCGAAAGAATCGATGCGTTGAAATACTATATGGTCACTTCCCCTCTTGTACCGTGGTGTAAAGCGTCTAAGTTGTGTCTTGGACGTAACGGATAGACCAATCAGGTAATTAGGCGGCGCTGATCCGAACTTGTTAGCTTGTAACGTTTCGGTAATGCATTGCAAGCACACGCCAGTAAGGCAAAGCACGTACCCAAGACTTGCTAGGCAGCCCAAGCTTAGGTCATGAGAGGCACAGCAACATGGGGCCGAAAGTAGCACTGTCATAAGGATGCAATGTCAGCTACGATCTTCCTTCTCACCAACACATCGACTCTCAACTACTTGTTCAACCCAGTCTTCAGATGCCGCAGTCTGGGACACCCTGTAGCGTAAGTCTACTAGCACTAAATTATACATAGAACATGTCTCTAATCAGATCGCAGAATGATGAATTCAATGGGAACAGTCTCTCCTTTAGCGAAGTCTGCTCAAGTCGGCGTTAGCACACTTTACTCCCCAGTTGGCAATAATTCTGCTTCCAAGATCGATAACACAACAGCGAGGAAGCCATCCGCAGTAGACAAAGACACAGTCTTCCGATTTACACTTCTCTGTTTCACACTCTGTGCGCCGCCCATAGTACTGATATGCTGGGCGCTCAAGGTTTTCCGAGTACAGCATCTGGACTTCTGGCTGTCAGCTCCGATAGGTGGTCAATTCTCTCAAATCGTTGCGAAGGGCATCGATTTCATCTGCGGCGCTATCATTGCTCCCTTGATCATGGCCACAGTTAATCTGGCGTGGTTCAATTTTGCCAGGAGTGTCAATCCTGGCCATCAAACAACGGCCTCCTTGAAATCCTTTCTAGAAATGAGCACCACATCCAGCGGGTCTTACGAACCGTTGAAGCTTTGGAATCTCGTTCGCTCAAAGAGTCCTCGATTCCGTTTTTTCGCCCTTTTGGTGTTGTTCGCGGCAATAACAACATCATTGTTCGTCAACGTCATCGCATATGAAGGCTTTGTAGTCAACCAATCTTTCTTCGGCAATGCCACCCTCCGGTATATCAGTAACCCATACTCAAGTTTGATCTTGGACAACGCCAACAGCCTGGTGTACAATCCCTTCAAAATGTCAAAAGGGGAACAAGCTACACTTGCTGTAGAATACACGACCACGATGAACAACGTTGCCTTCGGACTTTACCCACAAGGCTATGGCCAGTTGTTCCAACCAGGTCAATTCATCTCCGCAAACTCCACGAAGAAATCTCTAGACGGACTGTCAAACAACATAAAAGAGCTGCGAGGTGTGCCTGCTTTCCGAAAGACAATGACTTGCGAACCAGCCAATATATCCACGTTCCTTGTATACCCTTTCACGCCGAAGCTTCTCTCTATCAGTGTTAGTGCGAACTCTACATCGACCCGTCCAGACGACAACACTAGTAGGTCGATTCAACTGTCCGCTGATCAGTATTTCAGGAGCCTCTAACATATGCGTAGTGTTTATCAGCCAGCTTCCCGGAGCGCTTGGCCAAATCGACTCCCCGGACACTGCACGGAACTATCTTACTTTGTTCTCGATGTTACGCGCACAACCAAAAATATTTCTTGGCGTCGTCAGTCGGTCCATGGGAAATAAAACCTCTGACCAAACTGACGGTCAGTTTGTGGAATCGGATTTTGGAAACCTTCCAACGACAATGTTCCTCCCGAACCAAAGCCTCCCAGCCTCCAGACTATACAACTATGGAGCCTATCAGGTTTACGGAGTCATTTGCGAACTGCATCAGCAGAGTGGGCTCGCTAACCTGACTCTGGACAATAACAGCACGCAAACCTGGAACGTGACATCCTCTGTATTCGACGAAAAGTTAGTTGCGGTACCAGACCGTCTATTCCATTTCCAACGTGCATACCAATATCGAGCTCCTCTCGAGGAAGTCAGGGCCGGGCTGAGCGGTATGGGTACCGCACTTGGCTCTCAAGCACTTCCAGACGACAGCTCTTTTGCAGGCCTAGAGGTCAACATGTCAACATTTGCGAACAACTTTCTATACGCGGCAGGCGTGGTGGAGAGCACTATCTTCAACATTGCGCTGTTGAATTCTACAAGAACCTCGCCCGAGTACTCCGTCAACGGATTACAAGAAGTTCTCAAATACAGAATGACCTACATTCCTGGGATTCTCATTCTCGGCCTGATAGGCCTGACAACATGCGCTGCTCTGGTTCTCGGCATGACGCTTCACTCTTGGAGGGCGGCTCGAACTCTTTGGTCAGGGCAGATGGTGGATGGACTAAGGTTCGTTGCGGATTTTGCTCCGGCGATAAAGGGAGAAGAAGGACTTCTTAATGTGAATGTAGAGGACAAGGCGAGTTTGGAGAAGTTGGGAGCGGAGACGATTTTGGTGTATGTGGTTGAGGATGGCAGGCAGTGTCTGAGACTACGAAGGGATGTTGAGGGCTTTAAAGTTTAGGATAGTCCAATCTAAACAGTCCAGTACTTTTGTATGAAGTATCTTACAGATCCTGTCTATAATATGAGGCGTAGCCACTTCTAAATATAATTGCAAACTACAAGCTTGTATCTTCCGCATTGTTGTATATGTATTGAACATGACCTCGCATTTACCGACAACCACAACGTAGCCTCATAGCAACGCATCCACTTTAATCTAAATATTCCGACTCTTTTGAAAAAGCGGCGGTGGACGCCTGATGCTCCTCCCACTCCTCCTTCTCAATACTCCAAAGCCAATCATTCCCAAACCTCTCATCCCGAATTCTCTTAGCCTTCCACCCAAACTTCCGCTCCATCAGCCCCCTCATAGCCAAATTCTCATCCCTACACGCTAATTCCACAACCTCCAACCCCAACACCATAAAGCCATAATCAATGCTCATCCTCAATGCCTCATACGCATACCCCTTCCCTCTTACCTCCGGATTCAACATAATCCCCACATCCCCCACTCTCCGCCCATCAGGCTCTCGTTTCCTCCCTATCCACCCCAACCCCCCGGTCCCCGCAAACTCTCCCTCAACCAAAACCACAGCATTTACCCTCTCCAACGGCTCAAAACATCTCCACTGCTCAATCAAGCCATCAACTGCCTCTAACGTGTTCAGCCCAGAGACAGAAGCGTCGTACTTTATGTTTTCTTCCAAGGAGTAGTGGCGCAGAAGGGCGTCTCGGTCTGAGTGCTGGACGACGTGGAGTTCTAACGGCAGGAGCGTGGAGCGGATAGAGAAGTGTGAGTTTTGGAGATCTGTTTCATGGACGTAGAATGAGGAAGGCTGCGAAGGTTTGGACGCAGACGTCATCTTGAGTGGCGGGAAGGTTTGTAGAAGTGGGAATTTGAGATGTAGTCGAAGCTAAGAGAAGTGGACGTCGACCAAGTTTTGTTACGATAGATTGATATGTGCATGCGGGTGCGGCGGCACGGTCAGTTGTCAGCAGCGGATGAGTCACTGGGACTAGGATCAGAGTTTCTATGTCAATTTGCAGTAAGATGTCCGGTGCTTCAAGAGATGGTAGTAACAGTACTGCTGGTGATTACAGTAGAGCCCTGTAGGTCAAGCATATTCGTGTCCTTTCTACCTATAACTCCTTGACCATTTAACAGATGACGTATTCAAGAGCATGCCCCTCAAAGGACCGGGGGTTAAATTGGTGAATTTATAACGATTTGTGACAAATGACAGAGGGAATTCAGGAACTTGGTAACTCATCGAGTATGCATTAAGACAATTAGGTGCTATTTAGGTGTATAAAAAGAGAAAGGAAGGCTCGCTCAGTGTTTTAGTGGCTTCGTCGCATGTGCACCCAGATACTCATATCCTTGCTCTCATTCTTCGAGCCCCGGTAGATACCTGATCAGGGTTTAAATTCTTTGACGATAATCTCGCCGATCGTGGCGCGCTTCTTCCAGCATCCAGCATCCTGTAGCCGTTCCCTGTTCCATTTGGGTCAGTATCCAACTCCAAACCGTTTATGTTCTCCTGCTGAGTGGAAAGTAGCAGTAGCTCTTACTACTTCTTTAGCTCCGATGCCTCGCCTTCCTTTCCGGTCGGCTTCTTTGCCTGGCTCGCCTTGTCCTTGTCAAAGATCCACACGCCATTTGTCAAGCTGTCATTCACAGGCTCCCCGATCTTAGCGGCCAACTTCTCGAACAACGGAAACTCGTCTGCGCGTGTAAAGAAACGGCGTTCCCACTCGCGGTTCTGTTCCTTTTCGGCCTTCCGCATCTCGCGCTGGCGGTTCTCGATGATGGATTTCTCCTGTGCGGTGACATCCATGTCGCCCTTGTTGATGGCATCAGCGACCTTCTTCCAGGCCCTCCGCGATTCCATCTCGTCTTGTTCTTCGAGAGCAGCGACAGTGAGAGACGTGGTCGGGGTCGTCTTGGGGTCGTATGTGTCGATTACGGTTTTGCCCTTCCCATCTTTAATAGTGAAGGCGTCGGTCCACTGGCCATCAATTGTGTAGATAGGCTCCTTCTCCTTGCCCTCGGGGTACAGCGTTGCAGTGAAGCTGTTCTTCTTGCCCGACAGCCAGCCTTTGCCGCTGTAATCGATCTTCGCGGTGTAGCCTGAGCTGAACTGTATGTATGAGTTCTTGTTGAGCTCTACATAAGGCGAGCCGGTAATGAGGCCTTCGATGTGGAGATTGGGGAGGGTGATGAGGCAGTCTTCGTCATACTCGTCGATATGGAGCAGTGCGTGACCGATTTGCTTTGACATGTCAATTAGATACAAGGTAGATGCTATAAATATGGCTTACCTTGACGTAAATGGTACGTGCAAAGGACGCCTTCTGTGCATTGTATCCTTGAAGCCGTACGCCTGCCTCTTCGTTCCAAATGCAGTATGCAGTGACTGGAGGATGGTGACTATAGTCGTCAGCTCAAGTCTCCAAAACCCACAGAGATTGAGCCTACCTGACTTGCTCGCTCACAAGGTGTGTTGTGCCCGCCTCATCCTCCCACTTTCCGAGAAACAACTCGCCGAGGAAGGGGTTCAAAGGCTTCTTCTCGCTTCCAAGTTTTTCGCTTCGACTCGCGTACTGCTGCTTGAGTGTGCTCAAGAACCACTTAAGAACCAGCAGAGCGCGCTTTTGTGGGTCTTTCTCCTTCGCCGGTGCAATGAAGACGGAGGGATGTTCTGCCCAATATGAGGAGAACTCGACTAGAGACTTGGTGGAGAGGATAAAAGGAGGCGCTGTCATGGTCGACAGGTCGCCATTGAAAGACGCTATGGACTGCACACGCATTAGTAGAGGTGCGGTGCATATTGTGTATTTGCGCCCACCTTGAGGAAGCTCGTCCATGACCCCTTCGCCGCTTGAGGCACCGCGGAGCCTTCTTTCTCGGTAGATTGTGAGCTCATATTTGTTGTGCTGAGTGTTTGGGGGGATGTAAGTAGGTAGTAATGTGCAGAAAGAATTGCTTGGTGGCAGTAAGTAGGTGAGGGGTGTTCGAGGGAAATCGTGTTTGTATGCGTGCCATCAGTTAGTTGGGTTGCGCGTGTGGCTGAGCCGTCCACACGTCATTTCAAAAAGCAATCAGAACGTCAGAACATCCCAACACTGCCAGATGGGCGTATCATATAAACAGCAGCCTCACCAGCCTCACCAGCCTTTACGGCGATATTGCCTGCACACTATCATCGATCAGGTGGACTATGATAACCGTTTTCGATGCCGTGCCTGGATCAATATGTGGCGTTTTATGAGCCAATGGCAGGGCAACATGCAGGTGTACACAAATGGTCAGGGGAAAGAGTGGCATCAATAAATTATATTCGGACTTTTTCAGCTTCCAGCCGCCTCCTGTTCAAATCGTCTCATGCAACTCGTATCTCATATGCTAAAGTAGTGCAATTTGTTATGCTGACTGTTTTCCACAGGAATCTGCTAGGCACCATGTGTTGTCTATGTCTTGACGTCGGGCTCGGTGCGGCCGATATACTCTTGCAACTTTAGAAGATCAGTCGCCATCTTAACGTTATCCTTGAGATACTCCTGGGCGTCCAAGTCGTACGTAGACGCGTCCGTCTCGTGCTTCTCAATGTATAGACGGATGGTGGCGCCGCTGCTACCTGTGCCAGACAGACGAACAACGATGCGGCTTCCGTCATCAAACTTGACGTAAATCCCTTGGTTCTTGCTGACGCTTCCATCTAGATCCGTGTACGAAAAGTCGTCAGCCTCGATGACCTTGCGGCCAGCAATGGTCGAGCCAACGAACTCATCTTTCTTCGTGGTGATGAGCTCGGTCATGTGTGCAGTCACCTTGTTCGCTCCCTCGGTCTCACAGCCTTCGTAGTCGTAACGTGTGAAAAAGGAACGTCCGTAGGTCTTCCAGAAGTCCTTCTGGACGGATGCAATGCTGGGTGTGGTGCCAGTCTGCTGTCCAACACCAGCGAGGATATTGAGCCATGCGACGACTGCCCACAATCCATCCTTCTCACGGATGTGGTTGCTGCCGGTACCGAAGCTCTCCTCGCCGCAGATGTTCATCTGGTCAGCATCAAAGAGTCCGCAGAAGAATTTCCAGCCAGTTGGCACTTCGTATGACTTCACACCCTTCGCCTTCGCAACGAGATCGATAGCTCCAGAAGTCGGCATGCTTCTAGCAAGGCCGTATAGACCCTGCTTCTTGAAGTATGGGATGAGGTCTGCGTGGTGGGCAATAATAGCCAAGCTATCTCCTGGTGAGACGAAAGTGTTGGCACCGTAGATCATGTTTCGGTCGCCATCCCCGTCGCTAGCAGCACCAAAGTGAACGCCATTCTTATTGACAGCATCAACGAGGGACTTGGCGTAGACAAGGTTGGGGTCAGGGTGGTGGCCACCAAAGTCTGGCTTCGGTACACAATTCTGCGTACTGTTCGGGATACCAAGTTCCTTCTCGAAGATGTCAACACCATAGTCGCCAGTGACGCCGCTCAGACCGTCAAACAGGACCTTGAAGTCAGGGTGCTGCTTGATAAAGGACTTGATGAGGTCGAAGTCGAAAATACTCTTGAGCATGTCAAGGTAGTCCTTTGTCGCGTGGATGATCTCAACCTCGAGAGGGCCGTAGGTCTGGGTACCAATTGTAGCGAGATCGATTTCTGGGATGTCTGCGATCTTGTACGAGGTGAGGGTCTTGGAGGTCTCGAAGATCTTATTGGTGACACTCTCCGGAGCTGGAGCGCCGTTGGCCAAGTTGTACTTGATTCCGAAGTCCTCGGTGGGGCCTGCAATTGAGTTAGTATGGTCATATCAGGGTGTCTTGCAGTAGGGCTGAAAGGACTGACCTCCAGGGTTGTGGCTAGCAGTTAGGAGAATGCCTCCGGTTGCCTTTCTTATCCTGATGATATTGCTGGCAGCGGGAGTGCTGAGAATGCCATTCTGGCCGATTAGGAGCTTCTTCACGCCGTACGCAGCACCGATTTTGGCGATCAGTTGAGTGACCTCAGGGTTATAGTAACGTCCATCTCCACCGATAACCAAGAAAGAGCCCTCGACACCTTCGGGGATCGAAAGTAGGATGCTGGCAACAAAAGCCTCGCTGTAGTTATCCTGCTGGAATACCTTGACCTTCTTGCGGAGCCCGGAGCTGGTGCGAAACCACGAGTCAGCCATTATCGTCCCAGAGATGCATTGAGAACAAAAGGCAGAGCTATGGAAGAGAGTTGCAACGCATGTGATGGGGATGAGGGAACGTGTGGGCTGCAATTTGAGAGTAAAGGCAATAAAAGCAGAAGTTAAGACAGGTAATACATGTAATCCAGACAGAACCGAGAGTTTATTTCTAGACTTACGTTCCAGGTTTTTGGTCAGCGAAGGGCTTGAGGGAGACAGTCTTGGTGCTCATTTTGCCGGTGTGAATTGGGGTGAGGTGGTGTGAAAGGTATGCTTGTTGCGAGCAATATTTACAGGATCCAGCACCTCCCCGCGCACCTTCCCCCACCTCAGGCGATATGACGTTGGCGAGCCACTAACCTCGAGTCGGACTCCAACGCCACTTTTCACATTTTTTCGCAAGCCATCTCAACGTCTCCAGATTTGGTGCCCAGAGGCCAACAACATCTGCTCCCCCAACTAGCAATGCTCAAGTTCGGCGCGAGCGTTCAAACAAGGCTGATTCACCGACCGTGCCTGCCTCGGCAGGGTCTTTGATCTCTCTAATTTGCAGGGCACCCCCGTCTTCGCCGCCATCACGCGGGCTTCAGTACCCAACAGCTCGAGAACTATATTGAACATTCACAAGGTTCTTCAACAGTCCAATTGCGCGCAAGTCCGTGTTCGTTTGTCAATCTGGTCCAGCTTCAATTTCCCTGGTGCCCCTTTCCTTAGCAACATCCAATATGGGGATAACTGGGTTGGCCCGACGTCTAGAGCCGTACGCCGTTCGATATACATCAAAAGAGTTGGAAGGCTATACCGCAATCATCGACGGACCAGGACTGGCTTACGATGCACACAGAGTTACAGCCGCCGCCGCCGCCTGCCTGTCCCGCATACCAACTTATGCAGACATTAACGCGGAAGCTATTCGTTGGCTAAAGTCACTTGAGAGTATCAACATCAAGGTGTGAGTTTACCACCTTCATACCATTACAATGACATACGGCCTGTTGCCAGCTCGGAGGGAACAATCAGCGGTTCCGCGCAATCAAAGCCAGAGGACAAGAGGATTCAGTGTGCATTCTTCGGTCCTGCTGTATCTAGCAGAAGGGACTGCACATCTGACACCGACATGTTCCCTTGGTGATGGCAACAGGGAGCATACCTCTCTCTTGATATGCACAGCCGTTGACAGCGGTACACGAGTAACCAGTGAGGAACTCTTATCTCAGAGTCACTTACGCGTCCTTTCAGTTGCGTCCCATCACTGCCATTGCAATATGTCCTTTGCTACAGGAGCTTACGCGAAGAGATTCACCCGCCATCAACGGCGTAGCGGGGATGTGCAGCTGCAACATGCATGCGGAACATGCATGACCTGCGCCCATATTATGTCGATCACTGCTAATCTTCATAACTTAGATCGGCTATTATATTTGATGGAGCTCTCCCAACCTCGAAGAAAGATGAGAGACTTCTGAGACTTCAGCAGAACATCAAGCGAGTGACTAACTTCAGGAACGGCTATCCTACCACTGCATGTCCCATCCCTGTGCAGCTTAGCTCAGCTGTCTACTCCTTCCTTGCGCCGTCCTTGATGGAAGCTCTGCGAGCGAGTGATTTCGCTCATGCCACACGGATAGTCCCCGGCGAGGCAGACGACTGGTGCGCTACCTACGCGAATCACCAAACTCGTGCAGTGGTCTTCACAAGTGACACCGATTTGCTACTTTACGAGTATCCCCTTCGGAGCCTAGTGGTGTTTTTCAAGGATGTTAGCTTTTCGCCGTACCCGGACTTCAAAGCCTACTCTCCCACAACACTCTTTCAACGGTGGAACTTGAGCAGCCTAGTTCCTCTAGCGTACGCCATCGTTCAAGAGCCTTGGAAGAGCCTTGGTGAGAATGTTGAGGTGGCCCAGAGTTATGGTCTCGATTCCGACGCATATCTTGACTTCAGCAAGCGCTACACAACCAAGGCCCAAATTCCGTCCTCTTCGTCTACTCGTTCAGAAGTACAAGCCGCGCTGCAGAAACTTGATGTTCGAGTTTCAGAATTTGTCCATCAAACCTTAGATGATCCCTTCGTCCCAATCGTATACCTCCCTTTCCTTTTGGAGGACCCAAACCAAGCATCGGCCTGGGATATAGGTCAAGATCTACGAATTCTTGCGTACTCGCTGCTCTCACCTAATCGTGTCGTGGTCCAAGAGTGCAAGCGAAAGGCACAGTCCGTCACCATACAAGAGCATGCACTCTACCCACTGGATCAAGTACAAGCAATGGCTAAGGATCTTTTGGACACTGTCAGCGCCTGGATGCTATGGACAGCCAGCATCAAACTTCCTCAAAACCTGATCTGGCCTTTGTTTGCGGTTAGCTTGGTCCTTCCACATCTCTCACCAGCGCCTCAAATTTCTCTTCATGTCCGCATCATCAAAGGTGACTTTAACAATACGTGGGAGTTCGTACACCTGAATGCTCGCATTCACGCAGCCATCTATCTGTTACGCATGCTCCGGCAGTGCATTGAAGTTTGGCTCCCCATCAACTACGAAAGTGATGGTGACGACTTACACAAGATCATAATGGGACTGAGCCAACACTTTGAGGGTCTGCCCGCAATTGCCGATATGATCATGATGCCTGGTCAACCCACCAAAAAGCCAACTGCCGATAACGAGACACTGCAGCAAGCTCTGACCAACATCTACACTACTGCAGGTATTAAGATCCCCGATGAGCATTCATCCAAAAAGCAGAGGAAGAAGGAAAGAAAGGGGAAGGAGAAAGAGAAAACTGAGCCTCAGCAAGAAGATGTAAAGAAACCGACTGGTCCAGTGTTCAATGTGTTCGATATACTGAACAAGAAGTCTAGTTGAATCTCAAGTTGTACGTGTTGACATATATTGAACATTGTGTGACTTGTCTCTTCGCCACAGCTGTGTACCAACGCTCTTTCGATTAAAGATTCAACCGCTTAACCAGGTTGACTCTTCGAATCCGAGTGGCAGAGAATGTCCCGCTAGGTATGTGTTTTTGAGGATCTCTAGCAGACACAGGAGTATAACGCACAGCTGCTTTCATGCATTTGCCATGGACATGGAGACAGGAGCTGACCGTGAGATATCGGCCAAGAGCTGATATAGTGCCGTGTCGCTATTTCGCTAGCCAGCGCCAGATATAAAACTAAACTAAGAGAGAATAAGCCCATGGAAAGCTGCCAACTCCAGTTTTACTACGCCCCCATACTTGAAGATTATATACCGCACTTGAGGAATCCTCATCCATCCATATGATCCATATGACGCCTCGCCACACTCTCACATATTCTCCCTGAACACACTTCTCCGACTCTCCGTCGGACTGCTCTCCGCACTCCCGGTATGCTTATGCTTCGCTTCACTCGGCACGACTGGCGCATGCGGGCCCCCATAGCTTGTATTGCTCGCACCCCCATAACTAGTGTCAACCCCATAATCCAGCGGCCGTGGGCTCACGCCCCTCAAACTCGCCACATTCTCATCCCCAAACGGGTTCTCCCTCCTAGTCTCCACCTGCAGACTATCCCCCTCCTCGTATTCTCGCGTGCGACTGCGTCCTCTTGATGGCTCTTCCACGGGCGCGAATCCAGGCGAAGGTGCGCCGTAAGACGCGGGCTGGTGCGGTGCATGGAGTCCTAATTCCTGCTCTTCATAGTATGCTTCGTTTCCGACGTTTGAATCCCACGCCTCATCCGGATCCAATCTATTCCCGCCGCGGCCTCTTGCGGCGTAGCCTCCCAAGGGTTCTTCGTATGCGCCGGCCGCTGAGCGGTTATTCCTGTTCTTGAACTTGCGAATCTGCGTGCTGAAGAAGCCTTGGATGCCGCTTGGGGCGGGCGCGGGATAATTCGGTGCGCTGGTAGAGGAGCGCGCGAACGGGTTTAGTGGTGGTGGTGGCAGGCCGAGCCGTTTGGCTTGAAGCCGGGAGTAGAGGGTCCAGCCGCCAAAGCCGAGGATTATTGCTAAGATGAGGATTATGAGGAAGATGACGCCGCCGTTCATGGTTGCGGATTTTGGTTGTGTCGCGGGTGGGTGGTGGAGGATGGGTGGACGGAGCGCATGCGCGAGTTGTGTTGGCGGAGGTCTGCGGACAAACGTGAGACCTTGAGGGAATTGAGCGGAGGGACCAAGATGGGTGCGCTTTGGCGTGACTAAGGTAGTCTGTTTATGGCCTGAACTGTAAGGTGAATTTGGACCAAAAGTTGTCAGCCGTAGGCTGGGTGCGTATGACAGCGGTGCTGCGCCAGCTGCGGTGATGATGAGCAAGCTGCTGGGCAAGGCTCAAAGTAGCTTGGTGACGTAAGGCTGCGAGCTGGACGCTGACAGGTCCACGATTTGATTCTTGCTGGTTAGGGTTAAACGAGGCGAGCTGAGGCCTCTAAGATTCGACGGCTTAATCCAAGATGCTTATTCATGTACAAAGTATTTCAATTTGGCTCAGGCAACAATCAAGAGACCTTTGTTTTTAAGCTATTCTTACCATGAGCGGATTGGGTTTAGGGCGAAGAGTTGCTGGGATAACGCTAAGCGAGTCGAATCAGCGGCGAGCGATATTGCAGTCACGACATGCGCAGTTATCGTTGGGGATCCGTAAGATTGTCATGGCGACAACTAACTTACATCACTGGACGACGAGAATCACCAAGGAAGCTGCCATCACAAGATACGAAAGGTGAAGATCTGAGTATTGCATCCGAGATGGCCGAGTCAGCAAAATTCGGTTTCAAGAGCGAGGATGGCGAAGAGCATTCGATTGATAGAGATAATCTAATAGCAATGATAACTAATCCGGATGGAGTCACTTCAAATGTCCTGCATGTCGAGTATGACGAGAAAGATGCCACAGTGCCTCCACGGGTCAAGATCACAAGAGGTCTCTTCGCTTCCGATTCCCCGTTGCCAGACGCCAGCGCCCAAGAAACTCACATCATCCTATCCTCCGGCTCAGGAGCAAACCAAGCGGTCAAGTTCTTCGAGGATGCCGTGAAATCTGTTCTAGCGACTCTATACCCCGGACTTCAAGATGACTTCAACATACACCAAACACAGTCAACTGAAACGATCCTGAACCTCTCAAGGGATGTGTTCTTTCCGAAGGCAAACTCGGGCTCTCGTCTGCGTATAGTTTTACTCTCTGGAGATGGTGGGGTCGTTGATCTCGTCAATGGTCTACTAGCTAAGCCAGGGTCTGAGAAGTTCAAGGTTCCCCAGGTTGTTCTCATGCCTCTTGGAACAGCAAACGCACTGTACCATTCAATCAATGCAGGGAAAGATAACACTTGGGGTCTTAAAGCCATAGCCTCGAATACAGCACGCCCATTGCCGACCTTTACAGCATCATTCTCGCCAGGAGCACGTCTACTAGTCGACGAAGCACGCAGTGAGGAAGAGCTACCCACGGATCCTCAAAATCAGCACCCCATTCTCCATGGGGCCGTTGTAGCCAGCTGGGGTATGCACGCGTCGCTTGTCGCCGACAGCGATACCGTCGAGTATCGCAAATTCGGCATCAAGAGATTCGAAATGGCCGCCAAAGAAGCACTGTACCCAGCCGATGGATCATTACCGCATCCGTACAAAGCCAAGGTCTCAATACTGAAAGGGGAGACCTGGACGTCTCTAAAAGAGGAAGAGCACATGTACGTACTAGCTTCCATGGTGTCGAACTTGGAGAAGACCTTCACAATATCGCCTGCCTCGAAGCCATTGGATGGCAGCTTGCACCTGGTGCACTTTTGTCCTACAGATGGGGACGAAGCGATGAGAATTATGGGCCTTGCTTATCAGGGCGGCAAGCATGTGGATGATCCGGCTGTGCTGTATGAAGCTATTGATGGACTTCGTATTGAGTTTCAGAGGAAAGAGGATGATGCTAGGTGGCGCCGCATATGCATTGATGGTAAGATCGTGAGGTTGGAGAAGGATGGGTGGGTTGAGATCAAGAAGGAAGCTAGAAGAGTGCTAGACGTGGCTACTAGTTGAGCAGCCATAGCTTTGTTGATAAGGAACAACATAGATGCTAGATTCTTCTGCATTTTCAAAATTAGACCCACTCGCTTCTGCTCATATTCCTAACCAGTAAACACATTCTTGCTCCAAATTTCAAGTCATCTTCATTTATGATCTGCCAACAAAACAGTCACTTTTCCCCCACACCATTCCTATTCACGTTAGCCAATGCTTACCTACCGAATCCTCCCCACCTTGTCGCACACTCGCAGCCCACCTTCCAGAACTATTTAACCTGCTCCCCCTCCTTCCTCTTTCCAAAATCTCTCTTCCTCCCCTCCCCATCTTTCCCTCATCTTTCCGCAATTTCCACCAACTTTTCTCACAATAACACGACACTCAACCCCTTACCCCTTTTTTGCTTACTTCAGCAAAACCTCAGACACATCACGATGCCTGCTCTCGCCCTCCATCCTGGTGCCACTATCTTCGTAACCGGAGTCAATGGACTTATCGGAAGTCACATCGCCGACCAGCTACTCGCTCGCGGATATCATGTCCGTGGCGCAGTGCGCGATGTAGAAAAGACGAAGTGGTTAACTGAGTACTTCACTGGCAAGCACAACGCCGTCAAGTTCGAGCTTATCAGCGTACCTGATATGACAACTGAGGGCTGCTACGACGAAGCTGTAAAAGGTACTTCGTCTCTCCTACACTTCGAAATAAACAAGATCACTGACGCAAACGCCCACAAACAGGCACCAGCGGCTTCATCCACGTCGCATCCCCACTCGGTGGCAACGACCCCAATGTCGCAATCCCCACGGCCATCAATGGTGGTCTCAATGCCTTAAAAGCTGCTTCCAAAGAACCGAGCATCAAGCGCGTTGTATACACTTCTTCCTCCATCGCGGCGCTATTCCCGGTCCCGGACAAAGAGTTTAGTGTTGATGTGAACCAGTACAATGAGGAGGCTATCAAGAAGGGATGGAACCATCCCAAAGATGAGTCAGAGAATTTGAAGAGTTTGTATGTGTATGCGGCGTTGAAGACGGAGACGGAGAAGAGGATGTGGAAGTGGGTTGAGGAGAACAAGCCAGGGTTTGTGTTTAATACTGTGGTATGCATCCCCCTCACTCTTTTGCATCTAGTCTAGGCATGATATTAATGACCTGTGTATAGCTCCCTAACGCAAACTTCGGCAAAGTCCTCATCCCTAAAGAACAAGGCACGCCTTCCACCATCGCATGGGCTAAGTCCGCCTTCACGGGAGAGAACTTCGAACTCTTGTCTAGCATCATCACGCCGCAGTGGTACGTTGACACCATAGATGACGCTCTGATCCACGTCTCTGCGCTCATATACTCTGATGTACACAATGAACGTCTCTTCGCCTTCGCGGAGCCCTTCAACTTCAACCAGGTCCTGGGTACATATAGGAAGTTATATCCTGGAAAAGAGTTTCCAAAGGATACGGAGGGACTGGGACATGATAAGAGTATTGTGCGGAATCAGAGGGCAAGGGAGGTGCTGGGATGGGTTAAAGAGGGGAGAGGGTGGACGGGGTTGGAGGAGAGTTTGAAGGAGATGGCGGAGGATTTTAGGTTGTCGGATGGGAAGAAGGGTTGGGGACATGACTGAAGAAATGTAGACTATGTCAAGATCCAGGTTTGGTAACGCAATTCGGAAGAAATTTGCAGCTCATTATGATTTACGTCTCTCTCTCTCTCTCACGTCATTTCAGTCGTCCTGGTAACGCTATACTTCGTTGTCCTCCGGCTTCAGGATCGATCTAATATACTCGAGCGCTGTCCACAACGAAGCAGTCGCTTACGCAGAGTTTTCATCTCAAGTATGATTGGCAGCTTACCTAAACCACAATTCCGACGACAGCTCAGAACGAGCTTCCAACCCGTGATTGTGTACTTCGGAGAGTTCGTGTTCATAGGCTACCTAAACGACAGCACGCGATCGAAGACAACACTAAAGCTTAGATCTTAGGAGACTTCTTAGGTGCGATTAAGTTCAACAACGACCCGAGTGTCGAGCTTTGCAATATCTACAGTTCTGGCCTAGTATAAGACCCAATCTCTGGGATTAGTCCCTGATCGATCGATTTTGTCTGTTTTTGAGAATTGGGGTTATATGGCTGTGGAAATTCTTTCTCGATGTTTGTGTCGCTTGCTGTCACCGTATCAAAGTCACCCAAATGCAATGAGGAGACCAAGAACGGAGGGAGCATCGCCTGGGGAAGACACGAATCATTCTAGAATGAGATTCTCTACTACACGAACTAGATGGAGGTCAATCGTGACACAAGGTTTGATAACAAGGAGCTAAATGGACGATGGAGTCTTCGTGCTGGCTCGGCAGAGGCAACCCGGCGAAGTAGAGATTCAATACTCCAATCATGACAGCGACTATGCAAAATAGGTGACTACAGATTCAACGATCAGCAGTACGTCTTACATTTTTTTAAAGCTTATCACTAGGCTCAGTACTTTGCTATAGAGACACTCGACCAAGATTTAGTGGTCGTGCGAACCAAAACCTACGACAGAGTACCAGTTTTGGGGTTCCTGATCCATATTTCAACAATGTGATAACGCCAAAGCCTGTCCATCGAAGCTTTAGTCTTCGCACTACACAAATCCATTATTCCACACACTCACATAAAAATCCCACAGTTTCCCACATCCTCATTCTCACACATACTCACATCTCATCTTCCAAGTGTCTCACCAGGTCGTCCACTTCAAAATGTCCACTAAGCCCGTTATCTGCCTCACCCCAACTTCACCACAACTCTCATCCTACGGCACAATGGAATACGCTTCCCACCAAGACACAATGGAGTATTCTCTCTGTGAAGACTCTCACCTTGACGACAGCACTATCTACGACAGCACCATCTACGACTCCTACAACTCCGACGACTCTGACGACTCCAATGACTCCTGGACTCCGTACACAGGATCACCATACATATACTACTACGAACGACAAGATCTCAAATGGCAGCCCTCGCCATTCTGTCATTCGGTCGAAGACTGTTGGTTTATTTTCTCATACGCGCCGATATGGCTTACCGTGCTGGTTAGTTTGACGGCCATTGTTGGGTTTGGATTTGTTACCGGTTTTTTGGTTGCTGTTGCGAGAAATATGGACTGAGTTGGCCACGTGGTTGGATATTGCTGTGGGAGTGGTGCCAGGATAGATTTGGTACGTTTTCAATTTGTTGAACTTCGGAACCGACTAACAAATATTTGCTAGCGGGAACGAATGTATAGCCCGAGTTTGAGCAATGGTAGGAGTAACCAAAGAATGGGACCCCTTTAGACTTTTCCAAGTTTCCAAGACCTTTATACGTTTCAACCCTTTCGTTAAAGTTCGCAATCGGCTATGAAGGATACATATTGTTACTTTCCTCTCGTCGAAAGAAACTACCATTAATCGTCTCCCTCACGAAATTCGAAACGGAAAGTGCACTTAGGAAATGACCTGGAAGACATTTGAGGTCGAAATTCTACACATTGGTTATTTGGCCAATACGGGCGCACACTTAAGAAAGCAGTGCCAACAGAAGAGGAAATACTATAAATCGAACAAGTGTATCAGGAAGCTTAGAAACTTGGTGTTAACTATCAAAGAAGAATCTTGCAACTCTAGATTTAGTTCGCTGTTCTCGAGAACTACCTCTAACTGTTGCAATTCTACATAAATTCTTAATGGCACAACAGTTTGCTTCCACGTAACAAAACCTACTAGGCAATCTCATTGTAATACCCCAATTACAAATACACATCTCCCCACGTTTTCTCTCAATTCCTTCTACGCATGAATGTAAACGCGTCTCTCCGCTCGCATAAATGTTCTGCCCCAATTCCAGGTCCCCTAAATCGATCGCCAGGACTTCCACGGTATTTGGCATAACCGCGTTTTTTTCTCCGTATCCTGTCATTCCAGTACTTTCTCAGGTGATGTCATTAAGGTTCTAGACGCGCGTTGGCTATTGATAGCATGAAACCCGAGCTGTCTTGAGCAATTCGCGAAATTCACGCATAAAGATGACCCACTGCTCCACAGCGGGTACGTATTTATAGATACTTCGGGGCAAGTGCGCCAAGTTGTTGTTGAGAGTTAAGCTTTCGAGTGATCGATTCGAGGAACATGGCGGGGTGATGCGAGGGATTTGATGCGAGGGATTTGATGGAGAAGTGGGTTTTTAGTGCCTGTCATTTCTTTCTAGAGTTGGGTTTACTGGGTTTTGTGGTCAAGTAGGAATCAGATGACATCCAATCTCGTGTGTTTTGCATAGAACGACTTTGAGATATCACGTAAAAAACAGGTACTATTAAACTTCGATCCCGTGCAAATTTGAATTCTTACGTGACTATGAATCCCCTAAGATGAGACTCTTCCTAAATCCCAAGCTCTGGTGCCCGGGTCTCGAGTAGCGCCCGCAAGCCCGGAGAGGAAGCCCACGGTCACGTTAAGGTTTGGACAGGCGCCCACGACATGAGCTGACGACGACTGGGATTGTGGCTGGTTCTGAAGTCCACTGTGTTTGGGATGGCCTTAGAATGTCAACGAACAACCAACTTGAGCAATCAACTTAGAATAGAGCGCAAAAGTACTTTTGCTTCGGTAGCCTTGAGCACAAGCTGGCTGATCCTTTTGCTGCATAACTGAAATCACTTCACCGTCAATGTAGTGTTGAACTTGTTTTGAATGCAAAGGCTTTTCGCCCATCCAGTGGCCATCTCATTCCATTCTCATCTTTTATGGTATACAACTAGAATTTACCGTCCCATCCAGGGTTCGTAAATTATGCGATCAAATCGATCGAAATCAAGAAAAAAAGTGTTCCGTCCATCTCCAAACCCAGAATCCAGCCGGTCCCCAAAAGAATATATATGTACCAAAACGAATGTGATGTGCCACCTCTATGACGACGACCTTCTGTTCTCCTACTCGATTATAGGTGGAAGAGTTTAAACTGCGATAGCTTCTTAGTTCAGGAGATTGATGGATCGGCGAAATGCCTGTCGGTTACGCCTCTTCAAGCCAAGACCAGAAAGGAGATCTGCTGCGCCGGGGATGTTCTCAAGAATGGAAGCGAGTCCGGCGTTCTGCTTGTCAGCTCCATCTTGAGCACCAGCCTGGAGTGCTTGCTCAGCGGCAACATCTTGACCCTTGGCCTTTGCATTATTTCCGGCCTTCTTGCCCTTCTTTCCCTGACCGGCATCTGCGGTAGCGTTGGCAGCCGTCGCGGCGTCGGCGACTGCGGTAGCGTTGAGAGCGGCAGCGGCTGGAAACAGTGTTAGCGATTGAATGACTCAACTATGCAGTATTATCCTACCAGCGGGATCAGTGGCGGCAAGCTGTGCGGCGGCTAGACTTGAAATTAGCAGTTGTACGAATGAGATGACATAGTAGAATCCTACCAGCAGCCTCGCAGTCGGCAACAGCCTGAGCTGCCTTCGCTTTGGCGTTCTTTCCAGCTTTCTTGCCCTCTATGAATTGTCAGTGTATGATCCCAGGATGTGTGCTTTGCAAGGGTAGGCATCAAATGGATTTAAGGGGGTTTACGGGCAGGCAAATTGAACGTACTCTTTCCAACATTTCCGGCTGCAGCACAATCAGCAGCGGCCACCGATGCTGGGTCAGTTGCGTTTGTGGCTGCGCCAGCTGCCAAAACTGCAGTAGCATCTGTGGCGAGTCAGTATCCGGTGTGCTTAGACCCAACGGAGCTGTTTGGAGGCAAAAGAACTTACTTCCGGCAGCAGCATTTTGCGCATCTAGAGCCGCCTGGGCGGCGATATCAGCTGCATTGTTATTCTTATTCTTCTTTCCTCCCTTCTTTCCCTTCGCTTGAGCAGCGTCAGGAGCTTGAATCAAAGTCAGTCAGAGTTAGGTGCCAAGGTTCGGGTCACATACCAGCAACAGCGGTAGCGTTTCCTGCAGCGAGAGCAGCGGCGTCCTGGTCCGCTAGAGCAGCAGCATCTTGGTCCGCTAGAGCAGCAGCATCTTGGTCCGCTAGAGCAGCAGCATCCTGGTCTGCTAGAGCGAGAGCAGCTATATACGTATTAGTGAGATATTCGATACAGAAATCAAGGTAAGCACATACCAGCATTAGCAGCGTTGTTCTTTCCCTTTCCTTTCGCGGCGTTATTCTGCTTTCCCTTCGCGTTTCCGCCGTTGCCTTTGCCTTTTCCTTTCCCCTGTTGCCGAATCTCCAAGAATGAGTCGCGAAGCTCTACGGCTCTCTTTTCGAAGTCTCGTACCGCGGCCTCTCGGCGCTCGAATGTGTAGGCAGGAGTTGCAAGATCGCTGGTACCGGCGATATCGCTGACGACTGGACCAGGTTTGACGAAGGGTGCGGGAGCACTGGCGACCAGTACCGCGGAAATGAGGGCGATGTAGGCAGACTTCATGTTGAAAGATGTGTGATTGACGAGATGAAGGAGTGGAGGAGTGGATAAGTAGAAAATCAATGGAGTTTAAGCAAAGTAAAATGAGCTCAGCTCTAATGAAGGAATGTAAGTAGAAAAGACAGTGTCCTGCACCGAGAAGGAATGGACTAAAAACTGGAATTGGGAGTGAAGATGGAGGTGGAGTGTATAATGTTGTAGCGGGATTCGAGATATATACCCACCCCTTCGCTATGACCCCCTTTGACATATGTAGAACCTGTTCGAAGCCCAACAGAGGAAGGTCTGTGTGTTGTTCGTTTGGGAAGATCCCGTGAACATCTTACACTCCAGGTTGGAGGATGCCTTGCGCGACCAGGCTCGAAAGGCGCGAATATCGAGGGCCCCACAATTCTCTCACAGGGACCTCAGGTTTCGCATCGCTTAACCATCCTGAATGAGGATGAGCAAGGCACCGAACCCGTAGACTCGGCTACAGTTCGCAAGAAACGGACAAATCAAACGCATGAAGGAGAAATAGCTGGCGGGTGGGGCATGTCATCGAGATTCAAAACTCTGGCCCCAACGTCTTTTGTTAGAGAACATGTAACAGACAGGCCGGGGTGTATGGGAGCTAAAAGGCTTGTTCAAACGGTTGAGTTGTGACTGAGGCGCGCAGGCACTCAAGGGGTTGAAGCCGGGCCTGTTTCAGGAGACCGAGGCGACAGATTTGCAGTCTCATGAGCTAGGTTCATGACATTTTTCCCCAGAAAGTCGTGCTGGCCGCACAGTTTTGTTTTTGCACAAGATGCAACTTACGCAGTCCGCCCCGGTTTCGTTCTGAGAGCCTCAATTCGGTAGTGGACATTTGCAGCAAGCTTGACCAAACACAGTCCGAGTAACAGCGACAAGCCTTCATCAACTTGGCAGTGCGATCTTCAAAGCAATTGCCCCATTGATTTGTCCGGGTCATGCGTTTGGAGATGCAAAAATAGAGACTACAGATGGGCGCCAGGTGGTAATGGTCTTGGGGCAGAAAGAATTGAGGTTCGAGTTCGGGGCCTCGGCGGAAAGATTGCCCGCACCCTAACCAATTAGAGAGGCAGGCCCCAAGGTGATGCACTCTGTTCCCCATTCATGAAGCGAACACTGAGATGCTGAAGCGTCTCTCAAGTGTCGATTGCAGAAGACGATTGTCAATTCATTGCGAGTACCAAAAGTGGCGGTCTATATTAACGTGTTGTCCAATGAAAGCACCGGCGTTGTAATTCCGCTTAGCCTCGGTCAACCCCCAAAACATATCGTCATGGAGCTTTCTTCTCAAGAATGGGGAACATCTGAACGCCTCATCAGATGCGCTCCTGCCCACAATGCACCTCAGCATGGCCCCTAGATCACTACCCGCGTCAATAGCACGGCGCGCTCTTTTCTCTACTAGATCAGCCCGCATTGCCCCTCGAACAATCATAACCGCCACACGCATTTCCCACAGCCCTCTCGATTTGTACCGGCCCGCTACGCGAATTGCTGGCCAGAGGAGGGCCATATCTTCCACAGCTCGGACGAGATTAGCAGAAGTGAAGGACGAATCCTTTGATCCACGTCAACAAGACCGCGAAGTCGACGAGGTCGATGTCTGCATTGTGGGCGGAGGGCCTGCAGGACTGGCAGCCGCCATCCGGTTGAAGCAACAAGCGAATGAGGCCGGGAATGAGGACTTCAGGGTGCTGCTGTTGGAAAAGGCGGGGGAGCTGGGCGACCATATTGTGTCAGGCAATGTCATTGAACCTTCCGCCCTCAACGAACTCCTCCCTGATTGGAATTCAGAGGACAATGCGAACCGCTTCGAGCACACCACACCAGCCAAGGAGGACCGTATGCGTTTCCTTACCAAGAACAGCGCCATTCCTTTACCGAAGCCTCCACAAATGAACAACCATGGCAACTACATAATAAGTCTGAACCAATTGTGCAAATGGCTGGGAGAGCGAGCAGAGGAGATTGGTGTGGAGATATACCCTGGATTTGCAGCTTCAGAGATACTGTACGACCATGAGGGCGCTGTGAAAGGCGTGGCCACCAATGACCTTGGCGTATCCCGAGAGGGTAAGGCAAAAGATTCTTTTGAGCGAGGTATGGAGTTCCACGCTCGAGTAACCCTACTAGGCGAAGGTTGTCACGGCAGCTTGGCGAAGCAAGTTATCAAGAAATTCGATCTGAGACGGGACAGCCAACACCAGACGTACGGACTTGGGATCAAGGAGGTTTGGGAGATACAACCGGAGAAGTTCCAGTCAGGTCTCATCGTTCACTCCTTAGGCTACCCTCTTCCCAAAGACACCTACGGTGGTGGCTGGATGTACCACTTTGGCGACAACATGGTCAGCATTGGTCTTGTCGTTGGCCTAGACTATCCCAACCCGTGGCTGGCGCCCTACGGCGAGTTCCAGAAGATGAAGCACCACCCAATGTATAAAAATGTTCTCGAAGGAGGCAAATGCATATCCTATGGCGCGAGGACCCTCATCGAAGGCGGGTTTCAGTCTATACCGAAATGTGCATTTCCTGGTGGTGCCCTGATCGGTGACACTGCTGGGTTTGTCAACCTACCAAAGATCAAGGGAACCCACACAGCCATGAGATCCGGCATGTTGGCAGCCGAGGCTGCATGGGATGCTCTCAAGGAGAACACAGATGGAGGATCAGTCTTTTTGTACGACTATGAAGACAAGCTGCGCTCATCGTCCATCTGGAAGGAGCTTAAGGAGGTCCGAAACATGCGGCCTTCTTTTCACACCCCACTTGGGCTATATGGCGGCATTATCTACTCAGGGTTGGAGGCATACGTGCTACGAGGCAAAGAACCGTGGACATTGAAGCATGGTACACCTGACCACGCTGCTACCAAGACTGCAGATCAATGCAAGAAGATAGAGTATCCCAAGCCTGATGGAAAAATCAGCTTCGACATCCTGACCAGTGTCAGCCGCAGTGGCACAAATCACGAGGAGGATCAGCCTGTGCATCTCCAAGTAGAGGACTGGGATGCGCATGCACAGAAGGAATGGCCCAAGTATAAAGGAGTAGAAAATCGATTCTGCCCCGCTGGCGTTTATGAATATGTTGAGGATGACAGTAAAGATCTGGGCGTGAGATTCCAGATTAACGCCCAAAAGTACGTTGGACCCCTCCCCTTGCATTGCAGCCTGAGTCTAACGTCTATTTAGCTGCGTCCATTGCAAGACATGCGATATCAAGGTACCTGACCAGGACATCAACTGGACCACTCCCCAAGGTGGAGAAGGTCCGAAATATGTATTGACCTAGAGCAGTCAAGGGAACTGTGCGAAATAGTGCCAAATGCGACAAATATCTGTATATTAGCCCTGAACCCGAGGGGTCATCTGGAAACTTGGTCGTTCATACTGCAATGCCAACACTATAATACAACACGGCCTAGTTCTCCAAAATATTCTTTTACTTGCCAGTCGGAACATGACATCCACGAATGGAGACGTGAGGTTATGTGCTGTGCTGTGCTGGCTATGCTGGCTGTGCTGTTCGATCTGCGCACAACTGGCATGCATATCCCACACTGTTCTTCCGATTGCGGACAGTGTCGCTGCTCTTCTGATTCGCTATCTCGTATTCCTCTTTTCTTTTCAGGGCGTGGAACCGTAAAGATGACGCCCTGAGATAGATCGGCACGGCACGTGACTGTTTCGCTAGCCTCACTTTAGCGCGGTGAACTCAACTTTTACCAGGGCATCACCTCACCTTACTAACCTCCTCTCTCTCCACCTCCATCGCCAGCCGTCCACCCCGGGCTCCATCTCGCCCTCCCAACATCGCACCTCGCACCTCCATCACACCATCTACTACGATAATACCGTAGAACACCAACAGTTACTGATCGCAAAAGCACGCAGCTCCAATCTCGGCGACCACTACCAGGCGCGACATCGGTTGACCTTGCTACTTTTTGCCATCTACGAGGCCATATCTCTTTTTTCCGGTAGGATATCCAGCGTCAGGTACGACCATCCTCCAAAACAGGCGATTCGCGATGGCCGCTTCCCTGCGCATCCTGCAGGCCTGCCTCTGTGCCTTTGAGCGCAGCCTGGTCCACCAGCGCGTTGTCGCATTCTTCCCCACGGCCGTTCCCCAGCTTGCTTGCCATTGATTATGCGTTTCCGTCCCTAGGCCGCTTCTTATTCTTCGAACTGTGCTCACTCCCAACCTCCAGGCTAGGCAAACATGACTGAAGTATCGTCCACCCGCCTCTATCTGGGGAACCTCCCCCGCAATGCCACCAAAGCGGACGTCGAGGCCCACTTCCAGACGCATGGCACCGGCGAGATCACTGAGATCAAGCTCATGAACGGCTTCGGCTTCATTGAGTACAAGGATGCCATGGACGCCCGCGATGTAGTTCCTGGTAAGCTTTGCGAACCGCTCAATCTAGTGAACACTACTAACGTCATCTACAGCCTTCCGTACGTAGCGCTGCTCTCTGCATATCTATACCATTATTCACGCGTCTAACCAGAATATTCAGATGGATCCGACTTCATGGGCGAGCGCTTGATTGTCCAATTTGCGCGCGGTTCTCGCCGCAACGAGAACTTCACGCCGCATGAGCGAGCGGCTCCGCGCCCGCGTCGCACTCCGTTCCGGATGAGGATAGCAAACCTTCCGGTAGAGACCAGCTGGCAGGTTAGACACCCCGATCCTTGGATTTCTCTGTTTCCCGTTGTGGCCAGTTTCCCAACCTTGGACTGTCGCTCTTGTCTCGCGTGCTTCCCGTTTTTGCGTTTCTGGACTTTTGGACTCGGCTTAACCTCGATGCTCTAGGACCTCAAAGATTTCGCTCGTCAATCTGGACTTGATGTCGTCTACTCAGAAGTTGGTCGCGAGCGCGACGGAACCGGGTCAGTTCACCCGAGGCACACCATAAAATGCATGCGCTTACATAAAGTTAGATTTGTCGAATACGAGACGGCCGATGACCTAAAGGCCGCAGTCGAGAAGCTGGACCGCCGCGAGTTCAAGGGCCAGGAAGTTACATGCACGTCGGACGTTAGCGATCCCCCCCCTCCTCCCCCGTTTAAGCCGCGGGCTCCCTACAGTGGACAGGGAGGGCCAGACGATAGGGGACGAGACCGTTATCGATCTCGCTCTCCTGCTGGAGGTCGCCGTGGATATCCACCAGGTGGTGCTCCATACGACGAGTTCTATGACCGTCGCGGTCCTCCTCGCGGGTATAGCCCCCGTCGGGACGATTACCGCCGCCGTACTCCACCGCGCGAGTTCTACGATAACCGAGACAGATATGGTGGTCGCTCACCTCGCGGTGCCCCTCGCGGTCCTACCGATGAGTATGGCCCACCGCGCCCTCGTTACCCTGAAGACCCATACGATGCGCGTGGTCCCCCACCTCGTCGTGGTTATGAAGAGCCTTACGCCAATGGCCATGCTCGCCCATATGAAGGTCGCCCTCCTTCCCCGCGCGGTGCTCGTCCACGAAGCCCGCCAGCGCGCCCGCCCTATGAGGAAGGATACCCTCCTCGTGGCCGCTATTGGTAAATTAGACCCCATTCCTTGCACTCTTTGGTGCGCGACTGTATACTCATCCAGTTAGATTCCAACACAGGACCCGCTCACTTCAGCGATGTACAGCGTAAGGAAATCGATGAGGTTGAGAGGTCTCTCGTGCTGGGTTTCAACGGATGGTTTCAGCGGATGCGCGTTTTGTTCAGCTCTCATTATACGTCTGGTGGCAGTACCCTCGGATTGATGGTCGGTATGCAAATTTTGGATCTGGACATGTAATGTATTCTTTCCCTGTCGCCAAAGGAGATTGGTCGCGATATGGAGCGACCAACGCGACTATTCTTCGACCTGGGCATGCATTTCGGTACCTGTTCCTGCATATCTAGAGCAAGATCGGTTCTAGCTCGCTTAAAAAGGTTAGGCTGCACTGGCTTTCTATAACCGTTGTTATGTACATTAATCATGGTGCTTTAACTCACGGCAGTTCTCTGTTACATCGGAGTTCTGACTAGGGATGGAATCACACTGCTTCTTTCTTACTTTCGGTCTTGGGGGTGTGCTTGATTGCTGCGAATGCTGACTGATCCGGATCATCGGGGTGCGAACTACCGACGACACTTGTGTTCGTCGTCACCCTGCATATTTAACCTTCTCTGTTCTTGCAGCTTTCTGTCATCTTTTAACATAAGAGACAGAAAACAACAACACTAGATTAGCACGCTATCGGGAAAGTGTGATTATCTGAAAGTAATGAACAAGGACCGTCGGCCTAGTGAAGAAACCATTTCACGGCTGTCTACAACCA
The DNA here is from genome assembly GCA_014905255.1 of Herpotrichia juniperi. NCBI lineage: Eukaryota > Fungi > Ascomycota > Dothideomycetes > Pleosporales > Melanommataceae > Herpotrichia > Herpotrichia juniperi. Next base: position 775,957 of record BLYF01000166.1, on the reverse strand, counting down.
ATGAACTCAATTTCAACTATGAGAGACTTTAAGGCCAGTGTAGACTCAGCAACAAGAAGCGCAGGTGCAGAAATACTGGGTGTCGTTGTGGTCGCTCTAGATCGAGAAGGTATGGCAAGAGTTTCGTATGTCCGTGTAATTTTGTCATTATCCTCGAGAGCACTTCGAATATCTAACAGCATAGTTAGTGAGCCTAAGCACAGTTCCATGTCCCTAACAGTAATCAGGACACGAGCTCATAGCCCACTCCTCTGGAAAAACTAGCCTTGACCCTGACGCCTCCCCCGTCGACAATACGTCCGTCTTCAGACTTGCAAGCTGCACAAAACTCATCACCGCTATCGCGCTCTTGCGCCTCCTCTCGCTACCCCCTTGGTCCTCCCAGACCATCGCCACCCGCCTCGATGACGCCTCGCTTATCGATGCGCATTTGCCGGAACTCATAGCTCTCGAGGTCATCACCTCAGCTCCTGGAAATAAGAATATCGCTTACACACCCCGTACGGTCCCGCTTACGCTAAGACATCTACTGACGCATACGAGCGGTGTCGGGTATGATATGATAGACCCGAGGCTAAGAGCTTGGAGGAAAAGTAGAAAAGAGAAGATGATGACGCTGCATGGGCCCTTGCCGGAAAGTGTGAGCACGCCGTTGCTATTTCAACCGGGGGAGGGGTGGGCGTATGGAGGCGGTCTGGACTGGGTAGGCGTGTTTGTGGAGAGGGCCAGTGGGACGAAGTTTGGAGAGTGGATCAGAGAGCATGTGTTCGATGTGCTGGGGTGTGATGCGGGGATTGGGTTTGCGAGGGATGCGGTGCAGGAGGCGGGCAGCGTGGTGCAGGTTGTTACTAAGGGGAAAGATGGCAAGTTGAAGGAACAGAAGGTCAAGGATCAGGATGTGGGCGTTGAGAGGGGTGGGGGCGGCCTCTATGCTTCGGCTTCTAATATGGCGAAGGTTCTGGCGGATGTTGTTTCTTCGGACCCGAAGTTACTCGGTCCGGAGATCGCGGATGCCCTCTTCGCGCCTCAGCTCTTGCCTGGCTCTCTGGCGTTGAACGCGCTCCAGGCTTCTGCGGCAAACTTCAGGAGTATGTCTGGTCCCCTCACCCCTTCGAATGATGTAAGCGGGATCAACCACGCGCTGGGTGGGATGCTTGTTACAAAGGATAGTGAGGAGCTGGGAAAGACGAAAGGGACAATGACGTGGGGTGGGGCGTTCAATTGCATGTGGTTTGCGAACCGGAAACGGGGGGTTGCGGGGTTTTATGGGAGCTCAATGTTCCCGCCTGGGGAGGGGAAGAGTGGGGAATTGATGGGTGAGTTTCTGAGGGAGGTTTGGGGGTCTGAAGCTGTAGGCGCTGGGAGTATAGATACTATATCTAAGCAGTGAGGTTCCCCGTACCTGTGTAGATCGGAGGAACAGGCAGTGACGTAGATATGGGTACGCACGCTTCTGGAGGGAGTGAGAATGTGGGGCAAAATTGGCTCGGGACAAAGTTAGAGGCTGGGAAGTGAGCTTTCTGCTGTGAGTGTCAGTCCCAATTCTAGGAATCCTCCCACGGGCTACTATCCTCACTGGAGGCTTTCACTGCCCCTCTGCCATCTTCACCTTCGGCTAATAGTACGCCCCTGTTTTGGCATTACCTTCCAGAAGTAGAGCTGATGGATGTTGGTTTCATAGGGAGACTGCTCTGAATGCACGTTTTTGAACCACACAATGTTGTTTTGTATGGAGATTTGTATTTAAGCAGGCTCTTCCATTTTCCTTATCTCCAAAATTCTGAGATGCCCATAGGCGGGTATTTCCGTTAATTCAGGTTACCACTCAGTTCTCGTTAGCCATCCAGTTCTCATTACCACCAAGTCCTTGTATCCATCCAGTTCTCATCCCCAAGTCCTTCTCCTCTCCACCCGCCCACCAACTCGCTCCCAAACAACCTCTACCTCCTCCCAATCCCCCTCCTCTACAGCCTCCGCCCACGCGCACATCTCAGCACCAAAATCCTTCCACTTCGCCTCCCACAACGCCCCATCCCTCCTCGCCTCCGCAATCATCGACTCCAGCTGCTTCGTCCCACCCAGAAACACGATTGCCCTCCCTTCAATCTCCTCCCGTCCCTCACCTCTGTCGATGACCAGATCGACATCCTGCACCTTGAAGAACCCCACTGCACTGTCCTCGAGGGCGCTGACTTCGGCGGCCGAGATGGGGAAGTAGATGTCGCCGACTGTCTTGACCATTGGGGGAGCTCCGCAGAGGATTTTCAGTGGGCGATTGACACAGTGAGCGGTGATGAGTGCGGGGTGGAGGGTTGGAGGAGACTCGAGATTGAAGAGGGCTTGTAGACGTGGAGAGCTGTTGATGGGGAAGAACCAGGGACGCAAGTCGGGCGGGGGAGGAACGTAGTCGTCGCCGATTTTGAGGCTGCGCAGATTATAGTCAGCTTCCATGATGTTGAGAATTTGAGCGGCGCGAAGCACGTTTTAGAGGCGTTTGGAGGTTTGGCTGTGATTTGACTTGGTCCTGTGCACAGAGTTAACTGGTGAACAGGTGCTGGTCAGTCGCACTCGAGAGGAGAGATTTTGCGTGCCACTATTTACTCACAGGCTCAAGGGCAACAGATAAGCGTTGCCAGGCTACCGTGCGAGTTGTGTGCTAGATCATGATAGCGTGATTTGAGTGCGTCGAGGTGAAAGAGGATGTAGAGATAATAAGGTTGAGTGATGGGGAGCGGAAATCTAACGGTGTGTTAAGAGAAACGGCCGAGGTTTCGTGACGAAGGATAGAATGAGCATGTTTGCCTATCTGGACATGAGTAAACGGCCTGTGTACTGGATCTAACGTGTTGGTTCAGTTGTTGTCTTTGGGTGCTACATTGTTGTCGAAGTGAGTCCGTTTGCTCTTGATTCGCCTCTTGCTTGCACCATGCTCGAGGGGTTGAAATCTTGACACGCAGTTGAGACTTATATTACATACAAAGTACAAAGTATGCTATATCAGCAGCACCTTTGCTGTTTTGGTTTGCTCAGACATTGTGAATGACATAAAATAGTTGATTTTGGACGGTTGTCGAACTAGTAAGGTAGGAAGGATAATTCAGTCCAAGGCCACAACACAACTCACGAAAGTCGACATGGTCCCAGTACTGCCATACACGAGATTTGTCCTAAGATTCTCCTGGTCGTGGCGTTCAATCAGACGCCCGATACTTATTCGAGATCCAAATTGCTAAAAGGAAACCATGAGAGTACGGCGTTGGCCTATGCAATAACTCTTCCTATACTTCTATTCCTATACTTCTATTCCTATACTTCTATTCCTAAGTTCATGCCAGTACAAAAGACCGAAATGAGAGTAAGAAACTAGGTGTTGGTCTCCACATCCAGAATTGTACAAAACAACTTGGTACGTTATTGTGAGGCTCGAAGAGGCTGAGCGGGCTGGCAGAAGCAAATACTTACGTTCCATATGCACTTGTATCCCCAAGAGGGATGCCGGTAGCGAATGTGGCACACAGGCGCGTTGTGATTGGGTGATGCAACGTAAGACGCGACCGTTTTCAGTAGCTTATCGCGACGGCTATCCACGGCCAAGAGGAAATGCCAAACCAGATATCGCAGTCGGTGTGGTGCGTCCATGCGTCCACACCGCCGAATATCGCTCGAGATAATCCTTCAATAGTGACTGTGCTGAAGTTTTTCGTTCTTTCTTGCTGTTCCTTGTCATCTTGCCTTTCCTCGTCCCCAACCGATTCTTTTTGTTCATTCCTTGCGCGGGTGGCGACCTTCGAAAAAGACGCTGGAAGCGAACGTCGAGAATTATTCTGAGCTCGCAGGTCTCAATTGACGCCCTCCAGAACAATACTAAGCCCGCGTGGGCACTTTCTGAGTCCCATTGACATCGTCCAATACGGGACGTTGCAATCATGCGCACAGCATGTCTCCGAGCAGCTTCTTCTGCTGGCCGACTCGCACGCACTTCGCGGGCAGACCTCCTACTACACCCCCGACGAATACAGCTTAGTGGCGCACCTTCCTCCACATACGTAGCCGCCCATCCTGTACCGAAACGAGCATTTCATTCAGCCACCGCCGACCATGTGCTCGAAGCCTCATCACTTTCCGCCGAAGCTGTCAAGCCGTATGGAAGCCTCGACACTTTTCCCCGTCGCCACATTGGGCCATCTGCCGCATCGGTTGAGCAGATGCTCTCAGCCCTTGACCCTCCCGTGGGCACTCTCGACGACTTCGTCAAGCAAGTCATACCCGCAGACATACTTTCTTCGCGATCAATCGCGGTTGGGGCAATGTATAAATCACACCCCAAAGCATGGCGGGAAGAAGGAGTGCCTGAAGTAGACACATTGCACGCCGCAAAGGATCTTCTGTCTCAGAACAGGCAAGGACAAAGCTTCATTGGCCAAGGTTATGCTGCCTCCAAGGTCCCAGAGGTGATTAAGAGGAATGTTTTCGAGAGCCCAGCATGGTATACCAGCTATACCCCTTACCAGCCAGAAATAAGCCAAGGAAGACTCGAATCTTTGCTCAATTTCCAGACAATGGTGACGGATTTGACGGGCCTCCCAATTGCCAACGCCTCGCTACTCGACGAGCCCACGGCCGCCGCAGAAGCCATGACGCTTTCACTAGGTTCTATGCCACTCGCTCGCCAGAAGCGGGCGAACAAGACGTTTCTAGTGTCTCACAGATGCCACCCCCAAACAATTGCGGTTCTTGCTTCTCGGGCGGAAGGCTTTGGTATTAAGATCGAAGTAGGCGACGTATTAGCCGACAATAGTAAACGAGTTGAAGAATTGGGGGATGACTTGATCGGCGTCCTAGCACAGTATCCAGATACGGAAGGAGCAGTCAAGGACTTCCGCACGTTATCCGAAAAAGTGCACGCGAGCGGGTCATTATTCAGTGTTGCAACAGATCTTATGGCTTTGACACTCCTTACTCCCCCTGGAGAGTTCGGTGCTGATGTAGCCTTTGGAAATGCACAACGTTTCGGTGTTCCTCTAGGTTATGGTGGCCCTCACGCAGCTTTCTTCGCGTGTGCCGAAAAGTACAAGCGCAAGATCCCTGGGCGGCTTATTGGTCTTTCCAAGGACAGACTTGGTAATTCCGCGGCAAGACTGGCATTGCAGACAAGGGAACAGCACATCCGTCGTGAAAAAGCAACGAGTAATGTTTGTACCGCTCAGGCCTTGCTGGCCAATATGAGCGCATTCTACGCTGTATACCATGGCCCGAACGGCCTTACAGCAATAGCCAGGCAGATCGTCGCTACCACTCGAGCCATTCAAGCTTTTATCATCGAGCAAGGCTTCGAAACTGGTCAGCGCGGGCAATTGGACAACAAGCCAGCAGTTTTCGACACATTCGTTGTCAGGACTGGAGACAAAACGGAGAAAATAGTAGAAAACTTGCATGAACGAAAAGTGTGGGTGCGGCTGATAGATTCTGAGCACATTGGAATTACCTGCGATGAAACAACAAACGCTGCATCCACATTACAGCTTCTGGAAGCATTCGCATCTCGAGAGTCTACAGTCTTGTCGCATCGTGTCAACTTCATAAGACAGAATGATGCGCGAGCGGTTAGCGTCGAGATTCCCAAGGAGTTCCAAAGAACGACCCAGTTTCTTACTCACCCAGTATTCAACTCGCACCATTCCGAGACCGAGATTCTGCGATATATATACCATCTCCAATCCAAGGATCTATCACTTGCGCATTCTATGATACCTTTGGGATCTTGTACAATGAAGCTGAACGCTACGACACAAATGGTACCTGTTTCCTTCGGCAAAGTCTCAAACCTGCATCCTTTTGTGCCATTGTCAGATGCGAAGGGTTATGCTATTATGATAACACAACTAGAGCAAGACCTAGCCAACATTACCGGATTTCACTCTGTTTCCCTGCAGCCGAATTCGGGAGCTCAGGGCGAATTCGCTGGTCTGCGAGTCATTCGTAAATATTTGGAGCAGCAACCTGGAAAGAAACGGGATATATGTTTAATTCCCGTTTCCGCCCATGGTACCAATCCTGCAAGTGCTGCAATGGCCGGCATGAGGGTTGTGGCTATCAAGTGCGATTCTGGCACTGGCAACCTGGACATGGAAGACCTCAAAGCGAAATGCGAAAAACATAAGGAAGAACTTGGCGCGATCATGATCACCTATCCTAGCACTTTCGGAGTCTTTGAGCCTAAAATCAAGGAAGTGTGCAACCTCATTCACGAGCACGGCGGCCAAGTGTACATGGACGGAGCCAACATGAACGCACAAATTGGTCTCTGTTCGCCTGGCGAGATTGGAGCAGACGTTTGCCATCTCAACTTGCATAAGACATTTTGTATTCCTCACGGCGGAGGTGGACCGGGTGTTGGGCCTATCGGCGTGAAAGAGCATCTCTCCCCATTCCTGCCCGGACATTTACGAGATGAGGTTGGGGGCAAGCAAGCGATTGCGCCCGTCAGCGGAGCGCCTTGGGGAAGTGCGAGCATCTTGCCTATCAGCTGGACATATATCAAGATGATGGGTGCTGCTGGGCTCACCCAGGCCACCAAGATCACGTTGCTAAATGCCAACTACATTCTCTCCCGACTGAAGCCACACTATCCCATTCTCTATACCAACGACAATGGCAGATGCGCCCACGAATTCATCCTCGATGTGCGCAAATTCAAGGAGTCAGCCGGTATTGAGGCGATTGACGTCGCAAAGCGTCTGCAAGACTATGGCTTCCACGCGCCGACTATGTCATGGCCAGTCGCTAACACTCTCATGATCGAACCCACAGAGTCGGAGAGCAAGCAGGAAATTGACCGATTCTGCGACGCGCTGATTTCAATCAGGAAAGAGATTGAGGCCGTAGAGAAGGGCGAGCAGCCTCGAGAGGGTAATGTGCTGAAGATGGCTCCCCATCCGCAACAGGACCTCATTGTTGGTGAATGGGATCGTCCATACAGCAGAGCTGATGCTGCGTATCCGTTGCCTTATCTGAAGGAGAAGAAGTTCTGGCCGAGCGTCGCGAGACTAGACGATGGTAAGTGCATACATTATATTTTATGGTTCTGATCAATGTTAACATAGTCACAGCGTATGGCGATACCAATCTCTTCTGCACCTGTGCTCCTGTCGAGGATTCCGAGTCCGACATCACGGGAGCTGCTGCGCCAACCCCTACATAATTTGCGACCGGCGAACATGGACTTTACATCTCGGAATTTAGGATCTTTTCAACATCGGATCTTTTCTAGAGTAAGCCAGCGAGGGAGTTCGGGGTTCGGCGCTCTTCTGTTTCAACAAACAATTATCTGATATGCATTTCGCGCTAGGTTGGCGTCTATAGATGAAGGGATACAAATTCAACATGATGGGGGGCCAAATAATGAACATTCAAATGTAATGGGACAAATACCCAAGGGTTGGATCAATCCAACATTACAATCAAACCATAATTCATGATAGCGTGTGCTTATATCTATGGTTCATATTATTTAGGTCAACTGGAGATGCACGTTGGAAAAGGGCTTGGCGGCAAGATATCGAATCGTGATTGGAATGTGAGAGTGCGGATACCGCCTTTCCAGATCCCTTCTTTTCTTTTGGGCGTCGACGCATGTTAATGGCGGAGGCACAAGTTCGAAGAGCCCAAGCCACGACGCGATAAGAATGAGTCCACAATGACGATATTCACTATGGCTAGTGGAGTAAGGGGTTACAGCATGTTTTACAGATCAGTAACGATATAGACTTTTGACATCCCCAAACCATCTCGCGTCTACCTACCTCAGTTTCTTTTCTGTTTTCGGCTGTGAGCGCCGGATTATACCCCCACGATAACGTGCTGCGCTATCACGTTTTAGGACGACACGCACGTCACGCACGTCGATAAAACTTAAAAGGTAAACACACCGCTACTCCATAACTTTGGCTATGTTCTGAGGTCGCACTTGAGGTCACACTTGGGGTCACACTCGGGGTCACATCATTCACAACTCTTGCTTGTTCGCTCTTTGAGTGTACGAGCGAAACGCTTGGGATCACCTCCCAATGCATTCTTTGCCTCCTTACAGATACAAGTCATCATCGGGGTTGACATTCGTTCAGCAGCCATAATCTCACTACTTCTTTCTCCAAAAACCGCAAGATGCATTTCCAAGCTCTATTCCAAGGGGCTTTAGTTCCCATTTTTATTGCGCTTCTGACACGCACGAGCCTAGTATCTGCAGTCAACGCAGACACGCGCTACGATCGAGTACTCTGGGATGATGATAACTGGATTATCACCACCCAAGTTCTTAGCCCAGGAAATTACCAGACGCGCATGTCCCTTGCCAATGGTTATCTTGGCATCAATGTTGCGGCTGTTGGTCCGTTCTTCGAAGTCGACACTCCAGTAAACGATGAGATTGTCGTAAACGGCTGGCCACTATTCAACCGACGACAGACGTTTGCGACCATTGCTGGATTTTTCAACCATCAAGGACCACCGCCAGGTTCCAACTATCCATGGCTGTATCAATATGGCGGAGAGAGCCTGATCAGCGGCGTGCCGCATTGGGGTGGTCTGGTGGTTGAGGCACATGGTGCTATCTTAAACGCTTCAGTCAACCCCCAACATATCACAGACTTTTCATCCTCCCTCGATGCACGTGCAGGTGTACTCAATTGGCGTTATTCGTGGAAACCGGGGGGCACACACGACGTTATCCATGTGCATTATAGCATGTTTGTTCACAAGCTGCATATAAACCAAGCTGCGGTCCAGCTTAAGATCACAGCTACTCGCGACACCAATGTTACAATTTATGACATTTTGGAGGGCCACTGCGCCGTGCGCACGGATTTTGTGGACAAGAAGTATGAGAAGGAGTCATCGACCATCTGGACTGCAGTCAGGCCAAACAATGTTGCCGACGTCTCCGCCTACATATATTCCACACTTGCTGGCAACAAGTGTGTCGACTGGAGTTCTCGAGCTGAAGTTATAGCACCCATGCTTAGTAATGACACAGCTTCCATTGCTCAGTCTGTCAACATGATACTCATTGCAGGCGAGACTGGTGAGATCGGCAAGTACATCGGGGCAGCATCTTCTGATGCTTTTGATGACCCGAAGAGAACTGCCAGTATTGCCTCAATAACCGGGTCAGCGGAGGGCTTCGCTAAGCTCTTGCACAGTCACATCATCGAATGGGAAAGCATCTTGCCCAAAGACTCAGTAGATCGCTACGCTTTCCCCAATGGCTCGCTTCCCCAGGATCTGAATGTTCAGGAACTACACATAGCGGCTGTTACAACTCCATTCCATCTCCTTCAGAATACTGTGGGACCGCATGCGGTTGCAGCAGCTGGAAACAACCCTCACCTCAACATCTACAGTATTCCTGTTTGTGGCCTTGGATCCGACTGTTATGGAGGACTCATTTTCTGGGACGCCGAAGTCTGGATGGCACCAGGGCTGCAAGTATCTCATCCAGAGCACGTACAGCAAGTCATCAACTACCGGGTCGAGAAGTTTCCACAAGCGCAAGAGAACATCAAGATGGCATACAGCTCATCACAAAATCGAGAAGGGCAGTTCAGCGCCGGGGGTGCAGCGTACCCTTGGACTTCAGGCAGACATGGCAACTGCACTGGGACGGGTCCATGTTTCGACTACGAATACCACGTGAACGGCGACATTGGCATATCTTTCATCAACCAGCTTGCCGTAACTGGAGATGAACAGCACTTTAAAGAGAAATTGCTGCCCATTTACAACGCAATTGCGTACTTCTATGCCGAGCTTCTCGCATATAACGAAACGTCCGACAGATATAATCTTTTCAACGCCACTGATCCGGATGAATATGCAAACAACGTGAATAATAGTGGGTTTACCACTGCAATTATTCAAAAGCATCTCAACTCGGCAAATATGCTAAACTCCTGGTTTGGACTTCCGCAGAACGATAGTTGGACGAGAATAGCCTCAAAGTTGCACCTGCCCACCAACGATGAAGCTGGCATAATTCTCGAGTATGAGAATATGAGCGGCAACATCTCCGTTAAGCAAGCAGATGTTATTCTCATCGATGACCTCCTTCACTACGAAAACCCCTACAGTCTAGCGAACCTCGACTATTACGCTGCAAAACAGTCTCCCAACGGCCCTGGAATGACCTACGGCGTGTTCAGCATTGTAGCCAACGAGATTTCGCCTTCAGGATGCTCCAGCTATACTTACGACCTCTACTCGACTCAACCCTACGTTCGCGCCCCATGGTACCAGCTGAGCGAGCAACTCGAAGATGACTACAGTACCAATGGTGGCACTAATCCTGCATTCCCTTTTCTCACGGGCATGGGCGGCGCAAACCGCGTCGCCATCTTCGGATATTTGGGACTTCGCCTCTTCATAGATAGACTCGACATCGATCCATCCCTCCCTCCCCAAATCCCATACCTCGACTACCGCACCTTCTACTGGCAAGGCTACGGCATTAACGCGACCTCTAACGCCACACATACTACACTCGCTCGCCTCCCCGCTGAGAAATACACCCTCCCCACCGCCAACATCACATACGCAACAAAACCAATCCCGGTAACTCTCGGAACAAGAGAAGGCTACTACGAGCTCCCCGTCTCCCCAAAAGAGATCCTTGTAGTCACCAACCGCATGATCGGACAGACCACCACAGTCGCAGGGAACATATTGCAGTGCGCTGCAAACGTGACCAGCACATCTTCCTACCTGCCCGCGCAATTCCCACTTTCTGCCATCGACGGCGCCGCCAGTACGCGGTGGCAGCCTGTATATTCCAACAGCACAACGTACCTGGTAGTCGATCTTGGAGAGGATTTTCCCGCGTACCCGATCAAGCAGATACTCTTCGACTGGGCGCACTTCCCGCCATTATCCTACTCCGTGTTCTTCTCTAACATGAGTCTCCCGCCCTTCGGCAACAACGACTGGGGCGTCGTGACGAACGTCACACGGGGCGAGGTCGAGCTCTCGCGGCCGTCGGACCCCTCGCGGGCATCGGTCATAGAAACGTATGTCGGGAACCAGACGAACGTCACGCTGGAGACGATGGTGTGGTCGGGCCGGTATGCGACGCTGGGCGTGAAGGGGTGCTGGGGCTACAAAATCACGGGCGGAAAACGCGAAGGGCCCACCGTTGCTGAGTGGAGTCTTATCCGCGATCTGGGGGAGAATGTGATGGTGGGCAAGAACGCGACGAGAGTGACTGTGCAGGAAGAGAGGCCTGAGGAGGATAAGGGTGTCGTGTATGGAAACGCAAATGAAGAGACTGAACAGCAGCGGAAGGAACGAGAGCAAGAGGAGCAGAAAGAGGAGAATAGCCCTGGGTTTACGGTTAATGATCAGCAGGTGCGAAAGGGCGGTAATGATAACGTGAAGGATGCGGATGAGGAAGAGAAGGACAAGGTGGAGATGCATCGGAATAATAAAGATTTTAAGGTCGAGGACCAGCAGGTGCGTAATGAGGACGACGAGAACCGCGATCGAACGCAGGGACAGTGGAAGCTGCAGAACAATTAGTGAGACACAACATTACATGTAGACGTGTAGAGAAGTAGAAGACTAGACGCGTAGACGCGTAGACGAGCAGAAGCGTAGAAGCGTAGATTGCAAACTGGCGGAGTTTAAGGCGTTTGGATATAGTGCTATAGAAAATAGATTATATACACACAACATGGCTCACAGTGTTGAGCCAACAGACGACCAGGCTCCACGCAGCCCGTAATTAAAAAAGACGGTAGAAGTACGACAATGAATAGTTGCACGGTATAGAAGCACGAGCGCCACGCTAACAACGCAATAGCAAACCAGCCTCACGAGACAATCCAACAGCGCTGCCGCACGGGCCGACTGCAGTCCGTGTACACCAAAAACGCCATCCGTGCATGGGTACAGCGAGAGAAGAACAACAAGGTGTGCGATCAGTGCAAGAGCTTGTCGCTCGCGTAATTAATCGCGTCCGCCGTCTTCTGAACCATTATCTTCGCCAACTCCCAGTCCTTCTTCTCGATCGCATCTCTCGCGAAGGGGAAGACGGCGGCGTCCAGCCCGGAGCCGTACGCATCGGGCGCGTAGATGAAGTGCTTGTACTGTTCGCGTCCGGGGAGCTGTGTGCAACGTCAGTATGTATTAGTGAAGAAGGGTACCGGGTAAGACTTACACCATGCACCGTCTTGTCCTCCTTGATCTCGCCCCTATTCAAATCCAGCAGATTCGACTCGAAGCTGGCTATCTTTGCATTGTGCGCGAGGCGGTGGATGGTAAGGCCTTGCGTCTCGAAGCCTCCAGCGCCGACAACCTGCCCGTACCAGTAGTCCTCCCAGTCGTGGAACTTCTTTGCGCGCACGCTAAAAGCGTTCACGGCATCTGCCAGGGGCTGGAAAGTCTCGAGATCGAACTTGGGCCCCTTTTTCTCGGCCCAGTTCGTCAGCGCCAGCGTCTCGCCTTTCAAGTCCTCGGCGTAGTCTTTGAGTTTGAGCGGGATGATGGGCTCCTGTGCCAGTTCGAGGATGAGCAGGACCCAGACTTGCACGAGGAGGTTGTGGTAGGTGAAGTCTGGATCGATGTTCTGCGTCATCCAGTCGAAGGTCTCGTAACAGCTGCCGTGTAGGTCACCGTGCTCCGGGCCTTCGAATCCGAAATCGAAGGATGAGCAGCCTGCCATGTTTTGGAAGGGGACGTAGTCGCTTCCTCCGCCAAGTGCGCCGATCTTGCTATTCGCTTCGTCCCAGAGAATACGTAGAGTTTTTTTCTGGACAGGGTCGGCGACCCGGTCCAGTACGCGCAGCCAGGCGTTCTTGAAGATGGGGGAACCGTTGGCGCGGAGTTTGTTTCCTGTTACGCCGACGTCGACGTTGAGGTAGGCGACGGCGTTGGCGCGGAGCTCGTCCATGTTGGCTTGCACATGCTCGGTGGAGCCTATAAGATTATATTCCTTTGCGTCCCAGGATGCGAATTCGATTGTGCGGAGGGGCTTCCAGCCTTGAAGACGCAAGTCACCAAGCACGTGCGCGACTTCGAGCATAACAGCTGTCCCGCTTCCAGGGTCGCCGGCTCCGAAACACCAGGAGTCGCGATGGTTGCCCACGATGATCTTTTTCGCCTTCTCCTCTGTACCAATGAAGGAGCCGAATACATTTTGGATCCGCTGCTTATCGACTTCGTCTTGGAAGTTCTGAACCTGTACGATCGGCGAACCATTGTGGTGGCCTGAGAACCATTGATCTCCAACATTTGGAACTCCCCCTACCCAATGATCAGGTAATTTCTCACCAATATTCTGCAGCGACTGAAGGAGCGTTTGTGCGTTTTTCCAGGATAATGGTAGACTTGGGATGGTTGGCAGAGCGGGGTTACCCTTCTTAGATATGCGGAATGCGTCCTTTGTGCTGGCAGTAGAAGGAGTCAGTACATCGCCTGCAATCCAGCTGGTGAACGCAACGGAGCCCCGTTGTACGCTATCTTCCGGTCTCCATCTTCCCTTTGGCCAAACGTCCCCCTTCTTAAAGCCGTCCTCGGCTGGATCTGAGTAGATAAGCACACCGACGCATCCAGCATCTTGCGCCGCCTTGACCTTCATTGCCATGTCCGATTGACCGCCATAGTACCGTACGAGGGCAACCGCTCCCTGAACATCGATTCCGCTATCCCACAGCGCCTTGAAATCTCTCTTGTGCCCGTAATTTGCGTAGATCAGCGGTCCAGTGACGTTTCCAGATGCGGACATGGCGTGGAAGGCAGCGGTCTGCGGGCGTGGTGGGTCGTACGCGGAGCCTTCCTCCAGTTTCGCCTCCCAGGCCTTCTCTTTTGGACTAACAATGGCAACGCGACGTCCATCCTTTTGGGGGTAGTTCATGTAGACCAAATATCTAGACATATCAGCATTTTCGAAACCACGCACAGATGGTGCCACCTACTCGTCGTGCGTGTATGTGTCCATACGCGCATCCTTGAACTTCCCCTCAATCCACTGTCCCAGAAAATAGCTCCCCTCGGATCCACCCACATGGTCGTATGACGTGATATATCTCAGATTTTCCTCGATCCTCCTCGAATCAATATTCTGCAGCGCCATCTGCCTGACAGCCTCCGGGTTGAACGGCTGCCCAAACCCCGGGCCCCCGGGCATTATCTCGCTCACGACCAGTATATACACCAGCGAGATAATCAATATCAGGCCACACAGCCTCGCGATAATTGCCCACCCAGGTCTGTATTCCTCCGGAATCGTCGGCATCTTGGACTTGATCCACGCGAATCCAAATCCCGGCCATGGTATCTGCGGGAGATGAAACCCAGAAAACGAATTCGTGATGCTGTAGAACCGCTTCGAGAACCGGCCTCTTGACGAGTTCCTCCTCGCGCGCCCGTCATCCGCAGACTCGGGGTCCAGGATATCCATCTCTTCCATCATGGCCCGGGCCTCTATCTCCTCATTCTCGCCTACGGGACCTCCCAGCCCGCTGTCCTCGCTCGACCGCGCCGACTGTACTGACGGCGGGTGATAGTATGCATTCCGCCGCCGCGAACTGGGCTCTGCCAGTTCCTGTCCGAGGAGTCCTTGCCGTTCCGCATCGTCGCTGACTTCTTGTGGGCCGAGGCGCGAGACTGTGTGTGAGGACGTCGCTTCTTCGTATGTGGGGATTGGCGGACTTTCAACGGGTTCGTAGGCGTGCTTTTCGTCGACCATTGCGAGGGAGGGGGTGCCCTACAGGGTCCTGGTCGCACCGTGGTGCTGATGGGATAGGGGGGTAACTTGCGGAGCTGGATTAGATGTGTTAGGTTGTTGATGTTAAAGGCGACTATCGGGTAATGCGCATATACATGGTGAAGCAGACGGAGAGAGCGACAGAGGGGGGGAATGGTAGTAACTAGGAACTAGGGAATAGATGCTTGTGTTGCGGGATGATGGCGCTGGCCGTGTCTGAGTACGGGGGTGTCGGATGCCCGTTCGCCGTCCAAGCCACCTCGAGTCTTGCCTCCGCGACTTGGTCTCGAAACACCCGTTTTCCAAGAACTTCCACGCGGCATTTGTTGGTTCGCTACTCGCTTGAAACTCCAGTCAGAAGTGTTTCAGAATTGCAAAAGAATTGTTCGTTGTATATACAGATGTTGAAACACATGGCTTCATAATCCACTCGACCACACCTCAACACCACATTCCTGCATTTATCTACATGTTTCGTCCACCAGTCACACTAATAGTCTGTCCGTTTACATAAGAGAACAAAGGACTCGCGACCGCAAGCACCGCGCTCGCTGCCTCAGTCGCAGAACCAGGTCTCCTGAGCGGGATGTCCAAATGCTGCTGTACCTCGTTGGGACCCGATGCCTTCTGCGCCGACGGTATCCCAAGCGCAACCTTCTCACCATCGGGAGTCGTTACGAAAGCGCCAGCCTCCTTTGCGGCAGTCAGGCGTGTGAGGATGTATCCAAAAGCGACGGTGTTCGAACGGACACCGAACTGTGGCCCCCATCTGCATACAATCAGCATCCAGCTCAAAAACACAGACTACAATAGCATGTACTCACTCCTTAGCAATGGTCTTCGTCAACCCGGTAACACCAGCCTTCGCCAGCGCATAGTTAATCTGTCCCGCATTTCCGTGCAGGCCCGATGTCGAAGAGATATTAATGATATTCCTCTGCTCGCCGTCCTTAACTCTGAAGTACGGTGCAGCGGCGCGAACAATCTTGAAAGGTGCGGTACAGTGGAGAGCAACAATAGTGTCCCATTGCTTGTCCGACATCTTGTGAATAACGCCGTCCCATGTATAGCCCGCATTGTTTACGATGATATGGATCTTTCCATTGCCGAATTCAGCGGTCTTCTTGATGAGGTCGGCAATGTAGGCGTCGTCGAGGACGTCGCCTACTACGGCGATTGCGGAGCCGCCGGAGGCGTTGATTGAGTCGCAAGTGTCTTGTGCTTTCTCTGTTGGGTGTTAGCATTGCTCTATGCCTGAGTTTGAAGAGCTTCTTCAACATGACTTAGGGGAAGTAGTGTACGTACTGGCATCTACATCCGCAATAACCACCTTCGCGCCCTCATTCGCGAACAATCTCGCTGTCTCTGCGCCAATTCCCTGTCCAGATCCTGTGATGATAGCTACCTGACCCGCCAACATACCCTTGGGGTAGTTGAGGTGGCCAGCAATCTGATCAATGCGCTTCGATGCCATCTTTTCTCAAGTATATAGTATATGAAAGATGAGAGGATGTGAGTTTGGTCAATGGAAAGATCTCCCAGAATATGAAGAAGTTGAGAGCTCCAAAGTATAATTGCCAGTGAGATGCGGAGGCGGCTATGTTTAACCCGCGGCGGGCAACCAAGCTGTGGGTATGGACCGAGGTTCGCGGCGGTGGCTTGATCCTGCTTTTGGACTAGAGGGAAAGACGTCAGTGGGCTGACTCGAGCTTCCACTCTGAGCTGTGACAACCCCTTCCTTAAGATCAGGATCCTTTTATGTTGATGAAGGTGAGTAGCACCTTCTTGTGTTGAAGACGATAATCAGCCGTTCCCATCCACCTCTCAACAAGATTAGATTTTTCCATAGTATTTGCGAGTTTTCAGTTTCGATCGCATGGCATCATCTTGTTGTTCTTTTGAAAGCACATATCACCAGGACTCATGCATTTTTTCATAATTTTTTTGGAGTATGCAAAATCCGATAGCAGAGGAGAAGTTCCATACGAAACAAATATCACTTTTTAAGTTTTAGATGTTTGAAGTTGTTGTGTGGAAAGACGAGGAAAGAAAAGGAACAAGGAGTTTATATACTTCTCCGAGTCACTCATTGCTAATCACCAGACGAAGAACCATATTCTTAGTGCGAACGAAAATCGAGCAATGGTCATGAGATTCGTACCTCCCTCTGAGAGATCCCATGAGAGTCTGCGAACACAATTTGAGGGCTGACGCTAACTTGATACCTAACTCCGCATCCGTCATTTTGTTCCAGATTTCGAAACCCACTCACGTGCATAGCCCAAACACGCCAACTCCAGTTTCAGAGGCAGTTCCAAAAAGATCCAAGCGCACTCATGGAGAATCGAAATGGTGTTTTCCTGTCATGAGTGGAAGACAGCCAACAAATCCCTATTGTCTGTTACATAGTCCACTTTGTTGTTAGGCTTAAGAGGGTGTGGTGTGAAAGAAGTGGGTCCAGGAGAAAATGCGGAGGGATTCTATGCTCCCTTGGGCCTCTACCCAGCGTTCATAGTTGCCCATTAACATTAAGAGCCAAGTCCCTCCAACTCATCAAAGGAGTTGATCGAGCTTTTAGTTCCCTGAGATAGGAAAGCTGCCAGGAGGATCTCATGTGCACGTCTGGTTGACTTTTTAGTTTTTAATTTTAGAATTTTGGAAGTGTGGTGTAAAGAAGAGAGTAACATAGAAGGCAAAGAGTAGTTTTATATGAACCTCTACTGCAACTTTTAATCACACCTCGATGTTATGCTTTCCTGAAGTAAAGATCACTAGTGGTGGTGAGCATCTCCTCGCCGATCCTCCATGCATGAAGAGGTCGGCGCTTCTCGTCCAGTCCCGTCTACTTCTATGAGACTATTCTGCTCATGTTTTAATCCTCCAAAGCTTAGGCCCCAGCCGCGCCATTGCCAGGATCTCCACCATGATCAGAAGGAAGTCCCGCAAATCCATGTAACTCTTGCTTTTACCTTTTAGTCCTAAGCCTGAAGCGCAAGCGAAAACTCCATGGTTTTAAGATGCAGCACTTTTGGTTTTCCAACGGTAATTGGAGTGAAGTGTAAAGAAGTGGACGGAGAGCTGGAGCGAGGAGAAGTTAAGGGTTATAAATTTAGTCCAACCTATCTTCCACGGCTGATCCAAGCCATCGTCTATTCTTTTGTTCTGTCCAATCCCAATCTCCGCCCAGCATTAGAGTTTGCAAAGTGTTTTTTGGAGGCCTTCTCCGCACCCATGCAACAAGTTTCTCGTGGAGTTTAGTTCCTTAAAGTCAGAAGATGCCAAGGAAGACTTCAAGTCTCGAAGCCAATAGGTTTTTAGTTTTGAACTTTGGGTAATGCGTTGTGGTGTGAAAAGAAGAGTAGAACTAGAGTGGAGGAGACGGGATTTAAATTGACGAACTCACGTGCTAGGCCAGTCAGAGTCTGTTTCAAACGATATTTCCTTCAGTGGTTTGTATCACTTTGAGCTTCTTTTCTATGCCTTCTATCCTGGTATGCCCAACGCAATCACCCCGCCACTCAAATACTTGCCCTCCTTGGCGCCATAGTTCTCCTCAAGTTCTTCTCTTTCTCTGACTCCTCCTGTACTGGCAGAATCCCCTGCTCCCTCAACTGGCCTAGATACTCCTTACCATATGCATACCCTACTTGATATATTTCCTCGAACTTTGCAAAGTCAAGTGTCCCGTACGGATCGACGGGCGGGCGCATGTACCTGCAACCCGGCGTGTTCTTTGCGCGCTCCAGCGCATCATAGCTGGATACGTAGGCTAGCCTGGACTGGATCTCCGATAAGGTTGGAGGGTTGGGGAAGGAGGAGAATGGGTTCCAGCGATTGAGGATAGCCCAGAAGCCCGAAAGTGAGTCACCGAAAGACTGTGGAGTAGGGTCATCGAGACTTCCTACATCGATGGCGAAAATTACATCGGCGCCTAGACTCTTCATATGTGTAACGGTAAGATTGTCGATATAGCCTCCGTCGAGCAGCATGCTGCCGTTATCACAAAGAGGAGGGAGGAGACCAGCAAGAGACATGGATGCGCGGACGTACCGCCATACGTATCCGCTGGTGTGAATTTCTGAGCGCGACTTGCTGATGTTAGTTGTGTTGCAGTAGAATTCGAGCCAAAAGTCTTCAATTTGCGAGTTGCCAAAGGTCTTGAAGATACCGCGGTTGAACTCGTGGCCAGTGGTGTATGAGGCACTAGTGATGTTAGCAGATGAGCTCTAAGGGTAGCATAGGATGAGCTTACGAGGGATACGTGAGGTCGAGAGCAAACCTCCACATACTGCCCATACGACCAGAGAATTTCTTGGCTCGCCCGTACATGGGAACCACATCTGCATCCCAGGCGTATAGAGCCCCGATGAAGGCGCCGATGGAAGTTCCGCCAACAATATCGATGGGGATTCCCGCTTCCTCTAGGGCACGGATGATACCAATCTGGGAGATGCCACGAGCCCCACCACCTCCAAGAACCAGCCCCACGGATTTTCCACATAATCTTCTCGCCAATCGATGGAAATCGCCTTTAAATGGGGTTTCGGCAGAGTAAAGAGGAGTCTGTCGAACCTTACGCGACGTGTACTTTTGTATCTCAGCCTGCAATACTTGCACTCGTTGCTTGATTGCATTGCCAAACCGACGCCCTGCTGGATAGACTGGCTCGGGTGTGGCACGGTGGGACATTTGAATGTGGTGGTGGCTGCCGTTAACCCAGGGTCGATTGCGAAGCCATTTTCTAGTCAAGCCAGACAAACAAAAACGTTCAGAATGCAGGATAACAAGCTCTTTGCGTGCAGTAGTCTTGGTTGTGAGGAGAAACCGCTCATACTCCCCAATATTTGGCGAGCCTTCGGCCAGCCCAACTAGGAGGATACAATCAGCCTGGTTGATGCAAGTCTGGGTCCATGGCGACTTGACGTTGGTGTCTGCGACGTAAAGGACTAGCCCATACTTCTCCTCGAGGTCGGCGAGGTACTGTGATAGCTTGAGTTTTCCCATACGATTGAATGCATGCCGTCCAAGATGATTTAGAATGGCGGCTTGATTGAGAGAGACAACGCCGTTAGGTGTACCAATTTGACTCAGAGCATTCGTCAGTCGACCTGCAAATTCGACCACTGGAACACCAGCTGTCACTGGAAGTATTGCTACTGTGCGGAGATTAACTGTAGATGACACATTGCTCTTAGATGCCTTCGAGCTTCGCTCTTTCGTTTGCTCGTAGAGTGGGTCATCGACCAATGCTCTCATCCTAGAAGCGATAATCTTTGATATCTTGATTGTGATCCCGGGATGCTCTAGAGCGAGGCTGTTGAAGAGAGTTTTGGGAAATTTGGCAAGCTCCGTATCCCGAATAGCGTGGAGAGAGCCTGGACGAGCAGATTCGGTGAGAACTTCGAGTTCACCAACGCTGTCGCCCTGGCCATATTCGCCAATGACCTTCATGCCGTTATTTTCGCCGTCTTGAATTGCTCGCAGGCGTCCATTCAAGACTATATATATCGCATCGCTCTCGTCGCCCTGATTGTAGATCACTTGACCTGCATTTACCTGCACCCATTCCAGGGCAAAGTCAATGTGCAAGATCAGACGTGGAAGGAGAGTCGTCAG
Source organism: Herpotrichia juniperi (assembly GCA_014905255.1). Lineage (NCBI taxonomy): Eukaryota > Fungi > Ascomycota > Dothideomycetes > Pleosporales > Melanommataceae > Herpotrichia > Herpotrichia juniperi. The sequence goes on along the minus strand of BLYF01000166.1, from coordinate 755,589 downwards.
TCGTTTTGCTATCGTTAGAAGCACTACAGGGTACCGGTCGACGATTCTCTCAATAGAGGCTCGAGGTAAGAAACCTACATAGACGTCCGTCTTTGCAGTCACGTCTATGAAGGACCTATGCGATGACACTGTCCCTAGGTAGCCGGCCAACCCTCCAGGTTTTGTCAGGAACAAGCTTTTCCTTGCCTTTCTCTTTTTGATACCTTCGTTGGTCGCTTGGCTTCGTTTGGGGATCGGGCCAGCGAAAAGCTCTTCGTCAGTCATACCAGGCGTTGAAGGAAGTGTGCCAAGGACGTTCGACTCCGCATTGTCATCTTCTACAGGAACACTCACGTCGAGAAATCCATCGATGACGTAGTAAAGACCTGGGTTTCTCTCGCCTTGTTCAACAAGGACAGCGCCCTTTGGGAAGAACACAATTTCGACATCATTGACAACATCTTCTAGAATGTTTTGAGGGCCGCCCACGCTCGACATAGAAATGCCGGACCCCGAAATTATGGACTCTGTGTCCCCATCACGGGATGCTTCGTATGGGTCCATAAAGCCAAACGCATTACTGAAGACTGCCTTCTGAAGCTTGGCGTCGAATGATACCAGACGAGGAGACTGCTCTACAGAACTAGATTGCTTTGTCAAACCACCCTCCGTGTTGGTCAACCCGATTGCCTTGAACATGCATTCAAGAACCGATTCTCGGAAAACGGTGGCTTCATCGACAGACTCTTGACGGTGTAAAGCAATTGGACGGGCCATAGTGGATGCAAAAGGATTAAATCCACCTGCATCCAGTGGCGTACGCATGTCGCGGCTGTGATCCTGTTGATAAGGCTGAGAGAAACTTGAACGATTTTGTCGACTGCCTCCTCGAGCAAGATGTGTATTTGTTAACAGGTCGCCTGCACTCATTCTCTCATTATGGCTGTTAGGGTTGAATGATTCCGGAGATGCCATTCTGTTCAACATGTTGCTGCCAGCATCCATTGTTGCTCCACGTGCCGCTGCGAGCTGAGCGTGGGTGACTGCACCCTTTCTCAACGAGACACTGGTTCTCCGTTTCCGTCCAGCACCCGGGTTGTGGAGTGCAATCCCTTTCATGCCTTCCTCTGGTCCGATGCGTTCTCTTTCTTTTGTGAACTTCTCTTTTAGTCTTTGCAAAGCTGAGTCGCGCAGGAAACCAGGTAGATCATATGTAGTATACTTATTCATCAGCTTCTCTGTTCGCAAGACTTCGCTTGTGAGGCCGAGGTAGGCATGCCCAGTCGCGAGTGTAACCCGCTGCAGACGCGTCAAGATAACCTGAACAATATGTGCTGTTGCTTTAGGGTATACGCGGGTCAAACGACGGAAAGCAGTCGCCGGGATAATAGCGATGGTTGTGTCCACTGTTGCTCTTGCAACAATGTCTGGATGGGCAGACTTGGGCATTCTCGATCTGGAACGTGACCTTCGAGAGTGATTTTGCTCAGGATCATTCGAAATACCATTCAGGTTCAGGTTCAGAAGTGGAACGCTAGGGAGACGTCCTCCAGCGGTAGGACTTGCGAGATTCGATGTTTTGCGGTCTTGGAAGCTTTGCGGGGGTGTTTCAGGGAACGCCCGTGGAGACTCTGGAGGCAAGTCATCCATTCCAAAGCTATCAGGTCTGGGTACGTCCTCCTCTTCATCGTGTCGGACCTTGACATCCTCGGTGAAGAGCGAGAGAATCGAGAAGAGCGAAGACATGGGAGCTCCATTCTTGACCTCTGTGAGAAGCTGATACCCTTGACTATGGCCGTTACGCGGTCCACCATCCCCAGACGATATCCCGGAAATGCCTTGTTCGTCGTCAGAATCAGAATCAGGTCCCTCTCTATTGGACTTGACAAAGATCTGGACCATCCCATCCACAACCAGGCAGAATCCCTTCTCTTCCTCCAAAAGTAATGTCTCTCCAGCAATGAGCTTTCGGGTTTGCATGGTCCGTGTGAGCTCATGGAATACAGGACGCTCCAAATATCCGAAGACCTTGATTGCACTGAGGAACTCGTCCAAGTAGTTTGATAAGCCCCGCTTGGAGTCCCCTTCTTGGGTGTCCGGGAACACCTCGACTTGAGGCTCTTCGCGCTGGGGCTCTGGTGGTAGTCTCTGGTACATGGTCATGTAACGATACCGCACGATGTAGCTGACCGTGGACACAACGAGTATAACTATTAACATTCTGCCAAAGTCAGATTCATACTTACAGCTGGAGAAGTTTTATCTTACAAGGTCGTAAAGTTCATAGTGAATGTCAGGCTCATTGAAAACAACGTAAAGAGCCATGTTGGTAGAGTGATGGTGGTAACGGTGATGATCCAGTACAGAATGCTGGGTATAACGCGCAAAATCGCCAGCACTACACGCCCAAAAAGACCGAAAGTAGAGGGGGATGATGTCTCAGCAGCTCTCAATTGCGAAACAGAGGACTCGACTGCGTTCACGACGACGGCGGAGCTGTTCGCGATAGCCGTTGCAACTTTGGAGGCGTCCATAGCTGGTTGTGGGGGTTATTGGGCAGCACCGCTTGTGCACAAGGTGTTCAGGTGAGATCCCCCTCTAGGTAACCAGGAATGTGTGAAAGAAAAACCCGGGAGAGTGCGGCCATACTTTGTACTTGGATCGCTGTCCACGTTCGAGACATGTAACTTGGAAGTGTGCTCGTGAAGGAACGTGGGGCCAATTAGTGACGTTCTGCCAGCCGCTACCGTTTCTTGACCGGGCTTAGCGGCTTGCTATGCATCGTCGCGCGTGAGCTTCGAGCTTCACCAAGTACTCTGCTCGAAACGCGCCTCAACCTTCACCACCCATTGGCCCGCCATGGCTCCCTTCAAGGATGAACAGATAATTGTCAGTGACACGTGAGCGCCTCATTCACCTCCCCGCATGCGCTAATCTGCTATGTAGATCATCGCGCCTGGCTCGGAGACCACGGTCGCGCAGCTAGGCCTCCCCGAGTCTTTCACCCCCGCACGTCTGCGCGTGCGGTCGCGCATGTTCCCCGCCGAGAAAGAGGGAGAATGGGAGCCGTACAAGGTGCGTCGGCGGCAAGACAACCCCGCTGCGAAGTCTGAGGCGCAGAACGGAGACGCGAAAACAACCATCGATGGAGAGGAGGAGGAGATCGCATACGAAGAGGATCGCGTCTCAGAAGAAGGCGCAGTGTGGCCTCTCCAGGATGGAAAGATCGTAAATTGGTCGTGTTTCTTCGCCCTTATATCCCACGTCTACAACACTATGAACCCGCCGTTTCACACGCCAATCCTCCTCATAGCGCAGCCAGCATGGACACCGCGGGAGCATGAGAAGCTCACCCAATTCTTCTTCGAAAAGTTCAAGACCCCCGCATTTGGCCTGATGGATGCCGCACTCGCGACGAGCTGGGCCTATGGAGTACACACTGCGACAGTTGTAGATGTAGGGAAGGACAAAGTGGATGTCACTGCGATTAGCGAGTTCATACCGCATACCCAGGGAAGAGTAATTGCCTTGTCAGGATGTGGTGGAGAGGCACTGACACTAGGCCTCCTCAATAAGCTCAAATCCAAGGGTCTGAATCGCGCCATGTGCGAGCAGCTGAAGAAGAATGCCATTTGTGAGATGCTTCCAGTGGGCGTACCGATACCTGGAACTGGAGATTTGGGCGGCCAAGATGCAGTCACAAACCCTGCAGCGGCTGCATCGACTGGTGCTTTAGGATCTGGACCTGCAGCAGCGAGTGCTATAGGAACTGTACCCAGAGGACCAGGTGCAGATACCGAGGTTGGCGATGATCTAAATGTTGAAGACAATGAGGGAGTTTTAGACGTTGCAAGTATCGTGGCAGGCGGCAGGATGGAGGAATACATTGCCAAGATAGACCGGCAGAAGCAGGAAAAGGCTGTATCGACCAAGAAAGGCGCAGGAGCTCTCGCAGCACAAGCTAAAGCCGCTAGACTGCCAAACTCGAGACGAGAGAAAGCTACCTTTATGTATGAAGACCACGCTCTGCTAGATACCTTGAAGGGCATGAATCTGGGGAAGCAGGGGATGGCGGATGCACAGGCGGCTCTAGACCAGGGCCCGCAGAAGAAAGGACAAGAGGTGGTAGAAGCAGCAGATGGAGAGCCAAAGTCTGCAGTCGAGGCTCCTGAGCCAGGATCTGCTACCTCTCGAACAGGAGCGATAAGACGCGAAATTGAGGTTGGACCAGAGAGGTTTATGGCTGGAAGCGGCGGAGTACTCGAAAAAATTGCAGACGCCGTACACCGGACCATATCGTCAGTGAGCGAGGTCAACAAGCGCAGCGAACTTTGGGATTCTTTGATTATCTGCGGCAACGGATCAAGAGTTCGAGGTATGAGATCTACTCAGACTAATACATGGGGAACCTATCGCTAACCATCAGTAGGCTTCAAAGACGCTCTCCTGTCAACAATCCAAGCCAAATACATCATATCTCCATCATCAGCCACCATGTTCACCTCCGAAATTCCCTCAAACATCTCCACACCTACAGGCACCGGCTTCAATACGCCGCAACCTCAACTTGGCCCTCACGGCGGTTCCTCTCAGGTTAATCCTCTTCTGCTCGCCGCTACCACCGCTCAGAACCCGCATTTCATGCAACCTGGCAGCAATCCTCTCATGGGCATGTCGAGCCACAACTCGCATTCATCGCATGGCCAAACACCTACGAGCATCAAGCTCGTCAAGCCACCAGAGTACTTTCCCGAATGGAAAGATGTTGGCTTCGACGAAAGTGCATTCCTGGGCGCACAGGTTGCGGCAAAGGTCATCTTCGTGGTCGATCAAGGGCAGAGTAAGGGATACATGACCCGCCCTGACTACAACGACCAAGGGCCCCAGGGCATACACGACTACAGCCTATAGGCTGATTTTGTGTACGTTGTATAACTTTGTGTGGAGTTTTGAAAAGCGGCAAGCTAGGCGTCTTCAGAAAAGGAATATCAGGAGTCGGCAACTCTACATTCTCATTACCGTTGTTAGTAGAAGAGAATCAAACAGTTTGAGCAGGCGGTTTCCTTTAGTTTACTTGACGTCAAGTCGCATCGGCGGACGCCGGCCGCCGCAAAGCGACCCACGTGCTAACCGCTTCGGTACGAAATGCCAAATTGGGCCTTGCTGAACTTACTTTTAAACGCATGGGCAAGCCACAGATCTGCCCCTCCACTCACAATTAACAACTGGGGAAGTATTGATAAAGTCGCGTCCTCCCTTCCGTCTCATATCTTGAACAAGTTCACTTCTTGTCGGGCATCTTTGACTCTTTAGTGTTTAACGTGTATCGTGTTCTCGTCATATTCCGGCAACTTTACTTTTCGTTTATCAACACTGTTTCAAACATCTCGCTTGTTGCATCCTTCCTACACTACTTTACCCGTATCCCGGTCCAACATCACGTATACCGATATAGCACTGCAGCCAGCCTTGCATAGCGTATTGTCTTGACCGAATAGAGATATACTCACTCAACATGGCGGCTTCAGCATCTATACCAAACACAATCTACCTCGGCGCATTTGTCCACAGTATTTCTCTCTCAGAACTCGAAATATGCGATAACGGAACTATCGGTGTGGATTCAAATGGAGTTATTCAGTTCGTAGAAAGAGATATCGAGTTGACACAGGTGCAAGAGAAGCATGCAGAGTGGAAAGATGCGAAAGTTGTGAAAGTGGGAGAGAATGGATTCTTCTTCCCGGGCTTCATCGGTATGTATTATTTACCATTAACATACACCAAGGAAGGGAGAGTGAAGATCGCAATCATATGACTATCCCTCCCACCCCATCTACCCTCTTCCTCCATCCGAAGAACAACCCGCTAACACCATTAGACACACACACCCACGCCTCCCAACACGCAAACACCGGCCTCTTCGGAAAAACCACTCTCCTCTCCTGGCTCAGCACCTACACCTTCCCCATGGAGTCCTCCCTGTCCTCCCTCCCAAAAGCCACCACCGTGTATTCCAACTTCGTCTCCCGGACCCTCTCCCACGGCACCACAACCTGCGCATACTACGGCACCATCCACGTCCCCTCCACCAACCTCCTAGCCGATATCTGCCTGGAGAGGGGCCAGAGAGCGCTAGTGGGCAGAGTATGCATGAACACAGATCTATCGCCCGAATACTACCGGGACGTGAGCGTCGAATCCGCCATCTCGGACTCCAAAGCCTCAATCGAGTACATCCGAACCATCGACCCGACCGGAGAAATCGTGCAACCGATCATCACGCCGCGCTTCGCGCCGTCGTGCACAGCGGCATGCCTCACGGCGCTGGGCCAGCTCGCCCAAGAAACAAACGCACACATCCAAACGCACGTGTCGGAGAACAAGGGCGAGATCGAGCTCGTCGCGAGCCTGTTCCCGGACTCGAAAAGCTACACGGACGTCTACGAAACCGCGGGCCTGCTGACCGAGAAGACAATCCTCGCGCACGCCGTCCATCTGACGCCCGACGAGGTCCGGCTCGTCAAGTCGCGCAAGGCGAAGATCTCGCACTGCCCCGCGAGTAACACGGCGTTGACGTCTGGCTGTGCGCCCATCAGGGAGTTCTTGAATGAGGGGATAACGGTAGGGCTCGGGACAGATGTCTCTGGCGGCTTTAGCCCTTCTATCCTTGAAGAAGTGCGTCAGGCGATTTGGGTCAGTCGGTTCGTTGCGATGAATACTTCGGACGCGGCTAAGCTTTCTACCGAGGAAGCGCTGTACTTGGCCACGAGAGGTGGAGCTGCTGTTGTGGGGCTGGAGAAGAAGGTTGGAGGGTTTGAAGTGGGCATGGAGTTCGATGCGCAGATGATCCAGCTGGGGGCTGTTAAAGAAGGCGGGGATAAAGAAGGAGTGTTTGAAGAGGGACCGGTCGATGTGTTCGGGTTTGAGACTGGGGATGAGAAAGTGCAGAAGTGGGTTTATGCAGGTGATGATCGGAATACGGTTGCGGTTTGGGTTAGGGGCCGGTTGGTGCATAAGACCGATCGGTTCTTGAAGAACTAGGCTGCTCGCTTTTTGTTATGTATGTCCTGGTTTGGGGGTTCAGGTCTTTGGTTATGTACGATCTGGTTTCAATTTATAGATATGAATATAGACCGGTACCAGTAACTCGGCACTCAGCGTTAGAGGCGGATAGGAATTATATTCAAAGTACCTATTCTTCGAAACCCTCGGATGACAACTAACATGACTACTACCTCTTAGTACTTATCACTCTTAGCACGCCTGTCCACCCTCGGATCCAACAAATTCAAGAAGTTACTCTTATGCGGATTTTCTGTCCAATGAGGCTCTCCTTTCGGACCCATGGCTTTAGTCCTCGGATCCAGTATGTTCGCTATGCGTGTAGAGTCTACGCTTGCCAAATCAGCTTACACCTACACATCCGTTCTGCCCTTTCACATACGCTGGGCATGACCCTGTTGCTGCTCATAGTACTGCTGCTGCTGTTCATATTGTGTATCTCGATTGCTCAACCAACGGCCACCCTCACACTGCAACCATTCTTCGGCTTCCTCTTCACGGGGTTGAGGGGGTCGAGGAGTAAGGGGACCTGGGGGCCGGAACTGAATATCTTCATAGGCGCTAGTGAAATACGGCATGGGCTCGCTTTCGTGGCGGTCAAGCCGCGGAGCTTGGCGGGAGGGCGCTGCGCCTTGAAAATAACCTTGAGTTGATATAAGTATTTGTAAAGGACCAAGGGGGGAGGGATTCAAGAGCAAGAGGCATGTGGGGGTGACTATTTTGCAGCATGTGCACTTACCGAACTTGGAATTCACACGAGGATTAAAGTTGATCAAAGTGCCGCTCCTATGAATTGGTGTAGGAGTGGGATAGTCCGGGTCGTAACTCCCAGCACCGCCGTAGTCTTGACCAGAATCGAAGCTAGGATCTAATTCGTTGGCAATGTTGATGCCATGAGGCTTATAGTTTGTTGGTCCACATCCCTTTGATATACCACCGTGATCTTGATTGGAGTCATATCTCGGGTCTAGCTTGTTCGCTGGATTCGTGCTGTGAGGTCCATACTTTGTCGATCCGTGTCCAGTGTACGTACCGCGATGATCCTGGTCTAAAGCGTATCTGGGGTCCGAATTATTTGCAATGTTTGTATTCTGATGTCCATGGTCTGACGAGCCTGTCGACGATCCATGGTAATCAAGGTCAGAGTCTACTCGAGGATCAAAGTTATTCGCGATGTCGGTAGAATGCGGTTCGTAATTGGACGGCGTCGGCTGATCGTACGAAGCATGATCCGAGTTCACGCGCCTGTTTATATTGGACCTGTGAGGCCAGTGGGTTGTCGAAGATTCATGATCATTGCGATCATTCAGTTTGACATCGAAGCGGGATTCGAAGTGCTCTCCAGTGTTGGCTTTGCGGGGCTTCTTGAAGATTTCAGTGACTCCATCTGTTTGGGGGCAACGGTGGTCTGAGCTGTTAGCGGAGAGAATCACAATCTATTTAGTCTGATTGCGAAGAAGATAGATATTATATTCTGAGTTTGGTTGGATCACCTATCTACGCGTACCCAGATCAGAATCATAGCGAGGATCCAGTTTATTGCCGGTGTTCGTAGTGTGTGGGCCGTAGTTGGTTGAGCCAACACCAGGGGCAGTGTGAGTGTGACTGGTGAACTCGCCCTGCGCAGTGCGGTTCTGACGTTCTGCAGTAGTATCGACAGGCGTGACACCTGCTCCTGTTCCATGATAGTGGCCGTGCTCCGCTTCATCAATGCCGCGGCTGGCGATTGCTTGATTCTTCACTGCACTGTCTCTGTCTCCAGCAGCGCTGTCGACGGCTGCATTAACGTTACCACGAATAGCCTCTCCAGTTCCCTACGAGGTGTTAGTATGGAAGTATGTTAAGGGGATGTGAAGGAGAGTACATGAACTAGTCCAACGCCTTTTCTGACCGCCTCGCCCAAGCCGCTACCAGTGCCAGTCATTCTGGATATGAAGGCCGATGTAGTATGTATTTTTAGGTGTCGTGGAGCTGTAAATAATGGACTAGGTTGAGAATCTGCTAAGGTGTAGAGTTGAGTTGCGAGATCAGGTTTGGTGGATGAAGATAGAGATCGTAGAAGATAAAGAAAGATATAAAAAGCTATGCGGAAGTTCCGGATAATACGATCCGCGTGCCACTGCCATGATTTGCGTGTTGTGACGAGACATGGCAAGAGCTGTTGTTACAGTGACGTCATCCGAAGATTTTCTGCAAGAGCACATGTGATGCTAGTCGCTGCTTTTGCGAAGATGGAATGCTTTTAAAGGTAGAGCTCGGAACAATGCGTCGTTTCATGTTTAATGTGAAGCCGCTGTCTGTTTTGTGCTGTTGATGTAAAAGTTGGGATGTAGTGGAAGACTACAGGAATAAGCTTAGTAAGTCTATTTGCCGGCATTATTTCTAACAGTTAATGTTTGAGCATAGCAAGGCTTCATTAATTACTTCAGTGTATTTTTGGCAGCTTCGAGCGACTCAGGACCTGCTCTACAACACCCACGCTGATGAGCACAAATCTCCGCCACACCCTCTGCCGATGGCCGCTTTGCTGGACTTTCGGCTATCATCTGCGATATGATTTCCCAGATATGCTGTAGGTCGTCGCATGGCCTCTGATCTTCGGTTTTTAGTGCACCGAGAAGCACCTGGAGTGGTTCGATGTTGGCTTGATATGACGTGTCGCCGTACTCATTAGAAGCAAGGAGGTCATTTACATGACATATACGATCCCAGTAAGTTTCGCTTTTATGCGACGAGACAGCTGCGAGAGAGGACCATGCACGAGCTAATGCTGCAGCAATCTCCAGAAAGACGCATCCAAGGGAGAAAACATCGGCACTCAGTCCTCTTGTCAATCTATCCACGACCTCGGGAGCAGAATACTTTCGGGTAAACAAAGTGTATCCTTCCGTCTCGGAGTCCTCCAAAGTACTGTAGGAGCGTGCGATCCCAAAGTCGGCGATGTATATTTTGTAAGAGTCGCTCCCTTCAACGCTTCGAACCAGAACATTTTGGGGCTTGATATCCATGTGCTTCATCAATTTCCTGTGGATATAGCACACCGCATTTGATAGGCAACCGAATGAGCGGCGCAGACAGAATTTGCGTCGGTTCCATTCCTCGTGTCCAAGCAGATCAGGAGTCAGACGTTCCAAGAAGACGGCAAGATTGTAGTCGGCGACAGGGTATAACAAGATAGATATGCTGGTGTCCATAATGTATGTGCCTATGACCTGAACTATGTGTGAGTGTTGAAGCCGGGTCAAATGGGCAACTTCCTCAATTGCTTGTTCCTTGGTGAATTGCTTGTTGCATCGTATCGTTTTCCGGGCTAGGAGTATGCGTCTGCACATAACACTCTGAACCACAGCAGTCTTTGTACTTCCAAGAATATCTTCGACTTCAAGGATTGTGTCTAGAAGCCTCCTTTCAGATCTCAAGAACTCTGCATGTTGGCCCCGGCCCGACCAATCTTTCTCCACAGTGGCATCAACAGGCCAGAGGTTTTTGGATCCAAGAAGCTGCGAATATGCATGGTCTCTAAATGTAATAAGCGTCGTTAGCATAACCTCCCCACGTAGAACATATTTAGCTCACTCTTGAAGCCTGTTTGACAATGCCACATGTTTTAATTTAGCCCCCAAAGGCGCAGTATGATATGTAGTTTTCGAATTGGCCGACAGGACAGTCTTTGTTGTTTTTGCTGTAACAAAGTCCTCGTCGTCGCTATCAAGCGATGGAAAACGCGAACGTAGTGTTGCAGGTATTCGGGACTCTGATGCTATTTCATCCAACGTTTCTTTGCTCAAAGTCCATCGAGATATCTCAGGGACAATACCTACACCATCCACTCTTGGCCTGACCGTTCGAGTCATCTTAAAACCAAGGAAATTTCGTTTTGCTATTCATCTACGTTAGTGTACACTTCTTGTGCAGAGGCGACTGTTGTTTCATCTTACCCAGCGTAGCACTAGTTTATTCGCTACAATATATACTGGTGATCTTTTGGCAAAAAGAGTCAAATTCGAGAAGAGCAAACCGTCCAAGATTAGGAACAGGTGTAGGAAAAAGTAGTTCTGGCTACGATTCTGGAGATCCGAGTGGTTCCGTAGCTGCTCGCAACTGATCTTTATCAATCTATTCTGGTATCTGCCTCAGATGTTTATCAATGTTGTGCTCCTGAACACTTGACTGCTGCCCGATTTCACGTAAGAAGAGCGCAATTATCAGATAGAAGACTGATAGGAAGGGAAGAAGGAGTTGAATATGAGAAAACCTGGGTGACGTAAAGTACTGTTTGGGGCTGAGCGGCTTAGCCTACTGCATGCGCATTCCTCACCGGTCGTGATCGGCATACAGCACACGGCCCAGCATTTTCGGTACGATGGCATTGCGCTAGGGCTAATCGGTCAGTATGTCATCTAGAATCAGAGTCCCATATTCGAGCCCGCATGTACATTAGTTGAACATGTCGAGTGTGCATTCCTATTCGTGCTAGTACTACATACTTGAGAAAGCAAGCCAAAACTCGAGCGGAACTGCAGGAGCTGCCTCTACTAAATCATCATTCCGTAGAATCACTTTCAGACCGCCCCATCCGCTACGCTATTATCAGACACGACTATCTAGTCATCCTTCGACTAGTAATCTACAACTTATTGGTGTTTCCGAAGTCCTCAAGCGCAACGGTGACACGCTTGGACATGGTCTTCTCTCCCTCACGAACCCAGACACGGGGATCGAAGTACTTCTTGTTGGGCTTATCCTCTCCCTCGGGGTTTCCGACCTGGGTCTTAAGGTAGTCCTGCTTGGACAAAACGAAGTCCCGGATACCGGCAAGGTAGGCGTACTGGGTGTCAGTGTCGATGTTGACCTTGACAACACCGTATGAGATGGCCTCACGGAACTCTTCAACCGAGGATCCTGAGCCACCGTGGAACACAAGGAAAACGGGCTTGTCGTCTTTGGAGCCAGTCTTCTCCTTGACATAATCCTGGTGCTTCTTTAGGAGGGATGGCTGGAGCTTAACGTTTCCGGGCTTGTATACACCGTGGACGTTTCCGAAACCTGCGGCGATCGAGAAGTTGCGGGAGATGGGGGACAAAGTCTTGTAAATCTCGTAGATATCCTCGGGTTGTGTGTAGAGAGAGTTGTTATCAACATCCTCGTTGTTGACGCCATCCTCCTCACCGCCAGTGATACCGATCTCCATCTCGAGCCACTGTCCCATGGGGGCAGCACGCTTGAGGTACTTGGCGGTGGTCTCGACGTTCCAGGCAACTTCCTCCTCGGACAGATCGATCATGTGGGAGGAGAACAGAGGCTCGCCGTGCTCCTTGAAGTGCTTCTCATCGGCATCGAGCATGCCATCGAGCCATGGGAGGAGCTTCTTGGCGCAATGATCGGTGTGGAGGATCACGGGGACGCCGTAGATGGGGGCAATGGAGCGGACGAAGGCAGCACCAGCGATGGCTCCTGCAATAGAACTACACACTTCATCAGTGAAGTCCCTCTGTCTTGGATCTGATGGTGCCTTACGCTTCTTGGTTCTTGTTACCAACACCCTTTCCTAAGGCAAGTTAGCACTGGTCCATTCTCGACGATCAAATCTGCCATTCGATTCATCTTCCGCCCTCTCAAGCTTTATCCAGCCATTTAGCAAGCTTAACAGGTTTGCGATCGAGAATTCTGGTTGGGCATGCAGTGGACATGCGCAATTGAGAAGGGCTCGAGGGAGAAGGATTCGGAGGCATCGGAAAGCACATACCGGCGAAGTAAGCAGCACCACCCTGTTCGCGTGTTAGTTAGGACTCACAATTGGCACACTATCGTACTTTTGCGTATAGAGGGTTATCTTACCTGGGAGAATTGCAGGATGATAGCGCCAGCTTTGGCGTCACGCGCAGCTTCTAATGCGGCTACCTGGAGGAAGATATTAGCCAGTTGCTTGGATACGTTCAAAGGCTACAACATACAACTGTAGAGCTGGAGGTGACGTTGATGGCGGGAATGGCAACTGGTGTTAGTTAGCATCATGTCAAATCCGTCACTGGGTGTTTAGAGTACTTACAGCCCTCCTTCTGCGCATACTTGAAGAGCTATACATAAAAAGCGTTAGAAGCTGTATCTAAAGCATGTGGCTTTTGAGAAACCTACGTTGTAGACATCCTGTGTTTCGTTAGTGAGCTGATCGCAGACAATGGGTGGTGATACTAACATCGCCAACGATGACGCCAGACTTGCGGGAGAGGATCTCTTGGACACCCATGTTTGCAGTAGATTTGGGGAGATGTGAGGTTGGGAATTGAGGAGCTGAAGCTGCACGAACTTGTGAGAAAGAGGCCAGAGGTATAGCAGAACAGAAGGGTTGGATGAGGTAATTGTGTTGAGGGAAGAGCACTTAAGGTGGGGTTGTTGTCGGCCAGAAGCCACCCCACCAAGGCCGCCGCCAAACGTCTCAGGTTATCTGTGGCTCAAAAGCAAAACAGCGTGAAATCCACAATCTTACCCGTCAGTCGAATCACAATAGGCGGGCAGGTCAATTGAGTTTTTCTGCAGTGGGTTGCAGTGGGAATGACGTGGGTCGGCGGAATTTAAGAGTCTGCTTGGGGGGCTCTCCCTCTTCACGGCCGCGGTTAAGTGGACTTTTGTAGTCACACGCTCTGTCCGAGTCTCTCCGCCCACACGCGCTTCTAGGCCTCACATTGCCGAGCTGCCCTGGAGCTTCTCACGATGCTGGACATCAGCGTCCAATCACAATCTCGTCAGCTCCCCGTCCAAGGCTGTTGTGCTCCGGCCGACGGCTTCACGTCTCGTTCCCTTTTCCCGAATTGGCCCCAAGTAGGCAGTTGCAGTGGCTTCTTGTGTACAGTTTCTTATACAGCGGACTATACATGCCCGATATCTGAGGACTACGGTCCCTAGCTCAAGTCTTGCCGGCCAAACTCATTCCGCCAACCTTCTAATTTTCCTTTGCTCGAATGCGAATATTCCTCGTGAGAGGTGCTTCTGACCCCGGCATCTGTATCTCGATCTTGAAGTCGCCCAATCTCTTCACGCGGGACGAGTCCTCGTCTGCGTTGCCTGATATGAACCGCACATCGCTCTCCGCCAACAGCACGCGAGCCGCCTCATCATTGTGTGCCAGTGCTGCTTTGATTGTTGCGACAACATCCGCCGTTGACACTGAACCATAAATGCCACCGGCCACTGGCTCTGGTCGGTTCGCCATGGCAGCTGCCGTTAGCACATCTGCCGCGCTGGAAGCTCCCTGCCGTTGTTTTGGGTCTGTTGTGTCGTGCTCGATTGCCTGCCGGAAGAAGCTCAGTGTGGGGGGGATGAAGGTGTTTATGAGCTCCATTGATCGCCCAGGCTGTTTCTGTTAGTGTTTTGCTCATCGTAGCACACTACCCCAGGGCCCTCGTACACTTAGCATGTCAATCTCAATTGGCCGCACATAATGTTGCTTGGGCATTTGCAGGAGATCCTGATCGTCTTCCGTCTCCTCTAGCGGAACGCGGACCCCAAATGTGAAGTCTCGAGCCGTGTCGATGCCATCCTTCTCCAGTTGCTTCAGCTGCACGGGCGTGACATAGTCGGCGATGCGGGACGGGAACCATCGATTTCTCATGGTGCCAGGCGCAATGGATGTGTAGGATCCTTCCGTAGCATTAGCAGGCACCAGCAATGACACTCGTCCAACCCACCTGCGCGTCCAAAGCGTGGTACGTCCATCCGCAGCTTGACGACGACATTGCGCTCTGCATCCCTCGCCGCCTTGGATTTGCTGCGGATTTGCTGCAGTGGCAGTGGCCGCGCATCAAGACTGAGCCGCGTCACTCTCCGTATGCATGATGCGCATTGGGGCAGCAATACTGTCCGGTCGAGCAACACCATTGCAATTGTTCGTGGGTGGTAAGGTGCTAATATCCAAAAAAGGGCGTGTCGTCGATCAAATCGGTGAAGCTTGCGAGATGCCGCCACTGCGCCTGCTCCCGATCCGCTTTCGGTTTTCTGTTCCTCACGGGACGAAACCACGATTGCAATGACAGCACGCTGCCCACGCCGTTGCACCCTGCACCCAAATTAGACCATGGAGAAGTGTGGAGAGTTAATATTCTACCCCTCGTGCCCCTCGGTCGCGCCTGTCATCCCCGGATTCTCACAAACACCATCCCTCACACAATCATAGCCCCGGCGACCCGGATCCTGCGGCGCACCGGAGGAGACGAAGAAGCACCGCCATGCCGGACAAACCGCTCACCATCGCAACATACGCTGCGGGGGCCTCTCTAGCTGCCATCACTCTCGTATACGTATTTGGCCCAACCTTCTTCCTCGACGATGAGGCTGCAAGCGGTCGCAAGAAGGGCGTGGTCGGGCTCAGCAATTCCGCCAACGACTGCTTCATAAACTCTACATTACAGGCACTGGCGGGGCTCCCAGACCTACGAATATACCTAATACGGGAAATGCATCGGCGGAGGCTTGACGGCCCTGAGGTGTACAATGTGGACTTGGAAAATCTCAATTTCGAAAATAGGCCGGTCAAGCAATGGAAACTTGAAGGACTGCAGAAGGGTAGCGTCACAGTTGCTTTGAAAGAAGTGCTGGACAAGCTCAACGAGAGGCCGATATACAGGAAAACAATCTCTCCGCAGCCGTTCATTCGAGCGCTTGAACGTGCTTTTGGCACCCGGATCAGCCGGCAGCAGCAGGATGCCCAGGAGTTCCTACAGATCATAAGCGAACGGCTATGCGATGAATATCATGCAGGTACCAAGGCCAGGCGGCAAGCTCAGAAGCTTGGGATAGTTATACGCAACGGAGACACCGCCTCAGAGAGACGAGAGATTGAGGAGGAATTTGGAGCTGTTGCTGTCGAGGTTCCAAGAAGTGATGATCGCAAAGAAAAGAAGGAAAACCCCGAGGAAGAGTCTTCTTTGACTGAAGAGGGCTTCCCCTTCGAAGGCAAGATCGAATCCCAGATCGAGTGTACGACTTGCCATTTCAAGCCTAAGCCTTCTGTATCGACATTTGTCACCTTGACGTTGAGTGTACCCCAGAAATCGTCAACCACATTAAATGATTGTTTTGACGGGATAATGAAGACTGAATATATCGATGACTTCAAATGCGAGTACTGTCGTCTTGAGCACGCACTGCAAAGCAAAACCAAGGAACTTGGACGTGCTACAGATACCGCGACTAAGGAGCGCCTTCAGTCTGACATGTCGAAAATTCAGGACGCTCTTGAGAAAGACCCGGAGAGCCCGCCCGACGACGTTGAGCTCCCTGATTCTAAGCTCGCGCCCCAACGTCGCATAGCGCGCCACATGTACATATCTACCTTCCCCAAAGTGCTTGCTGTCCACCTTAACCGGTCGATGTTCGCCATGGGGAGCGTGTCGACCAAGAACGTGGCCAAAGTCGCTTTTCCAGAAACCTTACCTCTAGGCAGCTTGCTAAAACGAAGAAACTACAAGCTTTTAGGAGTGGTGACACATAAAGGCAGTCACAACAGTGGCCATTATGAGTCCTTTCGCCGGCAAGTGCAGCCGGTACCCTACTCAACACCACACTCTTTTGGTGCAGGAGGTGTATACAGCATCCAGGGCAGCCCGAATCCCTCCGCGGCACAGAGTCCCAGGATATCAACCTCGAATCTTCCCCAGATAAATGAAGGAGAACGGGTGTCACCAATTCCATCGACGCCTAACCTGTACTCTCCATCTGTGCAGTCATTTTCCTCTAGTTCATCAATGGCGTCTCGAGGACCAGCACCTACATCTGCGCCTCGCGAGGATAACGAGTCGCTGCAACCCGCCCCTTCATCGTCATCGTCTAAGCCAAAGAGCATAAGGTCGCTACGAGAGAAAGCCTCGTCGGCGAGCGCTTCGATGGGCGCATCTGTGACGGACTTGAGCAGCCAGCTGAAGCGGAAACCAAAGCGGGCGAGCAGCAACAGGTGGTGGCGGATCAGCGACGAGAAAATTAAGGAGAGTAAGACCAGTGATGTGCTGGGTATGCAAAAGGAGGTCTACTTGTTATTCTACGAGCTTGATAGACAGACTGACCAAGTTGTATAGATGGTTTTATAGATGGTGTTGTCACTTTTTCTCTTCCTCATTCGAAGCAGGCGTTGGATGCATTGTAGGTCTCATCATAGGGGAGCATTCTGATTAGAGGCTTTAAATTAGTTGGGGTAGACCTCTACTACAGATCTATGTTTCTATGAATTCTACTATTCATGAAATTTATCATCAATGATACGATTGGTCGGATACGAACCCCACACCTCAACCGCACATCTTCGATCCGCATTTGCTCGGATTGTTATCCGTACTGCTCGGCTGCGATGTAACGTACTCGTCAGAGTTGCAACCTCGCATCTGGTGACCGAGGATCTATAAACGAGACTAGTTGTTGTTGCCTTTTAGGCAGCCCTGTTTGCAACTGCTCTATGCATACTGCTCAGCCTCAATCTGAACAACGTAGTATATACCTTTTGGGCTCTTGATTCAATCCCAATTTTCATACAAGATAAAAGAGAACACATTTCCTCCTTCCACTCAATCTACCATCGATATACGAGCGCTTCAACAAGCAAAACGCAAGTCCTTACATATCACAAAAAGAGAAAACTAGTCTACCTTAACATCAACATCCTCAACCTTACCAAGAAACACGCGCCAATTACTACATTACCCCAGTGCTTTAACACCTCCCCAGATCCAAACCCCACCACAAACCAACAAAACCACAAACAACCCCTCCAACCCACCATGTCCCCCTCCGCCATCCCCCACCCCGAAACCTCCACCTTCCTCTCCGCCCCCGAAAATAAAACCTTCACAACCTCCCCCCGCATCCTAATCATCGGCGGCGGCAGCCGCGGCAGCGCCTACGCCCGCGCCGCTCTCAGCTCCACCAACAGCACCATCGTCTCCATCTGCGAGCCCATCGAGTACAAACGGCTCGAATTTGGACGGAAGTTCATCTGGGGCAGCGGGACCCCGCAGCCAGAGCAAGAATTCGCCGACTGGCGGCAGTGGGTGAAGTACGAGGTGAGCAGACGGGAGCGCGAGCGGGCTGGGGAGACGGTAGAGCAGGGCGTGGATGCAATGTTTGTGTGTGTGCTGGATGAGATGCACGAGGAGGTTGTGAAGGGGGTGGCGGGGCTGGGGGTGCATGTTTGCTGTGAGAAGCCTATGAGTGTTAGTCTTGGGAGTTGTGTGGAGATGTGGAGGGCGTTGAAGGGGGTGGATGCTGGTGGGGAGAGGAAAGAGGCTATCTTTGGGATTTGTCACATATTGAGGTACTCGCCGCATAATATGCTGCTTAGGCAGCTGTTAAGGGAGAAGGAGGTTGTGGGTGATGTGCTGAGTATTGAGCATGTGGAGCCGGTGGGCAATTGGCATTTTAGTCATAGCTATGTGCGGTATGTTCCCCCTTGACCCTACCCCCTTACATGACAGAGTGAGCAGTGCCCATGCACAATCACATTATGTGGGCAGAGGGGCCAGGCTGGCCTCGCAGAGTAGTATTGTTGTTGTCCGAGGTCACTCTGCAAGGCCAGCTCGATCTTTCTGCTTTCTGGCGAAGCTTACTTACGAGTACTCCTTACTAACATCCACCAGGGGCAACTGGCGCAAGGAATCCACAAGTGCGCCCTCCCTCCTCACAAAGTCCTGCCACGATATGGACTTCCTGATGTGGATGCTCTGTTCCCCATCCTCTACCTCTACAGAACCACACTTGCCTTCCTTCCTAACGTCCACGGGGTCGAGGAAGTTCTTCCGCAAAGATCGAAAACCAGCCGCTGCTAAAGAAGCAACTAATTGTCTCTCGTGTGAGCACGAGCAAGATTGTGCATACAGTGCTAAGAATATTTATTTAGACAAGCATTTAGAGAACGGGAATACGGGATGGCCAGTTAAGATTGTGAATCCAGAGATTGAGGAACTGTATAGAACGGAGGGGAAGGATGCAGCAGCCGAGCGGCTGCTCAGCAATCTCAGCGAAGACTATACGGACAAGACGCCGGTTGAGGAGGTAGAAAAAAGGAACTGGTTTGGTCGCTGTGTCTATGAAGCCGACAATGACGTAGTTGATGATCAGTGCGTTACCATTACCTGGGACGATGATCCGAAGACAGAGACGGGGCTGAAGGGGAGAGGTGCGAAGACGGCGCAGTTCCATATGGTGTAAGTGCATTTTCTGTGCCTCTTTCTGAGTGTTGCGAGTTCTGTGAAGGCACTACCACAAGTAGACACTCCAGACACTTACTAATCTCCCCCCAGAGCCTTCACTGAGAAAATCTGCGAACGCCGCGGCCGCATCTACGGCACGAAAGGCGAAATTGAATACGACTCCTCCACCATCAAAGTCCACGACTTCTTGAGCGGGAAAACGACGGTTCACAACCCGCATGTCGCAGAAGGCGGACATGGAGGCGGCGACGAAGGACTCGTTCGCCAGTTTCTGATGGCTGTTGATGCGGTGCATGAGGGGATGGGAGTAGGAGAGGCGCAGAGGAAGTTTCTAGGATGTGATTTGGATGAGGCGTTTTTGAGCCATGCGGTGGTTTTCGCGGCTGAAGAGGCGCGGAAGGAGAGGTACGTCACGCATCCTTTTTTGAGCTTCGTATCTGTCGTTGGGAGGCACGCATCTTGGTGACCGCCAGGATGAACGATGCAGCAGTCGACTAGGCACTACGTTTGCCTGCAAAGCCATCACACTCACCTGCCGCATTCGGGCCTCTTTCGTCGAGATATGTTGTGTTTAGGCGTAGCCGTTCAAAAGGTCCGAGAACTCGCTGACATTTCCTTAGGAAAGTGGTAGACTGGGCAAAGTGGTGGGATGAGAAGGTTGCGCCGCAATTACAGCGTTGACGCCGGTAAAGGCTGCCAGAAAGGTCGTACGGAAGTCGTCCGGTAGGAGTGGAGGTCGGCGCGTAGAGCATGATGCTCAGCAGATCGATTCCCGAGAACATGCGGCTCAAGGATATCGATGTTGCGTTCATGCTGCGCCACGGCCGGGCACCCATTTGTTTCTATCTTTCTGGAGTTCAAGCAAATTCTACGAGGCCAAAAATAATAATCGAGGCTTGTGCTGTGTTCTTCTGTAAGGTAGAATGCACTATGCAGCTGTGTGAAAAGCGTACGTTATTTGCTTGTAACTCTAACATGCTGCGATGCGGACATGGTCGTCATTAGGACCGACCGATAGATGCACGGACGGATCGTAGAATTAATTTATTGTTCCGGTTGATGGGGATGGGCGCGTAAATAAGGCAAAAGCATGATACTCACCAGATCGATCCCCGAAACCGATATGTGGCGCAAGGGTGACGACGCCACAGTCGAGCATTAATTCATCGGTCGTAAAGAGGAATGAATGTCTCAGTGGTGGTATATGTTAGGGTTACAAGCAACGAACGATTGCTTCACGCTAAACTGCATCATACCACTCTGGACACGGAACTACATTGCGGAACTTGGCTGATCCTTTTCGCCTGTTGTTGAAATTTGCTTGGACTCTAGAATGGACCGATTACTTGCTGCAGGGCCACGATGTTGCGATGGGCGCGTAGAGCATGACACTCACCAGATCGATAGCGAGATGAGGCTCAAGGGTTCATGCTGCGCCCACTTTCACGACGAACCTATCGCGTTCACCCCCCGAACACGGTTCATTTAGCGCCCGTAATCCTGATGGGGATGTATTAGGGGTCATTAAGTTTGATAAATGCCCTCTGTGGAACAAACATGCACCGAATATACCTCAAACCGGAAGTTCCATATTGCCGTTAATTGTCCCAAACAGGGAGTCCCTTGTCGAGACGTCCGCACGTTGCACGCGGAAACGCTTCTCGCGGAGTCTAGGGAATGTCATTGCGCTTAAGAAATGATCCGGAGAGCCTCATGGCGCCCAGTGTTACTCAAGTGTCGGCGCTTGGGTGGGAAATGAGGTCGGGCCAATCAGAATAGTGGATTGGAGTTGAGCGACGAGGTCGCGGAGCGCAAGGTGGTTCGAAGGTACCTCAGGGCGAGAATTGGGGAGATGGGGCGCATAGGACGGCGAGAAGATGGGAGAAGATGCGAGATGCGAGTGCAAAAGTCGGCCATGTGGGCGTTGTCTGAGACCCCGAGGACAAGACTGCACGACGCGACTCCAACGCGACAGTCTTGTGAGGGGTTTTCGAGCGTGTTATGGACGTGAAGTACATCGTGCTCGCCCTCTGTGAGTCACTGAGGACATGCACGGCGATGCGGGACGAAGGCTTGGGAGCAGAAGAAACGAAACGCTGGACGGCTGCTGTCCAATCGAAGGCCCCCCAGGTACCTGTCGTTTTGGTGGACAACGGTTGTTTGCAGGGGCCGGAGCGAAGAGTCATCGCTGCTGCCCCACGTCGACTCCACGTTCCTGGAAGCCAACGCATGCGCTAAGCGCTCAACACCACGCTACGCAACCACTCATCTGTCGCCAGCCTTCAAACAACCGCCAACAACCACACAAACACATAACCACCACCGCTATACGGCGCCACTAATCCCGGTTTCATGCTTAGCCAGCCGCCCCGGCATGCAGCGCTTCGCCGTAAACGGCCTCGTCAGTGTAGCTTCATCTGCAACCTCACGCCCCCCAGCCACTCACAGCGAATGCTACCCTCGCGCGACGCCGCATTGGGACCGCGCCATCAGGAATAGACGTAGTTGGGTGCATCTCGTTTTCTCTCCGTGTACTCGCCCAAGATGCCCGCTATGTTTCAGACGCTTCTGAGGCTGCTTGTAGAAGCAAACGACT
The DNA here is from genome assembly GCA_014905255.1 of Herpotrichia juniperi. Classification (NCBI taxonomy): domain Eukaryota; kingdom Fungi; phylum Ascomycota; class Dothideomycetes; order Pleosporales; family Melanommataceae; genus Herpotrichia; species Herpotrichia juniperi. The sequence goes on along the minus strand of BLYF01000166.1, from coordinate 733,761 downwards.
GTCGTGACACTGACGCAGACCGCCAGATGCCTCCGGGTCTGTCTTTCGGCCTCGATGAATCGTGTTTCAGGATAGACAGATTGTCTGAGCGCTAGAGTGCCATCTGTTCGCGCGTCGGCAATCAAGTGGCTGTAGGGGCTTTAACTCGGGGAGAATAAGTATCCCAGCTTCGCCGCACAAGCAACGTCTACCCATCGTTCATCACCTCTGCACTGCCTCTCACTTCCTTTGTTGCGTTGCATTTGTCTCTCAGCCTCACACGGAGCCGGACTCCCACTCTAATCCAATCCTACCTCTAATTCATATTCATATCCATAATCGCCACTGTTCTTGTCTCTCCTCTGCGTAAGTCATTGGATATCACCCATTCCTTCTTCATTGCCCTGATCCTAACTCGCAACTTCTTAGTCTGGTAGCTCATCTCTATTCACAATGTATCACCGCCAGACAACGCCTCCTTCAGCCTCCTACAGCTACATGCCAGGGAGTGTTGGGTCTTCCATTGACGGAGCATGCTACTCCCACGACTCGTCACCTGACTCTGTCAACACATCCACTACATCCCCTCCACGGTCACCCATACGGCAACATGGACCTCTCCTCCTCCCAAAGGTCCGCTCTCAAGACCAAACTCCCGAACCCACTGGTGGGCCTGTTAGACATCGCCGGACGACGTCTTCCTCTAGCGTTGGCTATGCCCAAACCTTCAACCCTTATTCCCGTCCTAACTCCATGATCCGCCGGGGATCAAGTCCCTTCGCTCACAGTGCTATCGCATCTCCTGCTTCTGCTTGCTCCTATGACTTGGGCATCACATCTACTCTTAATTCTCCAATTTCTTTCACCAGTTCAGAAGTCCGAAGGCCTTCTCTCGCTAGCCACTCTCGCTCCCACTCCGCAAATGGATACCGCGGTCACTCTCGCGCTGGCTCTGCTGGCAGCATCGACGAGTCTGTCATCAGCCGCTTTGGCTTTCCCACGTACCGCAACATGCCCAGCTACGTTACCTCTTCAAGCCAACCCAGCTTGAACCTTGTTACTTCCCTCCCATCTGCTCCTCTCCCATCCCTCTTCTCTGGTATCGAGGAAGTTTCATACCCCTCTTCTACTCCAGAGTTCACCATCCCCGACTACGAGTCCGCGCCAGCTGTCCAATATCCCTTCACTACGGAGGTTGGCTTCGACAGCTTCCAGCCACCTACTCCTACTTCTTCTCTCCTCGACTACCTGACCTGCACCAATCCCTCCCCCGCCCTTGTCCGTCACGTCACCTCCGTGAGCCGGGGCATCCATAACCACTTTTGGTGGGACATTCGCAACTTGCGCGCCTGGGACGACTTCAACATTAGCACTATCACCGCTCTCCCCTCCGTGCTTCCCCTTCTCGAGGTCCCAGTCCCAGCAACCTACCTCCCTGCCCCTGCCCCTAGCCGCCAGAACATCCAACCTGAGAATGAGGCCCACCTCCATGACATCATCAACAACCACTACGCCACAAAGATCAATGCTGCTCTCAAAGTAGCACAAGGCAGCACACACATGTCCATGCGCGCCATCAAGCCCATTCCTGGCTCCCGCGCCCAACCGGAATTCATCTCAAACTACAACACCGACTACGAAAAAACTATCTTCGGCGACAGCCGGGGCCGCGTCGTTGGGCTTGTGAAGTGCTACGACCAGTGGAACACCGGTATGCGCAGCGAGGCGGCACCTAAGCAAGTCCTGTATCTCCAGGGCCTCGCACACCTGCACCGTGTTATGCGCGAGCACGGCTGCCGCTACGGCTTCATCATGACCGAGATCGAGCTCCTCTGCGTCCGCGCAGGCGGCGCCTCCACGGTCCTCGACCCCACCACCGTCAACGCTCCCCAGACCGGGATCCCTATCTTCGGGTACCTTGAGCTCTCGCCTCCAATCCGTCTCTCCACCACTGGTCTCCACCCTGAAGACGGCTCCATCCAGATGACTGCCGGTATCGCATTGTGGTATTTACACATGCTGGCAAAGGAGAACCCCTTCAACGGCATGGGAACTTGGCGCATGGAGGTCGGTGGGCCTGCTGCGCTCACGAGGCAGAATTTCCTAGAGAAGGACGCCTGGGTGCCAAAACCAAACTTGAGCGAGAAGAGGGAGGCCAAGAGGGCTAGGGGGTGGGTGTGGCCCGAGGAGCCGCTGAGCAAGAGGGAGTGCGGACGAGGAAAGAGGTCGAAGAGTCAGGGGTAGTGATGTTTATGATCGCCTGTTTATGAAATGGTAGTGGAATGGGGTAATATCGGGTCTATTGGCTCGCTGGTAAAACAGGCAATGAAAGGTTATGATGGGCATTGGGATGGCGTTTGAGCTGACTGGTTCAGCATCGCGCTGCATGGTTTGGAGTATTTGCATAGCATTGCATAGTCGTTCCTTTCCTTTTCTTTCGTCTTCTCATCTCGCAGCATTGCCATGGCGTCAGGATACGGGCATTTGCAGGAGTTCTCTGGGGTTTAGTGGTCCGTTGTCTTACTTAATTAGTATTTAGTATACATACTTTAAACATACTTCATCTCATCTCGTCCTGTCTCTTGTCGTCTTTGACTCTATCTTTGCCTTTTTCTAGCACATGGTCACTTTGGCCATAAGCATAACCTGATGTAAAGGAGGTAGACTAGGCTCAATCAGGAAGGTTGGTCCTCCAATCAGTAAGTGAGGCTCTACTATTAAAATGGGCAAACTAAACTTTTTCCCTAAAAAACCGCGGAGAAAGTGGGCCAGAGCCCCATATATCAGATGCTTCTCACACTCTTATTGGAGTGCCAACCTGCCTGATTGAGCCTAGTCTACCTCCTTTATACCAGATTATGCGGTATATCTTCTCTTCTTCGCTCAATCACATCCACATAAAGATTTTCCCACGATCCATCCTAGTTGGTCCGCTTCAACAGAAATGTGACCAGAAGTTTAAGTCAACCTGCAAGCCAAGCTGCACATCGGGCCGTTTCATGGCTTGACGAATGGTCCAGTACAGCCCGGCGATGCGGAATTGGATGAGGTAGGATCGGGGAGTCTGCAGCCATCACCAACTCGAAGAAACCAATAAAACAGGTTCATTGGCCCACTCTGCAGAACCTCGACTCTGATGCTGCCCTCCGAAGCTTCTTTAACGCATGAGTTGGAGATTTCACCGCAAGATGGTCTCCCTTGGCCTTTCCAGGTCTCGTATGTCGCTGGAACATCCAAGCCATTCTCGCCTTCGAACGAGTAGTCTCGAAGCAATAGCACACCTTCTCTGTCGTTCACCAAGTCGAAGAAGGTAATAATGCAGAATGGTCTATCCACTATTTGTCCACCCCTTTTGAATGCATGGAGCACGGCCACGTATTCAGACATTGGTTTTGGATATAGTCGGACCTCTCGTTGACCTTCATTGTATACACAACCCGAGCCATGCGGATGTACTTCGGAGATATACTGCGAGGAATCATAGTCCTCGAACAGTGTTATTCGAGAAATTCGAGCGGCTTGTAGCTGGATGAAGATGGTTTGATATTCCACAGCGGTAGCTCGAGCTGCATCCACCAGTCGAAGCGGAGAAGGGGCTTTTCGGTATGTGCTGTCCATTCTGGTGATGGTCAATGGCAATGCGACGTACTCATTCCGATTCGTCGCATTGCTATGGTAGCAATTCAGGATTCCCAGCGCCGAAATCTCTTCGTTGTCCATGCGCGCTTCCTCCGCGTCCAGCACCAACACTCGCATGTGGATCTGCAGCCCTGAATTTGTCATCGAGTACGGTGAAGATGTGCTTTTTCTCATGATGGTGAGGTCGCCCCCCGAGGAAAACTGTTGAGGACATTGCGCAAGGACCTCGAGGCCGGAATGCGCGAATATAGTTTCATCGTCCGAAATCTTGATTAATTCCTCTTGCAGTCTGCAGAAGGCTTTGCGGCCTTCGCCATACAGGAGGGGCATATTCACACCGAGAATTCCGAGCATGCAGTAGGCCTGGTCTTCGATGCGTGTTGTTGTTCTACTGGATGCCCAGGACATGCGCGTGGCAATGCTGTAGCTCGGTATCGACCAAGGGTAATTCATAGCACCAAAGTTCACTCCCGTGATATCCCAAAGTTCATCCTCGAGGGAATCTTTGTTACCCAGAAGATTCCAGTCCCGGTTGTAAAAGTTAATTGTTTCGGGCGCGAGCAGCTCTTGCAAAGTCCAGCCTCTTGTGAACCACCGGCTTTGTTGAATGTGACGTTTATTCTCTGGGTGAGCGTCCGTGGTCAGGACATCTGATAGGTAGGCATAGCAGATTTCAGCCTCTTGATACCATTGGTACATCGAATTAATCGACTCCGACAGCTCAGCGCTGCTTGACTTGTCGATGCAGCATGTATCACACCATGCCCAGTATAGTTTATCTTCAGCAGCTTGCTGGCAAAGATAGTCAATCTTTCTGTATCCAGGCTTTCGATTCGCATGGCCAGATTCCATGTCTTTGAACTGTACTTCTTCATGATTTGGACCCCAGGTGTGGGAAAGGATGGCGTATGGAGGGATCTGATCCCCAAAGAATTCCTCAAGAGCCAAGGTCCTAACATTGATCAGGCGCATCGTTGCACATTGATGGAAGTGCTCGGATGTGGCTGCAAGTGGAATGCAGAATGGTCAAATCCTTCGAGAAATACTGCCGGTAGTAGGCAATAATGGAGGTTTATAGTAGCATATGGTTACAACGGCGGCTTGACCCACTAGCAATACGATGATGATGATCTTGGGGCAATCCCAATTGGCGATGCAGGTAGTAGGCGATGTCGCGAAATGAACAAACGCACCAAACTGGGAGTGAACCTTTTATATAACGAGATGGCGCAGTTAACGGCGGATGAGTACATTGCGGGGTAAAACGTAGCAGCCTAGTTGCGGGAACGGATTGTGAGTGGTCTGCGTAATATGAAACTTCTATACATTGTTGTCTTGGACAGAATATAGACACAACGTAAAGGAAGCAAGGTTACGCGGTCGATCTGCCTGGATACACGAAAGTAACGGGCGTTTTATACGCCGATCAAGAATAACCTGAGTAGACGGTGGAGAGCTACAATACAAAGTCGATTAGCAAGGTTATGACCTAGATGCCACCTGGTACTGCGCCAAGGATCTGTCGGGTGCTCCGCATAAGTGACTTTCATGGGGTATACTCCGATGAACCTGGTTCCCCCTCTCCGACTCAAAGATTGGTCAAGGGCATAGGAAGCTAATGAGGACCTCCCTCATCATTCTGACAACCACAAAGCTGTTGCTCACCCCAGGTACAACAAGCACTTATTATTTACATTTTTGAATGCGTGAATGTATTTTTTGTTTTATATAGCAAGACCGGTACCACTGAGTCCTGGGACTTGCCTCGGGCCTAAAGTGGGTAATAGGACGGTCATCCCACGAGGGTCCCCACATGCTGCGTACATAATTGTACATGTCTCTAAAGATGCCTATCTCTAGTATTATGAGCAAGTGGCTGCATTCTGGGCTGTGTGAGACATAGAATAGCAAGAGCTTGCTAAATAGAGAGATAGATCTTGGCTGAAGACCTCGCGTTACAACCGTCGTAGGGGAGTGCGTAGAAGAGTGGAGGATTCAGTTCCACATGCCATGAGCATGGGGAACCCAACCCCGCTCAGAGTGATCCGAACTAAAATCAGCATCACCACTCTACCATCAAGCTCCATGGATGCGCCACTGATGTCTTCGCCAACTAAAGAGAGATCTTTTACCCAGATGCTCGAGTGATCGCGCTTTTTAGAGACACCGAAGCAGGAGACCGCTTAGCTCACTTTGCTACTCTCATACTCACTCACAAACCCCGCTGGGGAATCCCTATACTTAGTTTTCCTCTGGTTCTTCTTTTTTCGCTCCTTGCTTTCTCATCTTACGGACGATAATTACATCACTCGCAGCGCTTTAATTCGCCTGAGCCCCTTCGGCTCGAAGTTTCCCCTACACTGCCGACTAGCCTTCGCCGCTGCAGGTCGCAGGTCGCCTTCCCTGTGCTAGATACAGGCACCAATTGCTTCTACATCCATGGAAGAGCGAAAAGATAAAAAACGAGGCACAACTGCCCGAATCGCGGCGGATGGCGACGTTATTCTGGTTGTTGGACCGGAAATGGTGAAGCTCCGTGTCCATTCGCTGTTTCTCAAGACAGCTTCGAAACCATTCTCCGCCATGTTCGAGCCCGACTGGAAGGAAGGCGACAGTATGATCGGACAAGATGAGCCAGTGGAGCTACCGCTGCCCGAAGATAGCGCTGCGGCTATGGAGATTATCTGTGCCATCATTTCCCTCCGGAACAAAAACATACCTCACACGCTCCCCGCATGCGACGTTCTGGAAATTGCTGTCACAGCCGACAAGTATGATTGCGTTGATGCTCTGAAGTTTGCCAGCCAGACCTGGCTCTGTTCTACTAAACACGACGCTGGTGATCTAATACTGCTTGTTGCTGCAGCATATTTATTCCGGAACGCACTAGCGTTTAAAGAGCTTACGAAGGCAATGATACTCACTCACAGTGGTCCCTACCTAGCTCTCTCATGCGACGATGTTGAGTCGGCGATGACATGGAGAGTATTCTGTAAGTATCTTGACAGTTGAACTGGGCATACAGAACATATGACTAAGTAGCCAATGCATAGGCCTGCTAGAAGAGGCTAGAAGCTTTGCAAGGCTGAGACTAGCAGGAATACTCGTAGGAGGAGTAGACGACCCGACTGGGATGTGTGTTCATAAATGTGGATGGTCAAGCAAATACGCATATGCCTATATGAAGTTGCTAGAAGACCGCGACCTTTGGCCAACAAACTTGTTCCACATCTCCATCTCTGAGGCAATAGAGCTAGCAGAGAAGATCCCCGATCCAATCCCAGTGGGACCAAGTACTCCATGTACATACGAGTATAAGCATCGTGCTCCAGAATACAGGAAAAACCGTCGTTGGAGCATAGAGAACTTGAACAACACTACTGGGCTTTGTCTGCATTGTGTTAGGTCAGGAAGCGCCAATGCATCCCACTGCCGGGGTACACATTAGCTTGACGCAATAGCAGTACTGACACACTGTGTATGCCAAAGGTCTTTTGGTGTGTGAATGTCTAGAGCGCAACCAATACCCATGTTTGTGTTAACAGGGGAGATAACGAGAGGATGCCCAGCTATCAGACGCAGTCGATCGTCTTTCGGAGTTTAGCGTAATGTTTCTTGGGGTATCGATGTTCCGCTTTGAATGCTATTAACTCTCTACTATACAAAATGCTTAAACTTTACCCGCAACCTAAACAAAGGTTTCGCCAGCGCTAACTTCCATTCTTGTAATAGCCTATCGATTTATATGGACACACTAATGCTGGGATCCAAGCGAATAACGCCTCGCTTGAAACTTGCAAGGATGCAATAAACAGGAGGTACCCTCTATGAACAAACCATATATCATTTCACCTTCCCTTGCGCCTTTACCCCATCGAAGTACCATTCCAAAACACCGCAGAGTATACAGGAGTCCTCCAAAGCCTTCTCAAATACAACTACCCTATGTCTATTATTAACGGTGAAGGAAATTCAACCCCTTTACACTCCGTTCATTACCTCAAGACATAATTCCTAGCACTTGATCCCTACCACTATAAACCCAGTGTTCCTCCTACACTAGGATTTCTCGCGGGGCACAGGGTTTGGCCACGTATTTGACTTGACAGGATATCTCCCAACCCTTACATGTCGATCTCCCCCGTCACTCTCCCTTATTCCGACCCGTGTTCTTAGACTTGATGTATTGGCTGCAGCACGGGAACTGGGTTTTGTTCCCTGATCTTCCAAGGTTATCCCATGGAGGCTTGATGTCGTTGCCTGGTATACTGGTTTTGGTACTGGCTTAACAAGGTACTCCGGGTCCTTCGCCTTTTCGCAGAAGGATTGGAATTCTTGATCCAACTTAATAGCACTGTAGCGTTGAGCCGGGAGTATGACGAGCAGATGCCCCATGATTATATCCAGTAGGTCATGAATAAAAGCAGAACAATTTTCGTGTTGGCGGAGCTGTTCTACCCATCTGACCACACTATCACGGACTATAGCCTTTGTGCGGTCCGTGTCAACTATGGTGAAAAATTCATCATTACTAAGCTCTGGATAGGCTGGGTTGCTGTCTTGGCATCCTCGATAATCCGCGAAGTCTTCATTTCCTTTCAGACCTTTTAGCATCCAAGTAGCGAATTCCAGAAAGATGCAGCCGAGACTCCACATGTCGTAGGCTCGTGACACGGGTTTGTGAAGTTTCAGTTCTGGTGGCTCGTACGTAGGCGAAAACTTGATCTGCCTCCAATCTTCGTTCGAACGAGTGTCTCGTCCATGAAATCTGCCTAACCCAAAATCTGCAATCTTCAGAGTTCCCTTTGGGTCTTCCGATGCGGGGCAGGAGGTAAACCATAAAATGTTTTCCGGCTTTATATCTCCATGGCGACCGAACTTCTCTTCACCCTGTTTGAGTTTGATGCTGGAACCGGATCCTCTTCTGCTCTGGGTAACACCTGTCGTGGTACGAATCTTGCATTCATGAATGTCTAATAGGCCGCTGACTAGTCCAGCCATCTGTTTAAGAGACCAGCGCATAGTCTCCTCATTAAAGACTGGTTCCGTGTTCCGCCAGTAAGTTTCCAAGTTCTCAGCGGCGCAAGGGAGGATTAAGTGATATTTTCCTTTCCATCGATAGGTAGCCAGAAGATTAATCAGATGAGGATGAGGGAGAGGTCCGTGTTGTTTCGATACTAGCGTCTTGAAAAACTCTGTTTCACTTTTAAAGTCTTCTTCTGAGTTATTTGTGGTGAGTTCTTTAATGGCAACATTGAATCCCTAAAAAATTTACCGTATCAGTATTGTATCCATTGACCATAGAATACACTGGCTAACGTACTTCTATGCCGGAGCGCTTCACGCCCGAGAAATTATGATGTGAGGAATGCAGCTCAGCTAAGTAGACTTTGCTAAATCCTCCAGTGATTGGAGCTACCGTACGGTTGGTGAAAGGAAGCATATCGTTGTCATCAAAATCATGATGAACACCTTCCTTGAAGACTGGAGCATTCATCCACCATTGGCACTTGTGAAACTCCTCAGAGACTTCGTCTGTCCACTGTGCGATACATTTGATCTCTTTGCCACCTTTTCCCTGTAGAGCGTAGATATTTCCCGGCGGTGGCGGTTTTTGTATTTCGAAAGGAAAGTCCCTGTCGGAGATTTGTTCGTTTAACAACGGGACGATTTCGTGTTCCTTTTCTATGTATGCCAGAGTAGCGAACAGCCGTGGAGCGGATTCGCATATTGTTTTGGCCAAAGCTTCAACGCGAGCATCGGGCATATATGGAAGAACAGTCTGAATCTTGGCTGTCACTACTTCGATTGTAATTATTTTTTTGAGCTCGCAATTCGGAATAAAAAACTTATGGTTGAGCTTTCCAGCACACTGTATGCGCGCATGGCGTAGTCTATCGTGAAGCGAGCCTGATTTTGAGCCGTCTTGAGGCGCACCGGATTGATTACTTAGATGCGATATATTACCGCAAGGCTCGAGGCTCTGCGTTGAGACAGAAAGGCTGTCGCCATTCTGCACCGCGGGCAACGAAGCAGGATGCAGAGAAGTAGGATGATTGGAAGGAGTAGGATTGGTAGTAACGCATGAGGAGAACGAGAGATTATCCTGCTGATATAAATGTTAGCAAGAAGCTCTGTAGTGCGGCTTTCGCTTCTCTTTACTTTTTTCTGAATCGATTTTCTATTATTACCGCCTGATATCCATCCCCGTGGTGGTGCGTTGCGGGAGATGAACCTGGTTGGCCAATAAAAAAGCCACCGGAGGAAACGCATAGTGCAAGGGTTCATGATAGCCACCCAATAAAAGGGTAGTGAGCGACCAAGCTGCCCAGATACGCAAGAACAGATGAAACAAAAAACGAACTACTGGCAGTGGTTTGAAGGAGAAAACTGAAGATTATGGTTTAGAAGCTTGTTGTGAGCTGTCGTTGGAACTGGTGGGAAAGAGAAGATATACACCATTCTTGAGAAGTACGCCTGAGGAATGGCACCAGCCACAGAAAGACCTACTTTCGATAGTTGTGCTGTTTTTTTGGCACGTCATTTAGGTCCTTCTCCTACGAAATGTGCCCTCAACCCCGTAGGTTTCACCGGCTTCGAGCTTATGACCCCGTGCCTGATACGGTCAAATGTGGCGCAGACACTCATAGAGAAGCGGGCACCAAGCTGTTCGATCTTTATGTACATGAACTATTCGGTCCGATCTGTCTTAGGCACCAAAACTTCCTCTCTTAGCCAATCTTCGTCGACCCGGTTCTGACCGATCTGCTTCCACCGCCCAGTTCACATACCGGTGATCCCAGAGATAAAGCACAGCCACCTGTGGAGTGCATATTAGACCCGCTTTCTAGATCGTGTGATGACCCTTTCTGCAGTCGCAAGCGAAGAGACAGGAGCCATTCACTGAAAGTAAGCCTACGGACGGAGTCTCCGGTCAGTGACGACCTTGAAGATCCCCTAAGCCGGAAATACACCCAAGACCACCAGCTGGCGATCGTTAGAAAAGTCAGAGGTATGGCAACTGCCGCTAGTATCCAGGCACCTGTAGATACTTGCAGATTCCCACTATCTGTAGTGCGTACGAATTGAGTAGAAAAGAAGTTCTGTATACAAGTTCAGCCTTGAGCACTCTTAAACCAGTAGCTATTAATAGGGCGGCCTTACTGTAACGACTGTAACAGGAAGATACACAAGGCCAATCACGGTCAAAACTTTGACTGCTGCCGCGTCGTTGGCGCTCTTTTCCTGCAAGTCTGTCAACTCATGAACTGAGCATACCTCGAAGAAAGATCCATACTGTAAGCCTATGCATTGATTGATTTTCAACTTGCGTTTCACGTCCAATACCTTTCAATACTACTGCATCCTCATAGCTCAGGAGGTCGGAAAGCTGGACTCGGATTAGGATTACTCACTCCAGTAATTATGTTGGCTTAGAGTAAACAATATGCACGTACAAGCCTTGTGACAGACTCTACTCTCATTTTAAGAGCTTCTCCTCGTCTCTCGTTCATATTTGCATCCTTGGCATGCTCCTCGAGCTCTTCAATAATCGTATTAACAATGTTCCGATCGGTAGTGTATTCTTCGGGACTGATTTTACGTGCGTATTCGCACATTCTAAGAATAGTGTTTTGCATTGTCGAGAGAATTATTCCCAGCTCAGTTACCTTGTCCTCCAGCTGCTGCAGTGTCTGTCGATCTACGAAGTCAATTTGGAAGTCCGTAAGAGGATCAAAACTGGCTCTCTCGGTTTCGACCTTCGCAAACACCAGACGATCGGACTAAGTTTTGAAGATTAGTAAATATTTATAAATTGAATATAGAGCTCACAACAATGTGTACTCAACAACATATTAGGGAAGAGCTCGAAAGGTATCACGCACCTGCTCCTTTATTTCCCCTTCCATCCAAGCCATATATTCTTGCCAGCCCTTCATGGCATCTAAAACAAGCAACCTTAAAATGTTCTGCCATGACATTGCATGCTCTTCTATCTGCGAGGCATCAGAACAGAGTTTTAAGTGCTTCTCGAAAGATTCTGATGGAGAAATGAGAAGGAAAATGGATCTATATCTTGGCGTATCAAGCATTGAGTTTGCATCATGCTTAGAAGGAAGAACGGGAATACGTCGGTGATATACAGCTGTCTGCCGAATGGACCATGATGATTGTCCTTCGGTCAATTTGCGATTATTGAGTTCTACACGTCGCAGAACGCAGCTCGACTCTGGCTGTTAGTCAGTTACTTATTTCACCTCCAGTATGTACCACAATGGATGAATAGAATTTCGATCTACGAACCGAAGATACTACTACTATTGATCGCCGGATTCTGTCGCATCCTAAAGGATGGAAATTCGAATTCATTTTCGCCGCATTTTCGTCCAAACGCAAATGCACAATTCCAAAATTCGTGGAACACATTATATTTTGTCAAAAATCCCTGGAAAAGGTCCTGAGAAATGTCCAGTGTCGTCCAAGAGCGTTGTTGCCGGACAGTAAATACTTGCAGTATGTTGTCGGTTTTCTACGAAAGCAAAACATCCAGACATTAGTCTTTCATTTACGAAAGGAGCATTGACATAAATGAATAAATTGGAATTGGAAAATAACAGAGCTATTTTCTAACCATACCTTGCTTAAAGCCTCAATCTGCTCCACATTTTGTATCGTTTGGTTTTGCGAGTAAATGAGAGTATCGTTGCGCTCGTGCAGTCTTAGCGCGGAGAGACAACTGACTTGCAGCTGAGGCCTCGGTAAAGAATCTTTGAAAAGATCGGGGCTCCTTCCATCGATTCGTCGCTGTAGCGCTTCAGAGTCGTGCAAGGTAAGATACGATAACATAGTTGTTCGATGAGCCGCAATGTGTTATGTAAGCGAGTCGTGCACAGTTTGGGTATGTGGGGCACCTTGATCTTCAGGCATGAAATGGAAAACTTAGACAGCGGATGATTGATGATACAAGTATTTCATTTGCGAGGGTAATATTTCGCATCTAGGCAGGTGGTTGAAACAATTGGTTCGAGTAAGTGGGGTAAGGCGGTTTCCGGTGGACGCCCTTTCGCGTCACCTAAGACCGGTGAAACTACATGGGGCTGAGCGAGGCATTAAGGCAACCAATATCCATGATCAGCTGAGGGTATGGGTAGATATCCAGCGCCCTCTTTTACCCCAAAACTTCTTGGTTCCCGCCACGAAATCAAAGCATGGAAACTCAACACGCCACAACAATGAAATAGACCGTTGCCTCTATCGAAATATAGTCCGGCAATCAAGTATTTGTTCCTAACACCAATTAACATCGGTAAGATTAAATTTGTTGAGTGACATGTTACCTTGCTGAGCTGTGGAGGTTGTGTATATGTGACAGATGGGTATATCTTGTAACGATTGAGCCTCAGCTAATGCAAAATGCTAGTTAGTATACCCGAAAGAACAATTTCTACTAAATGCCTTACCTCCACTCTAAACTGGCTCACTCCGGCGTCTGAAGCCCCGAAAATATCTCGCAAAGTATTCAGGAGACGCCCTTGATCAACGAAATGCCCATCAATAACTTGCGACGGGGTTGGGCTATACATGGGTAGGTCTAATTTCTGCAGCTGTCGTAGCAAAAGCGATGATGATCTGTATTAGGAAGTATGGTGCTTCACTGAAGATAATAGTTTTCAAGTGAGGCAAAGAAGAATCTAATAACTGTGAGACGGAATCGCACTGTGATAGACGACATACTCCAGCCATTTATACGAGAAATTCAAGAGCTATGCGCCTAAGGTGCCACATCGTGTTCGAAATTCTTGACCTAACCTGAATCCATATTGTTACAACATAATAAGAGCCATGGCGAAAGACTTCCAATTAAGTGCCGACACATAGCCAGCATTTGACCCAATGAAGGTAACAGTAACCCGACATGTCTTCACCGCTGACTGGAACAGGCCACAGGTCTGCAGATGGAGGCGAAAATGAAAAAAAGGCAATCAACTAATGAAGGCGAAAACAAAGAAGGCAATCGATCAAATGGCAGTGAGAAAGAAGGCAATCGATCAAATGAAAGTGAGAAAGAAGGCAATCGATCAAATGAAAGTGAGAAAGCAGGCAATCAATCCAGGAAGGCTGAGTAGGCTTTGTAATCCCCTCGCTCTGCATATGTTGTGTTATCCTGGTGCGACAGAGTCCAGTTTTTTGTCCGGAGCGACGGAATCCAGTTCTTGCTGTGATGATCTGGGTGAGTGGTATGGCCAGTGAAAGACTATTGTTTATGCTCCTCTTACCTGTGACAAAGGGTCAGGCGTCTCGATTACCCATTTCCCTCTTCGAATCTAGGATAAAATCAACCTCAGAGTCTTGATGTTTTGCCCGTCGAAGAGGCCTCAGTCCACAATGCTAGACTTACGTCGGCTCGCCAGCGTTCAGCGAATAAGCGTGAGAGAAGCTCATGGAGCTTGTCTTTGTCGATGTATCGGGGGTCGACAATCCTTTGGACCATCTTTTCGACGATTTTGATAGCTGTGAGCGTAAAGGATTGTTAACGAGTATTTCCAGATGTTTGCCTTAGGTAACGAGGCCGAATGCTGCATCACTACACATTATATAGACTTCAAAGAGCCGCATTTGTAAGATCAATGATCCTATGAAAGAGACACCAGGATTTAGAGAATTGGACTTCATCAGGTTCTGGTAAGTGGTCGCCTTCTTTTGTTGACTACAGAATATGTAGTCCACCATGTTCTTTCCTCTGTTTTTAGTTATTGCCTTATTATTGTCTTATTCTTGCCTTGTTCTTACCTTGTCATTACCTTGTCCTTACCTTGTTGCCTTCTTGGAGATGGGTGTCATAAGGTATGGAGCAGCCTTGACAGCTTAGTTGAAAACAGAAGGAATTATTAAAGTATAGGGAGAATAGTGGTGAATGCTTAATAGTCAAGACTTAGGAAAGACTGATAATCGTCTAAGAGTGGAAACAATATCGAATCTGTCGACGAAGGATTAAAGTAACCCCTTATCATTTAGATCAGGATACATTCTTACTAGTATTTAGTGTAACAATCGACTAGGCTTCACTTGGGATATACCAAAATTTAGCTCCTCAGGATATGTCCTTGCCTGTAATCGTCCTTCGGTTGCCGTGTTACCATTGTCTTAGCGTTGCCTTTTTCCCCGTCATCACTCACTTTAGCCTATCACGAGGGCACCAAGCCTCACACACGGCTTAAAATCAGCTTTTGATGTCATCATCACAACGCATAGGTTGGCGATAAGGCTGCATTAAACATCACAAGACAAATAAAAATTTAATTTGCAAGGGCTCAAGTATAACTTGTTTATCCGAGCATGCTTCTTAGTCTTTACGTTTGTTATTTTTAGTAGCATTATTATTAGGCTCTACAACGCCTGATTATAAAGGACTAGTAGCTTATAATGTGCAGTGCTAGGCAATGCATGTTGCGCTCATTCCCTGGAATTACTACCGTGATATTAATTGTAAGGGGTGGGTTACTAGGCAGGAGATTAAAGAAGAAAGAATAGAGTAAATTAGAGTCTTAAGATCGGAAAGAGACAGATTGCTGCTAAGCAGAGCCTACAATAATCCAGGTATATACTGACTAAGTTATGTAAACTTACCTAACCTTAGCTAGGCTGACTATAGCCTGTCTACGCTCAAGAGCCTTCTGGCCAAGGTCTATTATATTTTTAAGAATAACGTATAGAACGGAGCTAAATATAGTCAGTAAGGACAAACTACTATCTTAGGTATAGCGTTTTAAAATTGAAAACTTGTTACATCCAACTATAAGCTCATTCTCCTCTTATTAAGTCAAAGTGCAGTTCTATTGCAGACTCTGCGTTATTACAACCCCAAACCCAAACTATTTCTTATGCAATTCACTATTAGACTTCGCGATATGGGTTATTGCAAGACATATCTCCAAACCAGGTAGATTTTTCACCAGTATACATAATTAATGATTCATGTTGCTGTAACATAACAACAAACGGAATTGAATCAAGATTCTGGTGGCTTGTATGTTTTGTTATCCATAAGGTTATGCCCCCCAATCCTTAATACCAACGGGTACACGGGTGGAATTTGAAGCATACATCTCATCTAGTTGCAACTCCCACGTCATAGGCAGAACTGACTGATATGATCCATATGCGCCCATTCTTACTAGGCTGGCAAGCTGTGAGATCCAGTAGTAGCCTAGCTTGAGAACCAAAAGTATTGCTTGAGTATATGTGCCCATAGAGTCGAGCGTCTTGCGAATGGAGGCTCCGAAATAGTTGTAGATAGAGACCTAGAGCTGGAGTGCTATGTAATCAACAAGTCAGCAGGTAGTCCAGGATTTATACTCTGAGTTATCTAGTTATCTTAACATATGAGCGGCATGCAGTATGAAAAGTGAGGTTAATTTCAGGGAGAAGTCATTCATACTGACCTGAAAGAATATCACGGTATCTATATAGTCCACCGAAGAGCACTCAACGAACATTACGATTGGGATTTTCTTGCGTTTTACTCCTTCAACTACAACCTCCCCTATCTCCTTGTGACAAGTATTTCCAATGGTGACGAGAAGCTCTTCGACGACAAAGTCTCTAAGCTGAGAATTAACTAGCGGTAGGGGATTATGGTGTGGACACCGAATGCTAGCAAACGTATCGGGCTCAATTGTAGAGAAAGCTTGGAAGAGATCGAGTACCTGAGAAATTGACGCCAAGTCGGGTCGATCTGCCGGGTCCCTCGAAAGCATCTGTCTGACGAGGGACATTGTTAAATGATTCAAATCAGTGCTTCCGAAAGTGTCGTAGACGGGGAGAATGTTATCGAGGTTGTTATGAAAGGATCGATCCATAGCTGGCCGGAAACCCTTTACGTCCTCAAGTGTAAAGCAGTTTAAAGCGGTCATCTCTAGGGATATGCACCCAAGCGAGAAGACATCCGCGGAACGGCCGCTGCGTTCAAATGCGGCAACTTCTGGAGCGCAGTACTTTATTTTGCCGCGTTCATCGCCAGTAGTGGCACTATCACTGAACTCGGAGAAGTCGGTTGAGTGTCCGAAATCCGTGATCCAAAGTCCATCATGGGAAAGGAGTATGTTTAGTGGCTTGAGGTCCTTGTGCCTGATGGAATTTTTGTGTAAATACAACATGGCACTTGTAATGCATCGATAGCTTTCCCATAATCTAGCCCTGGCAGCCTTGGTCACGTCACTCGAGGTAGTGACATGGTCCTGTTGATCAACCTCAATACGACTTATCTTAGCATAGCGAGACATGCGTTCTTGGATTTCAGCAGGGATTCCGAGGGATGATAGGATAAACAATTTTCAAGCATCTGTAGACAGTCGACATCCTCTAAGAAGGTCGCCAAGTCGCATGTAGCAACAGGTTATAGCAGGATTCCAAGATACTGTCCACGTGTGTAAGAGCCAGCCAGCTGAATTGTATGCGGATGCCTGAGTTTTCTGATGATTTCAATTTCTTGAAGTTCTTTTGGCCCTACTCTCTTTCGACAGTATATCGTTTTCAGTGCCACGCGAACCTCTTTAATAACAGTCTGAGTGACTGGTCCGTTGACACCGTGGCCAAGTATTTCGCCTTCCTGAAATGGGAGCGGCTCATCCTTAGAGAATACGACATGCGGTGTTCCTCAATCCGCCCAGTCCCAATTTGAAGCATCAGGCTCCTCTGACGCAGATCCTAACAGGGTATCAAAAACAGAACTCATAGGGTTCATATAGCCCCTTGTTCAGCCGTGCTAAAGACCGCTGGGTAATACCCATCCAGAGTATTGTTGAAAGCGAGTGGAGATCGTAGCGTACACGTTGACGAGGCTGAGAATTCCGGTAACTTGACCGAACTTTTAGAGTAGTGGAGGGAGGACTCGGCGGGATAGTAAGGTTGACAGAGCACGCGCGGCGCTTTCGAGGACGAGAGAATGCAGGAGGGCCACAGGCGAGGCTAATCAGCTGCGTCTTTTTTACGCAGGAGCAGCGGTTTTAAAGGCGCAGGCTCGTTATTTGGCGAGCTGAGTCGCCTTGAACGCTGTTGTAGAGCTATCGGAGCTAGCCAAGCGCGCGTTTTCTTGGCATAATAGGATAAATATAACCCAGTTTATATATTCCTAGATTGCTTCTGGCTCTGCTTAGCAGCAGTTTATTATTGCTACACTCTGACACTACAGTTGAATCTGCTCTATCTTCTGTTATCTCCTGCCTAGTGATCACCCCCTATGAACATAGAAGAACTGCTGCAACCCTTGTAGAGTTGTAAATAGCTGAAAATAAACGCTGAAGACTAACTTTTAATGAAACAGCATTATTCCATCACCATCAACCAGTTTTCACACCAAAATACTACTGCCTTATGGCATATCTTTTTATCACACGGGGAAGCTTGACCTGTTCGCCAGCGCGATTCTGCTCCAAGGAGTGACTGTTCAGTAATCCAGGATCCAGGAGGAAAGGAGGCTCCAGTACGAAAAGCACTCTCGGCGCTACACACATCTTCTATCTGATCGTGTTCTTCTTTTTCTTCTTCTTTTCTGTCGCTTTGATGTCAGTACCATGAACACCACTAGACAGATTAGGACTCTGATATCCGAGGACTTAAACGCATATCATTCGCCCTCGGTAAGCTCCTCATTCTTCAAGTCATCATTCTAAGTGGTATTATCATTGGACTCAACTTCTACCCTGGTACAGACTTTACGATCTTGAATCGTGAAGGACTGGTGGCTTATGATGTGGAGTGTAGGTTGCGCGCAGTCCCTGGAAGTACAACCTCGACATCGATGGCTATGATTTTAATACTCCTATTGCGAGGATGATGCCCAATGCATGAGGGTGGGCACTCTTTTCATATAAACGGAGAAAACGGTATTTCTTTTTATTTTGCTTGGCTATCAGACGGATATATTGCGCTCCTTATGTTATTCTTCACACTGTTCCTCGTCGCGTTCATTCTCGTTATCTAGACCCAAACAACTATGAACATGAAATCGTAATGTATTGACAAAAATACACGAAAACCTGAAATGCGACTAAGACTGACTTCGTGACTGCCCAGCCCAAAACGCCAACTCAAACGCCAATTACCAACCCATATGCTTATGAAAGACGCAAAAAGCTCTGTCGGGTACTGTTTTTCTTCTTTCTTTCAATCTCCTCCTCGGTCTCTCTTCGCTGTCCCTGGTCTTGGGTAACCTTTCTTTGCTCCTGCTCAGCAAAATCCTCTTTCCTCGGCGGTGCCTCAAAGCTAAACCTCGCGAACTCCTCCTCAGCCTTAGCGGTTGCGAAGCTTGTGCCACTCGATGACTGCGGCGGATATGCCATCATCTCATGTTCCCTAGGCACACTGGGGCCTGGGTCATACCTCTGCGCCCATGGGTTACTGCCTCTAGTAGACGTCGGCCTTCCAACACTTGACGTAGAGCCAGTGGCAGAACCCGAAGCAGTAGCGTACGGACTATTAAGCCACGGATTCTTCGACCCAGGCCTATATGCCCTCTGCATATGCGAAATGCGCGCAGAGCTATGTTCGCTTCCGAGCGGCATGACCGCATCTTCCTCCGGCAGCGGGAAATTAACGTTGTTTCCTCCTCTTTGCATGGTATGGGTTGTGCTGTTCGCCTCGAGTTTGGATATCGCGTCTGCAATCGCGTCGCCCATGTCAACGTTGTTGTAGCCGTGGCCCTCGATCTCGTTGCTGTAATCCGATTTTGACGTACTGCGCTGGTTGCGGTGCTCCATGACCGGTATAGAACCGCGTGGCAACTCGGATTCACGGAGAGGCCAGTTTGGGAGAGATGGGACAGGCGGTGCACCATCCTCAACATACGTGTCACGGTCGGGACTCCAAAGCGATGGCTGGGATGAGTTCGAGTTCCGGGTACTGTGGGTTGATGGCGCGCCGGATTGCCGTTTGATCTTCCAGTTACCAGTTTTGGAGTCGACCTCGAGAACGGAGGAGGGATATCGGAGTGAGTCGGCAAGTGTACGGGAGTCCTCCCACAACGAGTCCTCGTATTCGTGCAAAGTGTCGCGTGAACCATTTGACAAGCCGCCCATCGCAGGCTTAGAAATTCGCTTGAGATTTTTCTCGCTTCCAATGATGCCTACATTGTAAGGTGAAGGAAGGTTTAACTGGGAGTAGTCACCGAAATGTTTGGAGCCGTCGGAGACGTGGAAACGCAAGTCAATGCGTAAGAGGGCGTACGCGATGACGATCAGAATCTCAGTTGTAAAGTTGAACGTGTAGAAACAGGACTTGGAGAAGTACCACGGTTCGGCAATCGGAGTGCCATTGGGCGCGCGAAGTAGAACAGGAGGTAGCCAACTTGTAACGCAGCGGAAAATAGCTCCAGCGGACAAGATAGAAGCTGCAACCAGGAGAATCGTTATGTTAATACTGTGTCGGCCTGCACCAAACTTATCGGTACCATCTTTTCGGGGTAGAATGAGCGAGATTAGGGTTATAACTATGGGAGCGAAACAGAAGGCAGCGAAGTAAGTCTGGCCCGCGAGTTGGAATGCTCTGTCCATGCGGTGGGTTTCGGGATCTAGGGTGAAGAATTGCTGAACCGCAGCTGCGATCAATATACACAAGCTGAGGATTAGACAGATAAGTGCGCCCCGATGGAGAATTCGGTATGGTGTTGACCATCCCCAATGCGGATGCTGCGATCGAACTATCCGCTGGGCGAAGAACCAGTTCATGATGAACAGAATGATGGTTCCCACGTAAACGAAAATCTGAGCTGCAATCGCTAGACTAATGTTTGTTCGATGCATCGCCCAGGCTATCCTCAGGGACATTGTTATCAACCGAATAAAGCAGAAAGCTAAAATTTGGTAAGCCGGATTTCTGATAGCTGAATAGACTGAAGATTGTATTCATGCACTTACCAAACAGAGCTCCATTGAAAACGAACTTATGACCTCGAGATTTGTTCCTCTTGAAAATAGACACATGCGTTACGAATAGTATGAAGTAGAGCACGAGGAAGACGGCGCATGGTGGTATATCTGGAAGAACATCCGGCACACCACCCAGGCTTTGAGTTGTGGGAGGATACGGAGCCTTTGACGGCAATGGCGGACCCTGTACCTGTACTTTGTTAGCTATTCTTCTCAGTCTGTACATTGAAATGACGAACATGAGCACCCGGGGCGGACATTTTGGTGTAGTTTCACAGTGAGTACAGCTGCAGCAGCAAAACGTCTCCCCTTCAAAAGGCGACAGCAAACCAAGTCTTGACCCAGTACGCATTGTTCATACATATATCGACCCTAGCATCAGCGCTGGCGGGGCCGGAACCGATCGTGGCTGCAGTGCACCACGAATAGTTTGGGGGTTAGACACGAGGGATGACGAAGGAGAGAAGCAGGGCTGTGCTGCCGATTAGAAGTGGGTCGTACAAGTCCAATAAGAATGAAGTAAGCTTGTCCTTTTAGGAAATGCGTTACATTTGTCAACCTTGGGTGTGTCTAGGTTTGACAGTCGACGCATTTCTTCGGAACCAGGCTTGTAGAGCATTGATGAACAAACCACTACTTCTCCTTCCCCCAATTTTCAGCAACCCTACCGCGTTATCTTCCGTAGCTAAGGACTAGCAAACCATTATTGACGTGACATACAACTGCTGCGATCGCGCTTGTGAAGCCAGAATTCAAGGTCTTCGATGTTGAGACCAATACTTCGGGTCTCCTCACACAGTGCCGGACATTGACTAGGACAAGGTCGGAAAGGTGTCTGACATCGGAGGATCGGCATCTGTCTTTGGCGACGCCAACGCTCGTTTGGGTTACCGGATCGGGGGATCGGCGCGAATGTCATGCTCGTGGAATCCAAATGCTTGTTTTGGGGTAGATAAGGTACCATGGTCTTGATGCTGAAAATAGATGATGTGCGCCGGGCTCGACTCATCCGAACATCAAGTGTTTCTTTTGACTGATCGAGCCGACAATGATAGACGGCTATGTAATGTGAGAGTCCGCAGCATTTCTTCTCTGGTTGGCAACCAGCTGTGATCCCCAAAATCTAGTGCCTGCCAAGCACCCTAGAAATGTTGAGATGTAGGTACGGTACCTCCCATCACAGCAACGAGTTTGGTGTACCACGGAATGCAAGGAAGATCTCCTCAAGCCTCGTCAGGTGTCTCGAAAGCCAAGCTGTAGCACATGCCCGTAATACTGCTCATAAGGTTTGACTTAGTCAGTAGCCGGAATTTTGACGCCACGCAAGCACAGCACAGCACTTTCACCCGTTAAATCGGTACGATCTCCAAAAGGCGAGCCTGTGTTCTGGCTAAAATGTTTCGAGAAAAGTATCGTAGATGATTTTTCGCTCTAATTCCCCCTCGCATTATTGACTGCGCTTCCAAGGATTGCGGCCACTATTGTAATCTTGCTATCCTAAAAAACAAAGCTACTAGCACCTATGTCATCACGATACTCATATTGTGTGGAGCCGTAAGAGTTTACCTACCAAAGCCATTCTTCCACCACACAAGTCTGGCGATTTTACTGAAATGTATGGTTGATAACATCGTGTAAGTCGTAACGGTACCAAACTCTTGCACTAGTGGAAACAAAATGTTTGTGAATTGGGGCAGGACAGACAAAGGTACCATGTTGAAAGCTCGCCCTCGTAGGGACCATTCAGTGGTGACTTTGCCTTGTATCCATATGACCGATTTGGGGCGTCAACTGCAGAGGTTTGGTCACCCATGGTAGTTACGGTAAAACACGTCTAGTGATGTTCTATAAAACCTGTTATTTGTTAGGAGATGTTCTAGATGCGCATTCTGTGAGAGTGTGTTTGCCTGTGCGGCTATGGTCGTGGGAAAGTCGAGCCAACCTAGCGACCGCCAAATGCATTGACCGCACCGTACACTACCTAAAATAGTTCTCTGGAGCATTCTTAGAAACTCCACGTGAGTTTGTGGCACCTACGGCTCACTCGATCCATCGTCGGTCGAACATCTGTCTCATTGTTTGAGAACCAAGGCAGCAACCCTCCGAAGCTAGGGTATGTCTGGTAGAATTTGACATAAGCTTGTAGCTTCTTCATGACGAACTGGAGCAAGCACTCTATGATGTCATTAGATCCTCGGAACGTTCTGAGGCTTGTCCGGAGAAAGAAAGCGTACTGCAAGTAGATTGCCTAGGATGGGATGCGCCGAGATAATGATATGAAATGACTCCCCACTTGCAGCATTGGATGGATGCAGGCCGCCGATGTTGTAAAGGCATATAACGGGGCCAAGAAGTGTTCAATCGTGAGTGCTGCCGTTCGCTTTGTTGTAGCCAACGTTACATAATTGAATATTGACCTCTCAACCCAAGGATCCTATACCAAGGTAATACTATTTGCGATAAAATATTCCTGTCTGTACTGGGGTCAGGGTCCACGAGCTAGTAGATCGGAAGTTGCATATACAGCTGATACTGGAGAAAGTACAAAGAGAACAACATATAAACTCATGTGCTAGAACCCTTCAGATAAACCTGAAAGAAATCAGGAGTGTTGACATCGCGGAACTTAGTGAGAAGCCCTTGCCTTGATGTGTGAGGCTAGAATAAGGCACAGGATGATCCATCAAGCAGAGTGACAATTAGTATCCTGCAACTTTTTGTGGGATAGAGAGCTAATATAGACCGTCATTCAAAATGATCTATGTTGGGAGATGCTAGCTGTGTTGAGTAGTCCGTGATGAGTGATGGAAAGGAACAACACGACGAGCTGTTTATGCGCACAGACCAGCCGTTCGAGCCTGCAGGTAGGTGCAACCGAGCCAGGGTCCCGGAGCCCCAGCTTCTTCAAGCATCCATCACATCCACATCAACAGCAACACACCATCTCAATTCCCATAAACATGCCTCGACATTCCGGAGACGACGAAGAAAGATACACCCGCAAACACCGCTCGCGACACACCCGCTCACGCTCCCCCCGAATCGACCACCACCACAAACGACACCGCTCGCGATCTCCTCGTCCTGCACCCCCTGCAGCTCTCCCCTACAAAGCACGCCAGCTCTCAAAACGGCACTACGAAGAATACAAGCCCCTCTTCCAATCCTACCTCGACATTCAAAAGCAGCTGAACCTTGACGAACTCGACGAGCGAGAAGCAAGAGGGCGGTGGAAGAGCTTCGTATCGCGATGGTATGCAAACACCCTCCCTCCTAAATAATGAATACCAGGAAGATAGGCTAACATATGGAGGAACCGTGGAGATTTAGCGCGTAGCTGGTATGATCCTTCTATGCTAAAGACGGCGCAAGAAACAGCATCTTCTTATGCTGCGCAACCTAAGGACTTACGACCTACTGCTCTAGCGGAACGCCGCGCATCGCCTGATTATGGAGGAAAGAAGGAGGAGGAGCAGAGTAGCGATGATGATATTGGGCCTGCGCCGCCTAAGGAGTTCGGGAGCCGAAGAAATGGACCTGCGGTTCCAAGAATGGACGATTTAGCTCTGCGGGATGAGAGGGCGCAAGAGGAGCGCGAGCGAGATGGGCTAAACTACCGTGATGACATCCGTTTCGAGCGTAAGCGAGACCGGAAAGCGCAGAAAGAGCATCTGGATGAGCTTGTCCCGCGGGCAGATCCTGGGTCCCGGGAACGACAGCTGGAAAAGAAGCGCGAGACCACCGCACTGGTGACTGATTTCCGGGATGCGAAGGAGGGTGGGGACGTCGAGGTTGGCGATGGGGATTTGATGGGCGATGATGGGATTGAGGGTTATAAGAAGCAAAAGATCAGTATGGAGAGGAAGAAGACGGAGCGGGAGTTGAGAAGGGAGGAGATTATGAGGGCGAGGGATGCGGAGAGGGATGAGAGGTTGTCGGAGAGGAGGGCAAAAGAGGATCATACCATGGAGTACTTCAGGCAGATTGCAAAGGATAGGTTTGGATGAACGTTTCATAGAATGGTATCTCATGGGTGAACTAGGCTTTTGGCCATCTTCCGAAAAGTCCACCTTATTACAACAGATTTATATCTAATATAAATCTAAGGAAAAGAATCAACCGGAGAGACATCCACCATATGAAAAAGGTATCTGCAAGCCGAGTGACGCCTGGCAATGCCCCCTGAACACCATATAAATATCAGATACTCTTTCCCGATGCGCATGCAACTGTTTCCTCTTATTCGTCATCCAAGATAGAGCTCGCTAGATTCCCGAAGAAGGGGACCTCGTATCGGTCAAGGGTGTCCGCTACAGCTCCAAATCAGCTTCCGGGGTTGAGAAGAGGGCGTGAGAACTGGCTTACCGTCTTTGTATGCATGCATGGTGAGGAAGCCGATGAGGCACAAGTCCAGGATAAAGAGAAACCAAGAAATGATACTGGACCAGGAGAAGATGATGTGAATGACAAAGATGAACGCGAATAGCAGACTCGATTGCCAGGCGTGGAATCTAGTAGTATCATATGTCAGCCATGTGTTCACATTTTGTAATGCTCCCAGCCCAAAAACCCTGGGATTCAGCATAGCCCTCCCTTTTCCAGAACTTCTTATCTCACCCCCAGAAGCTCAACCCCAGAAGACCACTTACCTCACATAATCACTCCGATGTTCCAACATCAGCAGCAACACCCCTCCCGCTGGTGGCAGTAACAAATACGCCAAACAAGCCTCATAGTCCATCCTCAATCCTAACCGCGTCTCAAACATATCCACATCCTCCCTTGGGCGTCCGAATGCGCTAGGCACCGCTCCCCAAGCTACTCGTTCCGGCTCTTGCTGTCCATTTGACTGTCCGTTGAAGTAGTCGGTTCGTGGCTGAGTTGCGAAGGTGTTGCGCGTGCGATCGAGGGAGGTTCGTGGAGAGGGGGAGACGATTAGGGGTGGGGAGAGCGCGCGCGCGGATTCGGGAGTATCTTGGTAGGGGGCAAAGTCCGTCATCTCGCGGTGGTGAAGTATGAGGCGTGAGAGGAGGAAGGTGTTATTGGAGTAGATCGCTGTATCTCGAAATCGTCAGAAAGGGAAATGCGACTTGCGACATAAGGCTGAAGATGCGGCCCGGGAATGACGCGTTCAGACTGCACTACCGATTGGCTAGTCCGTAGTCCACGTGATGCTTCCAAAAAAACTATGTTCCTGCAGGCCTCGGCTACAATGCGGCATGATCTCAGAAGATGAACTTTCCATTGATTGGAACATTGCATTTTTTGCTCTTGAGTACAACCTCGGTGTCAGGTGAGGCAGCATGGCTTGCCACAAACCGTGAAATTCGGACAGTCTAGCAACACGTTCACACCTCGCCGTCCTATGCCTAGCCCTCACCCCATCGATCAGTGACACCTCACCTCACCTCACATGGCCGTATATCCAAGCCATCGTGTTGAACCACGTATGTATATAAGTAGCGGCTCTGCTGTCCATCACACCGCCTAGCGCTACCTGCACTTCCTGCACACATTGACTCGAACCCGTCCCTCCCCGAATTGTTGAGACTAAGAGTTCAATATTCTCGTTACTTGGTCTCTTTTTCTATCGAATCTCTTAATTTTAAACCTTTCCAATTGACTACAGGTATTCCTGTATATCTCCATCATGTGTATCGCTATCATAACAACGGAGCATCCCGAATATCCGCTCATTATTTTAAACAACAGAGATGTACAGTACCTTACTACTTTCCTATTCAGTGAAATAACCGACAGATCTAGGAATACCTGCACCGCCCCACACAAGAAGCAACCTGGTGGCCTGAGCCCGACACCCAGATTCTCGGAGGATACGACCTCCACCGACCAGTCCACGGCACCTGGCTAGGCGTGACTCGCCAAGGTCGAGTCGCAGTCCTCACCAACTTCCGCGTAGAAAATGAAGACCTCATCGAAGGCGCGCGGAGCAGAGGACTGATCCCAAATGCTTGGCTAAAGTCGGACCCAGAAGCCAAGGAGACTACCCAGCAATTCGCCAAGAGACTTGTTGAAGAAGATGGCGTGAGAGGAGTCGGAGGCTTTAGCTTGTGTTATGGCTTCGCGCAGGATGTAGTTAAGGGTCAGAATCAAGGGCTTGCGATTGTGTCGAACAGCACTCCGGATGTTGATGGTTTGATACATCTCGCGGGCAGTCCCAACGAAACCTACGCTCTTAGCAACGCAGCCTATGGCGATCGGTCATGGCCGAAAATTGTTAACGGAGAAAAGTGGACCAAAGCCGCCATCGAAGCAAGCGTTGAGCAAAACGAAAGCCGGGAGCAACTGCTCGAGAGGTTGTTAGTCGTCCTAAGCACTGACACAATGCCGAGACAAAAAGAAAACGAAGAGTGGGACATGTATCTAAACCAGCTTCGACATAGCATCTTCGTCCCCTCTATTGGCAGGGACCAACTCGAAGAGCTGAACATGCCGGCACATCAAGTTGGTGATGTTGTTAAGCATAGGGCCACCGACGCTACCACGGGATGTTATGGTACCCAAAAGCAGATTGTCATCATGGTCGACAAACAGGGCAAGATGTTCTACACTGAACGGACTCTATACGATAGAGAAGCGAAGCCCATAGAGAATGGCAAGGGTGATAGAGCTTTCGAGTTTCAGATCGAAGGGTGGTAGCGGTGGAGAGAAAAAGTTGAAAAGAGGTGGGTAACAGGAACTAAGATTTTTAAAAGGGAAATCGTAGGAACAAATCTTCTTCATACACTTCTTTTCTTCTGTGATCATCTACAACTTTCTCTTTCCTTCATCCATCTATTCATGGCCGTGAGGTTCTGCTTTACAGGCCTCTCGTCCACAAATGTTTGAGATGGTGGTGACCACCATCTTCACCATCTTCACTCCGTTATCGGCAAGGTTGTTACCATGGCGGTCTATCTCGCGTCACGACAAACGGTCACTCGAGACGGTATAGTCCTCTGTTTACACAATAACACGCGTACCGCCCAAAGCTCCCATCACTTCAACTTCATTTTTCAACCTCGTGCTGCTCGATTGCTCGTCTCAATTCTACCACACTTCTACTCTATACGCAAAATCACTACTCTGCACCTGTCTTCGCGCTCATATCAACATTCCCACATTTGACAGCAATCTCACCAACAACCCTAGCTCAACATGTGTATGTACGTCGCCGCCGACTGGCGCGATTGCGAGCACACGCAGTTTCTAGGTAGCCAACATTGTGGCATGGACACCAAGGCTAAGGATCATCAATATGTTTCCAACTACTTTCGAGAGAGCGGATTTGACTGTGAACTCTGTCTCGTCAAGGACGGCAAGACCATCGATCCAGACGACGTCAAGTACTACCCGCCGACCGTACGTGAAGCCAGGATACAAACGGTATCTATAAATCCAGCACCCATAGCAACAACGTTGCGCCGTTCATCTTATGAGGCCATGCTGACTTCATATCTTTTCTTTAGAACCTCAAGGTGACTGTCATTACTGACCGGAAGGGCGTTAAGACGGTGATTCCTCGTCCGCAGCACAGGCGTAATTGGAATAGCCTCTCTGATGCTGGCAGCGAGGGCAGCTGCTCTTCTATCACAGCTCGCATGTGTGGTATTGACCTCTCGCGCAAGACGAAACCGAATGATGTGCCTGACGAGAGCATATCAATGGAGCATCTTGCCAATGGCGAGACACTGACTACAAATGCCAAAGGACGTGGCGTGACGCACGAAAATACCACTGAGGGTCTCACAGGTGACACCTCGACTGAGCGGCGTGCCAGTCACAGCGATCAGAACAAGGTCAATAGCAAAGGGGCTCCGATCCCAGACGTTGAGTTGTCAATTGCGAATGCCGTTCGACTGGGTCAGCAAGCAGAATTGCAGAAGCATCGTGCTCTACTCGATTCACAGCTCAAGGCCCTGCCTCAGCATGTCGCACACACAGAGGACCATCCCGAGCAGGCGGAATTGGCGAAGCATCGCAGTCTGCTAGAGTCGCAGCTCAAGAATTTGCAACACCATATCACACACACGGAGCTGCAGCCGAAGTTGGTTCCTGCGAACTGGGTTCAGGCTCCCGTCTTCCAGCCAGGTAAGGTTTTGACATCCTCTGTTTCTCTTCCGCAGGCTTATCTCTCCACAGCTGTTCTAGCTGCTCCTGTTTCCCAATACACACCATGGGGACCAATAACATCCGTCAGAAACACGTGGACCGCTGCGAGCAACTATACTCCTGTACCATCTGCATACATGGCGGGCATGCCACAGCCGCAGATATACATGGTCGTTCCAGCCGACCCATCTTGTCGACTACCTCCACCACTTCAGGTAACAGACAGCTCCACATCATCTACGCCTGCCCCTACTTTAACGAGTACTGACGCCCAACTTCCACTAAAGCCTGTCTTTGGTCCAATTGCACCACTATCCACTCAGCCCCAGGTTACGCTACCGCGCTCCAGCTTTCAGTTTGGTGGCCCTAGCCGTGCTCAGGGACAATGTAGGTCTGTGAATCACACCAGTATCCGCAGGAATCTGGTCCCCGGCCGCAGTTTGCTGTCTGGAGGTACTGGTCAACCCAGCCAGCCTAGGGATTCGATGCCGGTGCGTAGACTGTCGCTTGCTGACTTGATGGTCAGGTTTGACGGCAAAGGCAATCGGCGTAAGGCGTCAAGGGAGGTAAAGTTGGGAACTACAAAGGAAGTTGAGGGAAAGGAGAAAGGGGAGGAGATGGAAGTGGGAGATGCGGGCAACAAGGAGGAGGGTATGGATGAGGTGTGAGATGCATAGTCCACTCTGGCAACTACGGTGATTGGGGAGGGCTGGCGTGATCCTTTTGGCCGCCTAATGAAGTTGGGTACCTTTTGGCTGAATATCAGCTGCTTCGCTATGGGTTGTCAATTATAACATAAAATTCTGGCTTGATTCAGTTTAGTGATGTGCCAAGCCTGTGACAACCGTGAGGCGAGTGACGTCTTCCGGGGAACCGCCGAACAAACACAACAATCGTTCGGTGCATACAAGGCTGCCACCACCTCGCCCGCATCTTTTCCTCTCGTTTTAGCTATCCACTACCATGGCCTCTCTCCCTCACCAGAGGCCTAATGCACAGCGCAGACAATCGCCCACCTCCGCCGACTCCGCATCCTCACAGCACGAGCACCCCCATCGCACAGAGAGCATCTCTGCAGCCTCAGTAGACTCGCAGACCCTCCTCCTCAACTCGCCTCCCTCCCGATCCTCGAAGCCCGCCGAGCAAGAACAGAAAGCGACTCAGACACAACCCGAGGCTACACAACCAGACGATGAACCCCGCAAGTGCTGGATATGCTTTAGCGATGAGACCGAAGACGACCCTACAAGCTCTGCATGGCGGTCGCCTTGCCCTTGCGTCCTGGTTGCGCATGAGAGGTGTCTACTGGACTGGATTGCTGATCTGGAGGCGCCAAGCTCGCGGCGGCGGGCTGGTGGGCAGTCGGGGAAGATATTGTGTCCGCAGTGTAAGAGCGAGATAAAGCTGGAGCGGCCACAGAGTGTGGTTGTGAACGCGGTACGGAGGATAGAGCGGTTGACAGGGTCCATGCTGTTACCCGGCTTCTTGTTCGTTGCAGCAACTGGAACGGTAGCCACCCTCACAATCGCAGGCCAGACGGCAGTCTTCCAGATATTCGGTCCTCTAGATGCGACGCGAATATTGCGACCCCGGATGCCGGATTTGAGGGGCGCATCGTTTTCCGAGATGATGGTGGAATACATGCGCATGAATTGGAGGATAAACATCGGTGTCCCGCTGATACCTGCGGTGCTCGTCGCAAGCAGAACTACCTTCGCGGACAGCATACTCCCATTCCTACCACTCATATTCTTCGTCAGCTCCGGTCGGCCACAAGATGATCTGCTTCAGTTCTCATGGCCACCGAGCGCAGCTTTCACGATCGCCGCACTACCCTACGTCCGAGGAATCTACAATGCATACTATGAGCGCGTATGGATGCCGAAGGAACAGCGATGGCTGAAAGAAGTTCAGCCGCGGGCAGGAACCGAGGAAGGCGGCATCGCCGAAATTCGGATAGAGGATGAGCACATCCAGGACATTCTCATCGAAGAAGATGACGCGGAGGAGGAAGGCGACATCGAAGCCGTAGACGTAGAAGTTGAGGTCGACTTCGACATCTTCGCAGACCTCGGGGACTGGAACAACGGCGGAGTAGCAGACATCAACCACCTCGCCGAGAACCCACCGGTCGCAAACCCTCTAAACGCACCACCCCAAGACGACCAAGACAACGGAATGCCACCCCGTGTAGACATCAACCACCTACCCCAACCCCGAGAACCCGTACCAGCACCCAACATCCCCGCACAACCCGCAGCCCCTCGCCGCCAGCGAGTCCGCCGCGAGCGCAACATCGCCTTCAGCACCACCACCATCGCCGACACCATTCTCGGCGCCCTCGTCTTCCCCACCATCGCCGCCTTCGCAGGCGAGGTCCTCAAAAACGTCTTGCCCAAAACATGGGTCACACTACCTTACGGCGTATCTTCGAAACCAAAGGGATTTCTGCAGACACAGTGGGGGCGGAGTATACTGGGTGGTTGTCTGTTTGTGGGGATGAAGGACGCGGTCATGCTGTATGTGCGGTGGAAGATGGCGAGGAATCATCGGATGAGGACCGTGCTGGATTATGATGGGCCGAAGACGAGAACTGGCTAGGTATGGGGTATAGAATCATGTGCGTAGTGGTGGTGCGTTTAGCGTGTTTGGGCAATGCGCAGGATGGAATGCATGAGTAACGTGGTATATCAGTAATGGGAGATGACGACAGGCCATAGACTTACTTCACTCTATTGAAGCGTACTTGAGGCGAGCAAAATGTAATACTATGATGGAATGATAGTTATGAATATCGACAGTTCGTCTAGCTGCGGGACCTTCCTCGCATGTTAGCGTTCTGCCTTAGCACCTTCAAATACAGCATCACAAGAATATAGGTGAAGGAACCAGCAATGGACCCATTGACTTCTCCACGTTTGTTCGCTGTTCTTGACCACAGCCAACCTTCACCCTGTGAGCCTAGACACTCCAACAAGTGGACCAAAAAAAGTATTTTGTGAGTAGACGTAGACAAAAAGAAAAAGTGCAAAAATATATCAGGTAAATGACCTTATAGGAATCGTCACTGCCGCGACTGGGAGCTAATCCATTGTTAGTAACACGTAGATGACGAAGTGAGTGGTGAATCTTACTCGAACCCAGGTTAGTGCCGTAGAAGTTATCCACAAGGCACTGTGATACCGCTACACTATCACGGCTTGCGGGGATTCATGGATGGAATCCTATGCTTTGAATATTTTAGCTACAACCCAAAAATTGAGGGTATATATACTGTATCTTGAAAAACTAAAAGCTCGGTGAGGGGACCAAGAGATTTTGTGAATTTGTGGATCTCGTTATTAAAGTGGGCCAAATTGATTGTTTGCGTACGCGGGGAAGGCGGGGTACGTGGCGGTAGGGCTAAAGAATTCTTTCTTGTTTGGTGCGCTTGTACCTCCCATTCCACACACCAACCAACCATGACACGGCAAGACATGAGATTGACGAAGGTCTAACAAGAGAGAGTCACGAAAACTTCAACTTTCTTTTCTGCTATCTATGGAGAGTTTATCTGTTGTGCGACAGCCTTGATCTGTAATTTCCGGGTGTCCTTCACATCGATTTTCTTACACTACGCTCGCTACAACACCCGGTGTGCTGGATCTTGTCGAAGTGTACCTGAGTTTGATAAAATCAATCACAAAAAACAATGGCGGAAGGAGGTAAATCAGTCCCATTATGCTCACTAACACTCTGTGATGAATTCATGCTAACTAGAATCGGACAGCAAGGCCACGACGCGAGCGCCCGCGTAAAGACTATAGCATCGCAAAAGCGTATGCTGAGCTTCAGATGGGCGATAGCGATCTGGGCGAGGCATTAGACGATGACGATGGCGATAGCGATGAAGATGCGATGGTGAAAGAGATACATGAGGACTTGGACCCTGATGTTTTCGTTCCCGATGCGGTGGAGGAAGAAGAAGAGGAGGACGAAGAGGAAGAAGAGGAACCGGAAATTATGGAGGATGCCGCTCATGAAGAGCTTGAATCAGATGAGCTGCAGGAGGAAGATTTTGCACTTCACGGACACTCAATCACCGAAGTTAACCATCAGGGGGATGCAAACAGAGAACAGAAGAAACACCTAAACCAATCAGGCGCACATGACGCCGCTCCGCGATTCAAAAGAGAGAAGCTGAAAGGTTCCCAATTGAGCTTCACCGCTGGACCTGGTTTAAAAGTTCGTTCCAAGGGTGTCGAAAAGGTACACGCGAGAGGAACTCTGCAGTTCGGGAAAGGCGGCGGCTTGGAGAATCGACTCAAGGATTTGTTTGGCCCGACTCATGATGATCTGATGCCTATTATACGGACTAGGGATTGGTGGGATCATCAAGAGACGTTACCAAGCCGCGCTGATGGAAGTCTGAGGCGATCGTTCCACGTGCCTGAGGGCGTGCGAGAAAGAGAGATCAAGAACTTGCAGGAGTGGTATTCAACTGTCGGTAAGGCAGCTTTTTCTGACGGACAGAAGACGTCGGTTCTGGAGAAGAAGAAGGGCGAGACATATATGGTCACCCCGGGCCCAACGTCTCTGAACTTGCTCTTGGGCGAGCACAACAACCCTCTGCTTTACAAGATGGAGAATGGGTCATATCTAAGTACGGCGGCGCCATTCACCACAAAAAAAGACCGACGGGGCTGGGTGCTTAATTTGGGCTCAAGAATACAGGAAGCACAGTGGGCCGTCAATGAGGAAGGGAACACGCAGTATCTTGCTGTAGCTGTTGACCAGGTAGAGACAATTCGACCAAAGCACAGGCCCCTAGAGAATCCAAAAGCGCCAGGTTTCTCAACGACGCCGCAGTTCCCAGCGTCCATACAGGTATGGGCATTCGAGTCTCTCAAAGGAGGAGACATAGATCCATTGACGCCACCAAGGCTTGAACTCGTTATATGTACGGACTGGGGTGCACTGAAGCACTTCAGATGGTGCCCGTTAGCTGGCACCGACAGTGTTGAGATATCAGATGCTGGAGAAATGATACGCCTCCCACTGCTAGCAGGGTTTTGGTCAGATGGGAGGGTACGAGTACTTGATATTTCGTACCTGAAACCAGACCCCGAGTCATTCGAAACTCAATATATACACTACTCACAGGCCGCATTTGACGTAGAACTCCCACAATCAATTCCGACCTGCCTTCATTGGCTTTCCGCGACCTCTATCGCAGTCACCTCCGCAATAGGTACACTCGCCATCTGGACACTCACTCGCCCCGGAACTTTCCGACCTCCTGGGGTCGAACACCATAATCCTCGGCCATGGTTCTTCAAACAGGTAGCAGATACCTACATCCCCAGTATATGCTCCGGCTATCCATCTCGTCCCAACATCCTCTCTATCACAACAGCCGATGGGTACTCCAAGCTCTTCGATCTTCGCTCGCCATTTTTGGACATTTGCATTGGAACTCGCGGCCGCAATCTGGTCCTCGAGCAAATTTGGCATGAGCACACACAATCATTCATCCTGGCTGACGACAACTATATGCTCCGAAGTAATACTATCCGTAGATACTACACAAATCTTTACAATATGAGATCAGAGAGCTCGGTTGTATGCTGTGCGGCGAGTCCAGTGCACCCGGGGATCCTGCTTGGGGGTGCAGATGGAACTATACAGGCTGGTAATCCGATTGCGAAATTACTGAACGAGAAGGAGATACCTTGGCAGCAAATTTGGTTCAAGCACGAGTGGAGACCAAGTGTGGATAAGTTGACGTTGAAAGTGGCAATCCAGAAGAGCAACGAAGAAGAAGATCAAGCTATGGTTGATTCAGGACAGCCTAGTACGTCTAGCACAAGTACAAATGACGAGACTGTGACTGGAGGTGTACCACCAACGACCGCATCAGCTTCAACACCAGCACTATCTAGCGGCAGCCATCCACACGTTCCCAACCCCGAACGCAAAGTTACACCCGAAGTGCTCGCACAGCCACTGGCACGTATAACGGAGGGCTTCAAAGTCCAGCGCGTCAATTTGGGACAGTCGAAACCGTACAATTCGGCTACCGCCGGTGGGAAGTACGTAACTATATTTGAAGAGCCATCAGCGGTGACGACGGTGGCGTGGAACCCGAATCTGAAGTTTGGTACCTGGGCGGTTGCGGGGATGGGGGATGGGCTGTTGAGAGTGGAGGACCTGGATGTATAGACTACTTGCTAGAGATCGAGATTCGGAGCGGAGAAAGTTAAATGTAAGAGAGCAGGCGAGATGGAATTCAAGAGCAGATGTTATGCAGCTTTGAAAGACGACAATCCTTCTTGCCCATTGTTCTCTTTTTGCATGATCTCCACCTATAATCGCATACCACTGCGTTGGTCATTGTGTAGAAGTACAAAGAGTTTCTGGCTACTTTCGATGAAACATAATAACTATCTTTGACACTTACGATGGTGCCTCGTAAGATTGGTTTTGTTCTTTTGGTCAGGTGTTCGAACTCACACTACAGCAGGACATAATAACGTCTGCTAGTAATCATCCTTTTCTAACACATACATATTCTCAAATCTACCTACTTTTAGATTCTTATTCAGGCCAGTCGCATGATAGTACTTGAGATTTGACAATTAGAGGCTACTCTAACAATTAAATATTTTAGGTATTTAGAGATCTGAATATTTGCTAAGGAATATACAGCGACGTTTAAACTTAAATAATAAGCCCGGAAATTAGTGACTTAGCGACTAGAGAGTATAGATTTAATTGCGTTCCGTGCTTTAATATGTTAGACTAAGAGTTAAGATTAAGTATCAAGCTTCGCCGTTCTACAGTACTAATGTTATTTATATTTTAATTTACTTATTACTTTGTTATATTAGCTCCTAAAAAGATTTTATCTACCTGTAAGTCTCCGCTTTGAACACTTCCTTTGTAGTGCTACAAGTATGGTAATTGCCGTTTACTCAGGTTCATCGCTTTGTCCAACGTCAGGATAAACAATCTTCCATTGTAACAACCAACAACTCTATGTAAGTAGGTGGGATATATTGGACACCATTCGCTTTGTGTATAAGCGTATATGAGCATCGGTTCTTTAGTCGTGATGTTCAAGACGTCAAGCAATAATTTATCAAGTATAAGACATCAAGATACAAAGGTGTGATCATCTCATACACTGGCTACGTATAAATTATAAATTATGTGGTCCTGTGGTCCTGCTGCTTACAATTTACTCTATAATTATATGTTTGGAGCATCTTTATAAATATTAAGAGAGTTTGACCCCAAACACAGAACTTGTGGGTCTCTAGCCATGAATAAGAGACAGGGCAACAATCTCCCAGGTTATGAACGTGAATCGTGTAAAACGGCCAACAATGCTCTTTAGTCTCTCGAAATGCAGCTCAATTACATCTCACTTCAACCTTACTCTCGCTTACTGTTTTTTGCATCCATGTATCCCCACTTTATCGACCATCTCACTCAAATATAAGATCTTCAACTCTTATCCTCACCTTCGTTCCTCGCTTCCAACATCACAACCCAATCCCTCGTCTTTGGTGACTGCTCCATATTCGGGCCCTTCAGCGGCAGTTTAGGCTCGTAACCCTAAGTCTGGACTAACAACGGCGACAGCGTCTTGCTCGACTTGAAATACGACCCTTCGGCAATGTCACCAGTAGCAGTGACAATGAGCACTTGTGCTCTAGTCAAGGCTGCCCTATATCATGGGCAGTAGGTCAATGTTCGGGGAAATCAATGGCGCAGATTGGAATACTGCATTGACTACTGTCAATGGGCCTGTGTTTAATCTTGGCTGTTTTGTCTATTTTCGAAATACTAGATATATGAATGGGGCATTGAATAAGCATGGGCGTTTCCAGAGCTACTATAGATGTGATCTGGGATTGCACACTGTTAAGGGAATAAGAGTACGAGCCACAGCGGCTAGTATAACAATGTGGTAAATGATTTGAGCCAGCATATTTGCTCAAGAGCAATTTTATATCAACTACGGCGCTAGAATTTTATCAGACTTGTCAGCTAGGCGTGCTCAGCAAATTCCTTCTTCTTTAATGGATTTGACCCTTCAAAGACTCCCTTCTTATATTATACCTGCCAGATTTAAAGCTTATAGCCACCTGCTCACATACTACCTTACAGTGTGAAGCACTGCCACCCTTCACTTCAACCCTCTGTCGCTATATATCTGCCTTTTGCATATTTCTGTTCTCTGACCTAGAATGAATATCGCGACTCGGTCCTGGTCTTCTCCAGACATTCTCTCCAGGGAGAAGGGGTTTTTGTGATTCTGGTATCAGCTATGAGCCAAACGACAACACGGCCTACCGGTTAACAGACATTACGTTCAATCAGACCCCCAAAAGCTCGTTGATAATTGTGAAACTGTTCATTGCAATGAGATGACGTCAAAACCATCCCCAGACGTATAGGTGTTTAAACGCAAGTTTCTTGGTGACACAGGCCACGATATCCGCATAACCTAGGTATCGCCGGATTTATGGTTGTTACTAGGACACTAATACGAAAAAACAGCGCGCACAGCCTATATGTTGGTCGAAGCTCACACAGTGAAGTGCAGACTGCAAAAGCAGTTCCTACAGAAATGCTACCAATCAGACGCCGTACACTCAGACTATAGCGGAGGCGAAGACGACGAGATTGAAGACGAAGACACAAGCGACGATAAACCTCATGTTAACGGTGGCGATACACTACTTAAGAAGGTCGATATGGGCTTACCCAAACGAACGCGTGTGCCGTGGTTGAAGTTGGACGAACAGCGCTCACTCTCGTACAAGGACAAGATGGATATGGCGTGGGCAAAAATGTTCAAACACTTCCCAAATTGTACGCCAGGTGCAATCCGGGTGAGTTACCACATATTGCAAGGGAAATGATCCGTTAAGGCAATGGATGGATCTAAGAAGACACCTGGGCGTAAACATCCTTCCGCACTTCCATATGCCATACGTTCGGCTTGCGCGATGGGAACACAATGAGATAAAACGTCAGTTTAGGCGAGATGAGTTGACTAATTATTAGAAGCAATAACTAAAAGATTCTAGAAAGTAACATCTTGCAATATAAATACATCTTGCTCCATAGCCCTCTATAAAATAAAGAAAATATATGATAAAGTAAGCCTTCACAAACCCTACTTCTCGGTAACCTTAAGGAAAGTAACACGACCAGAGGAATGCCCTAAACAAATAATATTTTTATACAGTGCTGAACAGGCTGCTTGGTATTCATAAGGAAGCAATAACAAAGGTTCTTGGTGTAGTATAACCCAATGATCTCGTATAAAGATATTAGATGACTTCTTGTCCTGAAAGGAAGAAGTTATTATAGGAGGTAAAGAGAGAGGAATGTCTCCTCTATTTGTCTGAAGAAACTGGCCGTCTGGCGCGAAGACCATGGTGGTGACGCTAAAATGGCCCCTAAGCGTGCAGCGGCACAATCCTGTTGCTGCCTCCCACAGCCGTACAGTATTGTCCCCGGATGCCGAT